>CAMZMU010000089.1:18977337-19540935 GCA_947311845.1 Poa pratensis
GGTACCTAGTCTCTGCCCGTGGAATCGAAGCAGACCCGGAGAAAATACAGGCCATCCTCACAATGCAAAGGCCTTCAAAGCTTCACGATGTGCAGAAACTAGCAGGACGAGTAGCAGCGCTCAGTCGATTCATCAGCAAACTGGGTGAAAAGGCTCTACCATTCTATCGACTGATGAAGAAGGCGGACAAGTTCGAGTGGACGCCAGAAGCTGAAGCAGCCTTCACAGATCTCAAGCGGATCCTCACAAGCCCTCCGATCCTCGTCGCACCTAAGGAACGGGAACCACTCTACCTGTATGTCTCGGCTACAAACAGGGTGGTGAGCACCGTACTGGTAGTCGAACGCATGGAGGAGGGGCACATCCAAAGCATACAACGTCCAGTCTACTACCTGAGCGAGGTTCTCTCCATATCAAAACAGCGGTACCCGCACTATCAAAAGCTGGCATACGCTGTATTCATGTCCTCAAGGAAGTTGACACACTACTTCACCGAGCACCCGATCACCGTGGTAAGTAACTCAGCAATCGGTGATATCCTCACAAACCCCAATGCAACGGGTCGAGTCGCAAAATGGCTCATCGAGCTGGCTCCAAGAGACATCAAGTACGAGCACCCGAAGGCTATCAAAGCACAAGTCCTACCCGACTTCACAACCGAGTGGATAGAGGCCCAATTACCTGGAGCACCAGACGTGTCCAATTCCTGGACCATGTACTTCGATGGGTCCAAGAAACACGAAGGCGCAGGCGCAGGCGTCATCCTCATATCACCAAAAGGGGACAAGCTACGTTATGTTTTGCAGATGGGATTCAACTACCCTCCAATAACGAGGCTGAATACGAGGCTCTGATCCATGGCATGCGGATGGCAAAAGCACTTGGGTGCACTCGATTGATGATCTACGGCGACTCCAATCTCGTGGTGCAGCAAACAATGAAGGCCTGCGACGCAATCGCGGACAACATGATCGCTTATCGCGACCTGTACAACACACTGGAGGGCAGCTTCGAGGGCTGTGAGTTGAGGCACATAGGAAGGGAAAGTAACGAAGAAGCAGACATGCTAGCCAATCTTGGCTCAACTGGCGCACAAATTCCACCTGGTGTCTTCCTCGAGCGCATCGAACACAGATCTATCAAGGAGAAACGAGAGCCTCCTCCGTCGACTACGCCAGCCAAAAGCAAAGCGCCCAGCACAGAGGACCCCCCAGTCGAGGTACTCCTCATTGAGCCAACTTGGACTCAACCTTTTCTGGCTTACATACTCCGCGGCGAGCTACCAGATGACATAACCGAGTCCCGACGCGTGACTCGAAGATCAAAAGCATACACCGTTATCAACGGCGAGTTATACAAGCGCAGCATATCAGGTATGTTCCAAAGATGCATCGCATTCGAAGATGGCCAAGCCATACTTCGAGATATTCATGCAGGTACCTGTGGGCATCACGCCAGCAGTCGATCACTCGTAGCCAAAGCCTTTCGCGCAGGGTTTTACTGGCCTACAGCACTCAAAGACGCGGAGGACATAGTCAAAAGGTGCGTCGGCTGCCAGAAATTCGCAACAAGGCCGCACGCACCCGCATCGGCGTTGAAGACTATACCGCTGGCCTGGCCTTTCGCCCAATGGGGGCTCGATATGGTTGGGCCACTCAAAAAATCATCGCATGGCGGGCATACTCACCTGCTGGTGGCAGTCGACAAGTTCACAAAGTGGATCGAGGCGGTCCCCATCACAAATTCGACTGCTACTACGGCAGTCAACTTCATAAAGAGCATCATCTACCGCTTCGGTGTCCCAAACAGTATCATCACTGATAACGGCACAAACTTCACGGCTGAGGAGTTCAAAACCTTCTGCAAAGAGCAGGACATTACGCTCAACTACGCATCCGTGGCGCATCCACAATCCAATGGCCAAGTCGAAAAGGCCAATGGACTTGTGACGAGGGATCAAAAGCGCCTCTGGTGCCACTCAAAAGAGCTGCGGGTGCTTGGGTCGAAGAACTACCATCTGTGCTATGGAGCCTACGCACAACTCCCAACACTTCTACGCAGTTCACCCATTCTTCATGGTCTATGGTGCAGAGGCAATTCTGCCATCAGATGTGTAAGGTTCAATGCACCACGAGTTGAAGCATACAATGAAGAGACGCGGAAGAAGCACTCGAAGACGCAGTCGACTTGCTCGATGAGCGCGAGACACGGCCTTGGCCCGCACAGCTGTTTACCAGCAGGATCTCCTACCATAGCCGTCGACTGCGAACCAGGTCCTTCGTGTGGCGACCTGGTTCTTCGATTGAAGCAAAAGAAGGTGCACAAGCTCGCTTCCCCATGGGAAGGTCCCTTCATCATCACGGAGGTCCTTGGGGAGGCGCATATCGACTGAAGCACGCGAAGACAGGCGAACTCTCTCATAATCCTTGGAACGTTGCGCATCTGCGCCGTTTCTACGCATAAAGTGCTCACAGTCATACAATGTAATAGGCTATATGTCGGATGGCTGCAGGTTTCAGACGCGCTCTTTTCCTTACCAGGGTACCTAAGGGGACTGGAAGGTTTTTAATGAGGCGGCCTGCAGCCTAACATTCAAAAGAGGAATAAAATCAATGTTCCTTCGACTTCTTTGTGGTTACTACCCGCATAATTCATACCTTAACCGCACCCGAAACCCTCGGGGGCTGTGTTATCGATCAAATGAGCTCTCGCTCTTGCAGAAACACAATGCCTTAGCCGCACCCGAATGCTCGGGGGCTGCGTAACAAGGATCCAAACAAAGAACACAAAAACTCTGCAGCCGCACTCGAATACTCGGGGGCTGCACAGTCATTGGTTCACAACCAACACATATTTCACAAACCCCGCTCGACTGACTCGGGGGCTCGAAAAAAATCAAAGTATACAAACTATACAATATACAAAGAGTCAAAAATTACACTCGGGGGCTGCCCCCTATACAAAAATTGCACTCGCAAACTATTCTAATCCTCAGGCTCGTCCTTTACGGGCAGCTCGGGACCGCAAAGCTGTTCGCGAGTGCACTCGATTAGTGTCTCCGCAGCTTGGATCGTGTCATCCAGGTCTTTTGTTCGAGAACCTCTCCGGCTGCAGGTGTCCGCAACACCAACCTTGGTTTTCGACTACGCATATACGCCATTGCAGCGTTGGCTCCAATCACAAGTCTCTGAGACAGCAACTCTCGAATGGGATTTGTTTGACGGAAGATGTTCAACAAAGCACGAATCCCTTGTGGTTGTGGCCCCGCAGGAAAAAGAGTCTCGTTCAGGCGAATAAACGCTGCCCGGCATAACTCCAGCAGTTCAGCACTTCGCCAGACGCGATCCTTCAGGGTGGCGAGTATGCGGGCATGGTACCTATCAAGCCAAAAGTGTTGACGCCCAGTCGTAGGGTCGTCAACCACGCTATCCAGACGCCCTTCCACGCGAATCTTTTCAGCCTGGAAGTTGTCGACAAAGCCTACAAACACGGGCGCACCAGTCAGATCAAAAGGACAATAGCTACGCAAAAAGCTTGTAAACAGAGCAAGACTCGAACTTACACTCGAGTTGCCTGTTCACAAGATCCATCTCCCCGAGCACTATTCCTCGCGTTGGGTGGCCAACGCGGGTCTCGCCCTCAATCGATTCAGCTCAGCCTGGGCGTCCTTCAGATCTTGCTCCATTCTCACAAATTTGGCCTTCAAACTCCATCACCTTGGCATCATTTACCACCTGACCCTGGGATCGGGTGGTGATTGGAGCCTGCGAGGAACTAGTCGCAGTAGCAGGTTCTCGTGACTGTTCAAAGAGCATAATCACAAACACAAAGTTTGTGTCAGAAGCTAAAACTCATGTCATAAGCATACAACTCTTCGAGTGAAAGACATTAGCAAAAGACTATTTGCATAAACAAGGTAGCACAAACAAAGCGCAGACTCGCGCAGTTCAGAAGGTATCATTACAAGGCATAAAAAACAAAAGGGTACAGCTACCCTAAACCTAAGATTCGATTTCCTAAGCAGACGATTGGCAGTCTCGAGTGCCCGGCGCTCCATGGTGGTCATAAAAACCTCGGCCAGTCGCGCGGCGGCTCCGCTCACCCCCTTCAGAGAAATGGGCTTCCCATCTGGCTTCCGAGGGAACGCGACAGTGCTGCCTCGTAGTCGCAATCTATCCCATGTCCCATAAGAAGCTTGATGGTGGACTCGGATCCGCGTACCGTGTTGGCGCGAGCGAAACCCGCCATGGTGGACGTCCCGGGGCCAAACACGCGGCGAAGTCGTCCGCCGTCGACGGCACTACGCCAGTCGGGAACACCACCTTGTATACAGCGCCAAGTGTACTCCGATTTGGCGAGTGCGTCTTTCGCCTGGGTGCATAGGCGCCTAAGCCGCCCACAGCCTGTTCCAGCGAAAGATCACCACTCGACGCATCTGCAGAGGCCGGTGCGCCAACAGCTTCTGCACAATTCAAAAAGGCAAAAGTCATTTCATGACACTCGACAGTTATATCGTCATATCAAAAGGAGAAAAGATTACTCACCTCCCATGGCCTGCGCGAGTGCCGCGAGCTGGTCAGCATATCCTCGCTCGCGTGCAGCGGCTGAGTTGGTGGCGGCAGCCAGCTCTTTCTTCGACTCTTCGCGCTGCGCGGCGAGTGCATCTTCCAGCTCCTTCTTCTCGCCTGGCCCAGCAAAATCACGTGCATTCAATACTCGACAAAATCAAGCATTGCAAAAAGAAATTAGCAAAACAAAAGCAAAAAGGAGAACTCACGACTGAGCCGCTCTAGCTCGGCGCGCATGGTATCCCTCTCCTGCTCCACCTGGACATAAGCCTTGGCGGAATCTGCCAAGGTATGGTAGAAGGGCTGCAAGCACACGAATTCAGCAAAAATTCAAACTCTCACAGCCCAAGTTAAACGGGTCAGCAAAAAGTACTTACGTGGTTCATCCACGGTTCAGAGTCGCGACTGATGTCCCGACTCTGGGGCTGTCACCTTGGCCGTTTCAGTGACAGCATCAGTGGCCATTGGCTGGCAGTCTCGTTTCCAGTCGGTGCAGAATTCGAGTGCTCCAGGGTTGGAACATTCTCGACTGGAGGAGTCCCAGGCTGATTGTTTTCAGCGCTGTGAGCAACACAACAAAGCAAAAAGACGGTCAGCACAAATATGTGACAGCACAAAATTCTCATATCATACTCAAAAAACACATACCTGTGCTCCTCATCTTCCTCATCTTCGGAGTCGCCAAAAATTGGTCCCCCAAAGGCTGGGGCACCACTCGACTGAAGAGGAAGGTTGAGCTTGTTGAGCACGCACGCAAAGGAGCGGCTTGGAAAACAGGTGGTGAGCCTGATTCCTCGTCATCCTCCAAACCCTGCCCCTTCGCGGGTGAACTCATAGCAGAAGGCGCCTTCTTGGCCAGTCGACGCCGCTTGGCGGCGCGGTATCGACTTCTTGGTCAGCGGTGGCCTTGTCTTCAGATTGGACCTCTTCTGCTGCTTCCTCCTCGACCTCCTCCACATGTGAAGTGGTGGCAGAAGGGATGGGCGACTGATCCCCTTTCGGGTCCACCACCTGTACCTGGGTTTCTTCAGTCTCGCCATTTTCAGGCAGAGGAGGAAGGGAGGCAGCAGTCGAGTGACCCTGCATAGCATACATCACAAATTGCAAAGTCAGAATCAAAAATCGCATATCGCAGAACATACGAGTGGCAAACTCTTCATTGCAAGCAGGCTATAACACATACATACCTCAAGCAAAGGGTTCTCCAACCCATATGGTTCAACAGGGCAGTCGACGTTGCAAGTGTCGGCTGCCGTCAGATTGGTGATGTGCCGCACATGCGTCAGCAGCTCACTCCTTGACAGCTCCTCTGGGTTCATTCGGGTGATGTCACCCGCGCCTTCATACTCCCACATCGGGTGCGCTCGGGCACGGATGGGCCACACCCCTCTTCATAAAGGTGGCGATTAGGTGGATGCCTGTGACCTTGTCCAGCATGCCTCCGATCCGAGCCAGCAAAGGGCTTGCCTCCTCCATTTCTTCGGCTGAGAGCTGGTGGTCCCACGCCTTGGTCTTGGCAAAAGCTGCAGTCGAGAAGGGGCGACTCCGTCTTGCTCGACAGTCGCATAAAACCACCTTTCCTCCAGCCTTGCGCGGAGTCGACGGTCTTCAGGCGGAAATAGCGGGTGTCGCTGCGCACCTGGATGCCGCAGCCGCCCACGGGGTAGGTGCGACCACCTCCTCTGTTGGGTCGCACCATGAATATTGTCTTCCATAGCGCCCAGCTGGGTGCGACGCCAAGGAAGCACTCGCACAGCGTGATAAAACACGCAATATGCATAATACCGTTCGGGGTGAGATCGTGGATCTGCACCCCGTAGGCAAAAAGGAGCCACGAACAAAGTCGTGGAGGGGAAGAGAAGCCCCTAGACACAAACTCCGCAAAACAAACACGCTCGTTGGCGCGTGGTTCGGGGAGTACCTCCTTGGGCGACGGCGCGCGGACGGCGAGCTGCTCCGCGGGTGGCAGATACCCTGCTCGCGGAGCTTGACCAATGGGCGTCCTTGACGGTGGACTTCGCCCAATCCCCGCTGTTCTTCTTCAGGGCAGCGGTGGACGCAGATGTACCCGCCACGGTCTTTTTGCCCTTGGCCGCATCGGTCGCGGCAGCGGCGGCGGCACCACGCTTGGAGCCTCCACCTTTCGCCATTGCAACGATGGATGAGGGTGGAGAAGAGAGCTTGGGCGCAGAGCAATGGAGGTGGGCGCGAGGAGGAAGATGAGACGAGGGGCGGCGCAAAGAGGCAAATGGCAAGTAAAAAATTCTGCCAGCGCTGTCTCCCTATTTACCACAGATCGCAAAACGATCGCAACCGTCAAAACAAAGGCATACGCTCCGCGCGAAATCTAGCCATACACGTGGTGGCCGCGGAGGGCAACCGTCGCCGGCCACTCCGCCCACTACGCACGGGAAACTAGGAAACCATCATCACCCCGTGAAAACCGCGCCAAGCGGTCAAATCAAGTCCAAACGGCGCCATCCTTGGTCAGCTCTGCAAAAATGGGCCCACACAGAAGTGTCACGTCCCATCAGTCTTACCAGGCACGCCACCGCTTGTCAGAGATGGCAGTCGCAAAATGCGTCATTGCTGACGTTATTCATATTGCACAACTGGCACAAAAGTCACTCGATGATTCATTCGAATGATGTCACACCATAAACTCGATGGGTTTTTTAGCAGAGGTCATAGATGCCAGTCGAAGGACTTTCGACTGCAACATCATACTCCCATCGGGAGCGTATCAAAAAATTTCTTTGACTAATGTGCAGGATAAAAGATTTTGAGATTATCCTCCATTGCAAGCAATAAAGCACAATCTCGGGGGCTACTCCCATCGGGAGCGCTGTCGCGCACCCGATAAATAATGGCAAAGTATCAGTCGACAATTACTCGACTCAGTTCATAAGCAAAATCACACTCGAAATATTCCCGAGTTGATCCGACGATCCTTGGATGCTGCATGCATAGTGCAAAGGTAAGACCCACCGATCAGTCGAGTTGGGCTAAGGACCGCTCCAGCAGCGTTATCCTTAAATGTTCCGTGTCAGCAGACATGATGAAAATCCCCGACGGACGCGTTGGGTAGATTCAAAATTATGCTGCAGTTCGATTCCGTAAGACCTCAACGGCCGTTTCGAGTCTGTCCAGTTTGTTCCAGATTCGAGTCCGGGGACTCGAGTTTGATTGAAAGCTAGTATGGTTTTGCCACAAATGGTAGTTAACTGGCCCCGATCCGTCGTGTGTGCCGGGCCTGCTAAGCTAATATCCCTTGACTATCATAAGCAAAAACTCATAGTCGATGAAACACTCGACATAGCCAACATGTGCTATTTCATAAGAATTCTAAATACAGATGCAAAAAATGTAACGTGCATGATGTATGAGTCCATGCCCGACTCTTCGAATCAGACAAGTACTCGGGGGCTACTGACATGGGTATGCCTATGGGTACCCTACCATGAGGGTACCTGGTGCACGTATCGACTAGGCCCAACTATCAGAGCCTACATGAAGCCCATGAAGGGAGGCCCACAAGATGGAGTATCCTCCAAGTTTGGCGAAGCAATAGTCGGTTTAGAGTTTCCTTACTTGTAAATCGAGTCGGTTACGAACACCGAGACCCAGCCTATTATTTAAGGACTGGGAGGGCCATCGAACCAGACCACGTACGAACCAGAGCCACAAACCCTAGCGAGATCGACATCTCGCCGGGACCCTTGTAACCATCATATTCACAAAGCAATAACAGACAGGCAGGACGTAGGGGTGTTACCTCCACACGAGGGCCCTGAACCTGGGTAAAATCTTTGCCCTGCTTGTCAGCCGACGATACTTCCAGCTCTACCACGTTCTCTCCCCCATATTCATAACCTAGGGACCTTAACCATGGGTCTTGATGAGTCTACCCCTCGTCAAGGGGTCTGGGGGGGTCCGGGAGCGAGCTGGGAGCAGCTGTGGCGACGGATGCGTGTCGAGGTGCAGCGGGTGGGGCGAATTTGGCCGGCGCCGTCCGTTCTCTCCACGGCGAGCAACGGGGGACAGTGGCCGCGTCGGGGCGAGAGAGAGGCTCGAGTGCCCGCAGAGGCTGCAGAGGCATCGACCGTGGACGAACGCGAGCAAGGGGGGCCCTGGGGGGCCCGGGAGCGGCGACGACGACCATGGCGACACGGCGACGGTGACGGGGAGCTAGGGGTAGGAGACGACGACATTTTCGCAGAACGCCCCCTGGACTTTCTTTTCCAATTACAACTAGGTCCTTCTCTGCTTCTTCTTCTTCTTTTTATTTCCAGCAGCATTTTCTGGATTTTATTTGGGGTACTTAAACACTTTAGAAAAATTCACAAATATTTGTGAGGCTTCCACATAGCATGTAGTAGCTCCACAAAATTTGGCATTTCAAAATAAAATGTTTTGATTCATTTTTGTTCATAGGGTTTTAATTATGGAATTTTGTTTTATTTCTATTTGATTTACTTTAGAATTTTAAAACTAGTTCAAAATATGAGTTGAGAGAGAAAAGTGGTAAGGATAAAATGGGAGTGTTTACATTACCACTCCACTGAATTTTATTGTGAAGGAAAACAACTTCTCACTTGGAGAATTTCATGTGACACTTGTCACATTATTATTTTTTGTTTCACTTTCATTTTATTCCTCTTCTTTCCTTCATGTTTTTCTTTAGAGCAAGCAACACACATTTAGCAAGAAAGAAACAACACAAGCAACAATATGAGATCAACACATATAATTAAGCAAAAGTTTTTGTTGGTTCTCATTTTTGGAATAATAATACTGATTAATATTTTGGGATGTTACACATCTCGACAACAAATCATCCAAGAATTGCTCCACCCCTCCTCCTGATAAATTATCATATGTGTTAGTGTTACCTTGCACTAGGTGTGTTGACGAGTTTTCACTTTTTGCATTAGGTCTGGGACAATACTACCTGCACTTTGTATCACGTATAGTAAAAGGAACACATCTACTACCTCTGTTCCAAAATATGAGACGGTTTACCTTTTTTTCCGATGGGCCTATACGCGTTTCAGTGTGTAGATCACTCATTTCAGCATGTATATAGCCCATACTGAAATATCTAAAACATCTTATAATTTGGAACACATGGAGCGCCATTCTTATGCATACATGTTACTCCAGTTGTTAGAATAAACATATATACATATGGATTTTGATTTCAATAGTATGACTGCCTATGGCCCGTGAATTCTTCTTTCTGTCCTACTTGTCAACACATGTATAAACTTTCTATCCAAAATAAATCATCTTTCAACAAAAGTATGTAGCCGTCTAATTTTTTTTTTGTGTATGACTTAAGATTTGAATCATGTTTTTCACGAACTTAGTGCAATGTGAAATAACTGTTGTAAAATCGGGTGCAAAGTGGCATTTCTCGCAAAGCATGAAATAAGTGGCAATTCAGTGCCTCTTTGCAAGATGGAAAAACACATAAATCTGACATGTTGACCATTGTTCAGATGTAGTAGACAAGAAACCATAGGAATGACCGTTTGAATGGAAGATAGAACAAATACATGAAACGTCTTACGCGGCTGAGCATAAAAATAGGTTGGAATGGATGTTTAAATTCCTATCAATGGAGGCATATAGATCTAATTCATTAAAACTTGGGTAACATTCTTTGATCCGAAATCCATTTTCATAAGAAACAACATAAAGGATTAATATTGTAAAAAATCCAAAATTTCATATTGGCTCACGAGGTCATATGCTCATGCCGAATAAAAATCAAACAAATATAAAATATTTCAAAACATTCCGAAATAAATTTGTGACGAACAAATATAAGGTTATACATATATACGTGCCAACTTTCATGGTGACATAACATTGGTGGTCCTGTAAAAAAATCAGTGGCCAAAATAAGATTTTAAAAATATCCTTGTAGAGCACGGATTTTGCTATTTTCGCAGAGAGCACCACACATGTCATTTTATTTCGAAACTTGGGACGTATGTTGAACATTTATATATGTTCATTACTATTTTTTTAAATGTAAATTTTAATACTACCTCCGTCCGATGCATAATAAAAACTGTGACACTTATTCTGGATCGGAGAGATACATCCGTATTTGGACAAACCCAAGTCAAGTAATTTGGAACGGAGGGAGTAAAAAAAACACCCAACACCAAAATCTACCCACCCCCGCTATCCTCGGCTGGCGGCGGCGCGGCGATGGCCACCTCTCCCCGAAGAGCCAAAAAGCGAAAATGGCAGGAGGCCGAGTTGCACGCCGGCGTCACGCCACCGGCGGCCGACATGCTCGAAGCCGGAGAAAGCCCCGACCTGATCAGCAACCTTCCCCCGGACGTTCTCCGCCGCATCGTCTCGCTCCTCCCCAGCAAGGACGCCGCCCGCACCCAGTCCTTCTCCACCCCCTGGCGCCACATCTTCCGCTCCGCCCAGCTCAACCTCGACGTCGAGCTCCGCCGCAAAGACGAACCCACTCCCTCAAGCCTCGTCTCCCGCCTCCTCGCCGACCACCAGGCGCCCTGCCGCCGGCTCTCCCTCACCTGGTACGGCTACAAATCTGACTTCGTCTCCCCATTATTGAACCGCTGGCTCCAGTCGCCAGCCCTCAATGGCCTCCGCGAGTTCGATCTGTGGCAAAACCGCAAGGAACCTGGGAAGGAACGCTGGCAAGTGCCCAGGGAGGAGGACGCGTATGCCCTGCCGCCGTCCGTGCTCCGATTTTTGCCCACCCTCCGCATCCTCAGCATCAAGTGCACAGGCTACATGATCCGATTACCCTCCATGGACACCGTGGCCGGCGATGTACATTTGCCTCACCTCAAGCAGCTTACCCTGAAAGGCGTCATCATCTCGGAGGGCTTCCTCCACGGCGTTCTCTCTGTCTGCCCTGTGCTGCAGAGCTTGGTGCTTAGCGATTTGGATGGTGTCCATGGTGTTCGGATAAATTCTTCCACCCTTAGGAGGCTAGGCGTGTCTTCTGGTTGGAGACATGGTCCAGACCAGATGTTGCAAGAAGTGATTGTTGAGGATGCCCCTCTCCTAGAAAAGTTGTTCCTATCTGGACTTGACGGCAACCTATCTGTCCGTGTGGTCTTTGCACCCAAACTGGACTTCTTGGGTTCTCTGCCACAAGGGTTCACCAAAGCCAAGCTTGAAACCACAGTTCTTCAGGTAACCACAACCTTTTATGCTTGTATTATGCTTTAGGAGTCCATGTGCTGACCATTCATTTGTATTGCTTATTTCAGGGAATTGTTGATGTTAGTTTGACGAGTGTGGTGCGGACGGTTAAAGTACTGGTTTTGCGCATGTCCCCTCCAAGTTTTGATGATGCCATTGACTTCCTGAAATTCTTTCCTTGCTTGGAGAAGTTATATGTCTTGGTGAGAATTTTGTACCGTGATTTATTTAATAGGACTTAGCTAGTTGCTTCATTCTCTTCCTGAAGCCATAAGCCCATCAATCCCTATGTCGAACCATATCTCTAACTAGAAATCATATTTCAGTTGTGTCGGGTTGGGGCATTAAAAAGAGCACGACATCATTTTCCACTTGGTTATATTGAATGTTTGGAGGTCAGTCTCAAGAAGGTAATGCTGATGAATTATCAGGGAGCACCGAGAGATATTGATTTTGCAAGGTTCTTTCTTTTGAATGCAAAAGTGCTAGAACATATGGAGTTTGCATCACGGATTGCAAGACATCGACAGAAATACATTTCTGAATGGAAAGCTAACCAACACAAAAAGCTACAGCTGGATAACAGGGCTTCTCAAGGTGCTCAGTTCAATTTTACATGTGATTCTTGCTACGGTGATGATATACATATTGGGCACATCCACGATCTGGCCGTTAGTGATCCCTTTGATAGTTCATTGTGTCGATGTCATGGCGTCGATTTCCTTTGAGATCCTCCTGCCTTGTTATTCATGGTTCCGGAAAACTTTAGATGATACCTGTAATATTTGACGTTTGCTTTTGTAATATTTGACGTTTGCTTTTGTTGGAACTTGGAACGTCTGCATTTCACTGCCTGTCAATGTTGCTACATCTCATGGAATCGTTTTTTGGGTATTACAGCTTGTACTATTTTTCATTCAGTAATGCATGTGCGATCTTCCAGTTTTATTTTATCTTTTGGACAATGGAGGTGTTGTTTGTTCCTTCCAATGTTCATCCAAGTGACCTGGGAGATGTAATGTAGTACCAAGTATGATGGTTCTGGCTCTCTCAGCAAGGTCATACCCTCATCTGAGCTTGAAACTGGACATCTTCTTGGTACCTCCAGTCCTTTGGGTCCTTGCTGCTGGCGCTTCACCCTGTGCTCTTACCATTTCAGTTCAGGGACATGATCGATTAACAAAAGGAATGGTGGCCGCATATTTGTGTATCCTACACACCAGTGTGGCAACTGACTAAATGAATTGTCTTCCCTGCTTGGAGAGATAACACCAGTGTGTAGGTGAAGTCTGCATAATTGGCACAAAAACGTGGAAATACTTTTAGTCTACAATGTGATCCTAGCTTTTAAGAAGACTCATTCCGGTCATATAAATATATTTCCGTCACACAGAATTCCTTACATAACAACTCAGAGAATAATGTTTTTTTCACTGTAAGCCTTTTGTAAGTTCTTATTACAACCTCCGATCCATATTAATGGTCTCAACATTGTCTAGATACGGATTTAGCATCCGTATCTAGACAATGTTGAGACCATTAATATGGATCGGAGGGAGTATGTTTTTAGGTACTCGTACTGATTCATAATTCTTCCTTAAAAACTTACAAAATGTTTATTTTGTAGAAAGTCGGAAATTTCATATAAAGTGCAAATACACCTTCTGCATTCATGTTTTTATACAGCACTGCAACCAAGCTTTTCGTTTTTGCGACCACTTTTTGCATCACAAGGCTAGCCTGGCTAGGTTCATAAATCCGAAGGGTTCTTCACTTGGTTTGGTCTGTCCACCTCGAGGAATTGGGCTCAATTCTATCGGTACATACAGCCGTAAAGAGAGACAGGCCCAACAGCCCAGCCCAGCATCAGTCAGACACCTAGCAGACACTACCCGCGCCGCCTCGCCGGTCGTTCCTCCTTCCTCGCCGTCATCTCCAATCGGGGCGGCGCTCACACCACCACCGTCGGCCTCCGCCGCGCCGCTCTTCTCCTGCGCTCCGCTCGGCTCCTCGTCGCCATGGGAAAGGCTTCCAAAGACAAGAGGGTACGCGACCTCCGTCTCTCTCCCCATCAGCCAGCTTCTCCCCTCCCCGCCCCCCTTCTCGCTTCGCCGCTTCTTACCGTGTGTGCTATTGGGTGGGCTGGCCGTCGGTTTCCCAGGACATCTACTACCGGAAGGCCAAGGAGGAGGGGTGGAGAGCTCGCAGCGCCTTCAAGCTCCTACAGATCGACCAGGAGTTCAACATCTTCCACGGTCTCGTCCTCTCAACCCAATCAGCTTGCTCGCCTTCCTGCCACTGGCTTGCACTGTTGCACAGGATCGAATTGACGAGGGGTTGTTTCTTTTTTGGTGTTCGACTTTGCAGGAGTGAAGCGTGTCGTTGATCTCTGCGCTGCTCCTGGGAGCTGGAGCCAGGTATTCGAATTTGCCAGTTGCCTATCCATACCTGCATATGTTCATGTGATTGATTACCACATTCATACTTGCAGGTTTTGAGCCGCAATTTGTATGTTCCAGCAAAGCTAATATCTGATGGAAAGTAAGCACACGTCTCAGCATGTCACCTTCTGTTTAACAGAATTCCATTTTCCATATCTGATTGTTTATTTCTCACTGTGTTAATGTACTAGAGATGGTGACCTTCCTCTCATTGTCGCAATTGATTTGCAACCGATGGCTCCGATAGAAGGCGTCATACAAGTGCAGGGCGACATCACCAATGCTCGAACAGCGGAAGTGGTGAGATGGATAGACAGAAAGACACATTTCAAGTAATGATTTTTTCGCTTGCTGTAACAGATTTAAATATTCTTCCAGGTTATTAGGCATTTTGATGGATGCAAAGCAGACTTGGTTGTCTGTGATGGTGCCCCTGATGGTAAGATTGGATCGCTAGACAAGTGGTCCTTAACTCTGTTTCGTGTTTTATCGCACTTCCGTTTCTTACGTTGCTTCGGATGATTGCAGTTACTGGCCTTCATGACATGGACGAGTTTGTTCAGTCCCAGCTTATATTGGCGGTTGGTACATTTTCTCTGTCTTTATGTATCAGTTTAGGTCAGAGATACCTTTTCGAAGCAATTTGCAGTCTCCATAAGATACTGTGTCAATAAATATTGGTTACCTTACCTCTGTAGTTTATATTTGACATTCTGCCTGAAAATGCTTACTTAGGTGCAATATCTTCTTTATATTTAACATTTGGCCAGTTTACTCGACCCAAGGGTAACTCATCACTGTTTATGTTATAGAACAACATGATGTAACACCCTGGTTCCCATGACTTGTTATATTTTACACTAGTTGCAGTTTTTTCTTTGGCTTAGTTTTCAGATTGATTTTGCAAGTTCGTATTTTTCTTTTGCTAATTTGTGTACATATGGGTTGCTTTTAGGCACTGACAATTGTGACTCACGTACTCAAAGTTGGTGGAAAATTTGTTGCCAAGATTTTTCGCGGGAAAGATACAAGTCTCCTCTATTGCCAGGTATTGGTCGTTGCTGATTTGCGCTTCTGTACGGTTAGGAATTCCCATGTGTAGTTTAGAAACCTTTTTTATTGATCTAGGTGAACCATCAACTTTCATGCAGCTTTTCTGTTTCTAGTTTGTATTGTTATTATGTTCTTCCACAACTACCATCTGCGTTCGGTGATTGGAACTGAAATCCACCTGTAGCTGATTACAGTAGTCTATATTGATATCTAGATTGTGTTTTCCTCATTTTTTTGCTTGGCAGAGTTGTCATAATATGGTTAGCCTTTACACACTGTTGAGTAGAAGTGTCATTTAACTTACGAATTTGGTTTAGATGTTTGCATGAGATGCTTCTGTGGATAAGATATACTGCTAATGACTTTCGATGATTTATGCAGTTAAAGCTGTTCTTCTCACAAGTTACATTTGCAAAGCCGAAAAGTAGCCGCAACTCAAGTATTGGTAAGCTTTTATCTGTTGAAAGAGATTACATCTTCCCCAGTGGCACACGTCATTATAGTCTCATTACTATCTATAGATGATATTTATTTCATATGGTCTTATAGTCATGTTTATACTTGTCAAACAGAGGCATTTGCAGTTTGCGAAAACTATGCACCTCCTGAGGGGTTCAAGGAGAAAGATTTGTATCACCTTCTAGAGAAAGTGGGAACTCCTTCCGGGGCCGATGATTTAGGTACAAGACATCTACATTCTAGTCATACAACAGGGTCAGCATTTGATACATGACACTGACTTCTCTGTGCTACTTGTCATCGCAGACTGCAGAAGCGGATGGTTGGAGGGACCAAACAAGGTCTACATCCCGTTTCTGGCCTGCGGCGACCTCAGCGGGTACGACTCTGACCGTTCGTACCCGCTTCCGTGCGTAGAAGGCGGTGGCTCCTACCAGAGCCTGGACCCGGTCCAGCCCCCGATCGCCCCGCCGTACAAGACCGCGCTGGAGATGATGAAGGCTTCCAGCCACGGCGCGGGCACCGATACCAGCAAATTGTCCCTCGACTCCTAAGGCTACAAGATAATGCTAATCTGGCTCTGTTTGTGCGCATGTAAACCGGCCACCACATGCGGGCATGTGCAGATCATCACAGGAAATTATTTAGGCTGAATTTTGGTTGTTTGTCCCATCTGGAAAACAAATGTATCATCCGGTACATCAACCCTATCATGTAAAACACACATGAGATGTCTCTGTCTCGTAGTATAAACTGAAGGCATGCGTGCCAATATGCTCTGTACTACTATTCCGCGTCTTCTGGATCGTGTTCCCAGCTTTGAATTCATAGTCATGCTGGCGGCTACGGCTGTTTGGGACCTTCGGATTCTACTATTCTTCATCTTCTGGAGAGTGTCACCGTCTGGTTTTTATAACCTGTAGGTATCAGGTAGCGCTGTCCAGTCACTGTTGCAGCATGCAAAGTCTTGGTCCTTCCTCCATGGCTTTCTCCATCAATCAGAGTCAGATCATGTTGTTATATTGTAACTTGTAGTTTTGGTGATCCGGAATTTCGTCCTTCATAGCTCCATCACTCACACAATCTCAGATCGTGTACTAGTAGTTCCAGACTTCCAGTGATCCGAAATTTCGTCACTGCGTACTACGTTAGTTATTTCACGTGGCGTGAACACGTGGCGTCCAGAGCTCCGATCTCGTTAGTTTCTGCGGCAGTGTTTACATCTCTGCTCGTATAATAAAATATCCAAAAACATTTGATAATTATCCAAAACATTTGATAATTAGAAACGGGGGAGCACATCACTACCGTCCCATACATTCGCACGAGCACGTCTTTTAATCATGTGGTACACTAGAATGATACAGACTAATCATATTCACGAATCTCACTAAAATCCATAATAAACGCACACATCAGCGCGTGTCAAAATCTTAGCATCGGGATGAAACCCTGGTGGAAGAGTCATGCTCACGCTGTCACACACCCCGACAGCCCTACCATCGCATAGGGAGGTGGTTCGAAATGAAAGAGTATTTTGGCTGCAGAAAAAAAAGAGTATTTTGGCTGCAGAAATCCAGCATTTGATCTTCAATTTTTTCAAGAAAGTGGTTCCTACACAAATATTAGAGTACAATGTCAATTTTGTGCAACATAACTCGGATATTATTATACTAGTTATTGTTGAAATTTTGAACTTGCCGTCGGAAAAATGAACAACATAAATATTAGGAACATTTTCACTCGATTTAGGCTCATTGTGCAGTTGATCGACTATGTTGTGCGAAATTTATTTCATAAATTTCTGTGAAAAATAGCCAGGGTTGGATGAAGACTCGTGCACCCGGCCCATGGTCTGAGGCACGAGAGACTATACCGTAGCTACCGTAGCAGTGTTATAGCTACTATACCCACGAAGGTGGCTCGGGACGTGCTCTCATATTGCATCCGCTACTTTTCTTTTGAACAAGATAAAACTAGTCATCAAAAGAAAATGTCTAGTTAGCTAAGTGGTAAAATGAGCAAAAACCAAACAAGATCATCATAATCCACAGCAAATACCAAATGGTAGATGTTAAGAGCTTTGTGTGTTTTTGCTATGTAGATGCCGGGTGTAAATTATTTTGCTTGTATCAACATGATCCATGTTTTGAGGTTGTAAAAAATCCCTTTATCGGAGAAAAATACCAAGCACTCAAGCAGGTGGCTGAACGTTAATATAAACTAGTGGAATTTCGCGCGGCGCCACGCCGCGGCATTGATGAAGCAGAGCCACATCTCATCCAGAAGGGGCAAAATTAGAGGTGTCATGAAAATGTGTTACGTCCACATATGGTGTAGTAATAAGAATGAATAGTTTATCATCAAAATGCCAAGTCAAGAAACAATGTAAGAATCGGCTCATATGGTTGAAAATCATTAAATTTTCAGAAACAACGAAGAACATGTTTCAAGCACCAGGAGTTTAATTCCGCGGCCGTTATGATACATGTGTGTGTCACATGTTGCTTAGATGGTGATGAGACAAAGCAACCCTTTGATCTGCAGCAGTTGGGGCTTAAATAAACAACCATGTACATCATACTACAGTCCCCTCTTATGAATCCATGAAGTTAATACAAACACCATTACAACATTTGGAACCCGGCTTTATCTACAACTCTCCACACATGTATGTACATGCAAGTACAAACGAAAAATCTTAACATGGAACAATGCATCTTTTGTCATATCTAGTCAATCAAACAATCATTGCCGCCACCGATGGCATTCCTTACGGTAATATCATAGTATGCTTGAGAAATTCGTACTTGTTTATTCTTTTTGTCTATCAGTTATGATGCAGCCTACATGTTCCGCTCTGTGTGCAGGCACTTCGGTCATCTCGTCAAGTCAAGAATCCATGTATGCATCCCTTTATTTTTCTCGGACTGACCTTTTTATGAGATGTAAGGATCGGAAAATGACTTCAACAGCCTAATTTAAGTTATTTTCCTTCTGAGTTTCAATCACAACCTACAGAAATGGCTCACGTTAGTATTGCAGAACAGATATGACAGAAGGGTAACAATTGATATTGATATTTAGGTTAGCATGAAAGCAATGTATTAACATTTTCTAACAACTACAACCTTTAACTTTACAGTATTCCTCCTGGATCTAACTATTTCGATCCTTCAGTTAATCATGTTGTACTGATCAAGTCAAAGGCTCACACCAAGTCCTACAAATGTCAAACACACTTGAAATCATCGGAATTTTGTACACACCCAAGAATACATCTCAAGCAATATCATCGAATGTTCAACAATCAGGGCACGGTTTCAGTTCAATGTGCGGAATAAGGGTCAATCAATTTGGAAAATGAGATAATGTGAAGAGCTTGAAAAAGGCCGGCAAGGAGAAATCCTTCTCTGGCATGAAATAGACAAAAATAGAGAGAAAAAATGGCAAGGAAAACTACAATCCTCTTACAAACATTTAATCGTGATTCACAAATTTAAATTACTATTTTGCTGGTAAAGAAAACT
Organism: Poa pratensis; assembly: GCA_947311845.1. Classification (NCBI taxonomy): domain Eukaryota; kingdom Viridiplantae; phylum Streptophyta; class Magnoliopsida; order Poales; family Poaceae; genus Poa; species Poa pratensis. The sequence continues at coordinate 18,996,589 of CAMZMU010000089.1, forward strand.
AGAATAACCTAAGAGAAGTCAGTTTTATCACCAATTGACCACAAACAAATAAGTGAGCCACCTGCCGGAAATATATTAGATGCATTAAGACTGAGGGATGACACTTTGCATATAACACGAACTGAAATAATAGACCACTGTGTGAACCAATACAACAAAACAACAAATGGAAAGAAACAAAAGATGCAAGCTATCTACAGCCATCCAAAGTCTACATGACAAACTATACTTTAAATTGGAATAAGTGAGGTACTAAGGGCATGTACAATGGTAGAGAAGTCACACCTTCTCTTAGCCGTCCACGTCATTTAGAGAAGGCAAAATCATTACTTGTACAATGCGTTATCTCTTATTGCCATCCCTAACAATTAATGTGAATTAATTATATTTTAGTAGAAAATCGTAGTTCTAAGAGAAGACAAGTGGTACAATGGTAAAATTAGTCTTCTCTTATTTCGTAAGAGATCATCTCTTAGCTAAGGGAAGACAACCTTCTCTTTCTTAATTCTCTCTCCGCCACCTAGATAATTATCCTACGTGTCAACACTAAGAGAAGGCTGACATCACCCCATTGTACATGCCCTAATACAGGCAATTAAACTGCATGGAAATTAATCAGTACCACGAAGTGCAGAAGTACTAATACAGCCGACTTATAAGAGTGAGCATGTCCAGAGGACAGAAAAAACAGTTGCACTTATAAGAGTTGGCTCGATATTGCAATACTCTCATCAAAAAAGAAAAAGGACACTTACCTAGCCATCCATGACGGCAGTACCACCAGTGAACTACATTCCAACACTGTGTCATGTGTTTTCATGTAAATCTGAATAAGCGAAGTACTAAAACAGGCAATCTTGATCAAAGTAACTAACACCACGAAGTCCTTCTCTTAGGCTAACCCGAGCTGCTGCTTGAAGTCTTTCTTGAGGCGCAACCCACATAAAAAGAGCAAAAATTTGAACCCTTAAAAATGAAGCTCATGCTGTACCGGTTCCACTGTACTACAATCTACAGCAGCATTAAGGCACATTAGTGTCACAACACAAATCATGGTGTGTGCCATTTGAAAAGGCGGACTCTTCTTCGTAGACAATCAAACTCATATATGAGGGGGTAATTAGCAGCACGAAATAAATCAAAGCTCCAAGGGTATCTGCGATTTAGGAGAACAAACGTTAACAAAATTCTGCACCAAATATGAATGATCAACATTTGGCAAGTTGATTGCACCAAATCGGAACTAACTGGTAGTTAGGTAGCAGTAACACATCATATTTGAACAAAATCTAGATGGGAAATCAAAGTAAGAATAGACCTTCATGGGGAACCAACAGTCAGAGCAATCCTAACTTAGGAAGCTTTAAATATTGCTGGAGACAGCTACCTGCTAACATAGTGCGCATAGAAGGGGAAGCAACAAGCAAATAAGCTGAGGCAATGCGATGTACTTATCAAAAGATCACCTCCCGGTCAAGGGCAATGAAGCCTAACTCGCATATATTCTGTTGTGTTTGCTGGTTTCCTGTTCTCCCAGATGGGAGAAAAAAGTGCAAGGACTTCCATTGATAGGATTAATGCAAGTCTGCATGCTTCCTCCTCTTGATCTGCACATGAACGGAATTTTTTTTAGTGCAGAACAGTGGATGAAGTAGGAATGGTTAGGAAGTCGACAATGAAATCAAGAGGTAAATCTCATTTGTCGTGGGAAATGCATAGATGAAAGAGATAGAACTAACAGAGGACGTGGAGCCAAGGGGGCGACATAGAGGAAGACCGTCCTGGTCACCAAGCTGGAGGAGGCAGACGACGCCGACACAGAGCCGGAAGAGGCGACATAGAAGGAGGGCGACCTCAACGACGTCAGAAAGCAGCACGCACACTCATACTACAACCTGCAGGCAACAAAACGCACACATTATAAAAAGAAGAGAACAATAACAAAGAACAGAGGCATCACGAACGGAACACGATCTGAAAACTTGAAGGGTGACATATCAGGATTAATTGCTGCTATAATAACCTGAGCTTCTGCTGTTGGTGAGGTAACCAATCCAGCCAGTACTTGAAGGGTGACGCATGAGAAGTCATCCGACAGCTTACAGAAGCAACCAGCCGCAAACAACGCTGCTTTGACCTGCCAAGGGAGAAGAGCATGATTCGGAACAAATTACTAACAATCAAAATCTAGTATGTATTGCAAGATACTATATGCTAATCACTATCCTGATTGATTGTACAAAACATAATCAGTATCCTTGATTCCTAATTCTACAAAGCATAATCAGTATCCTGGATTCCTAATTCTACAAAGCATAAACCAGTCATGGAGATTATTACTGGCACTGACCTCTGCGGCATCGGAGAAGCGGAGGCCGGAGAGGATAAGGGAGCGGACATGGACGCTGTCCTTGGCGAGGTCGGCGAGGCAGCCGAACATCCTCAGTGCAAGCGCCCTGGCCCTTGCGCTCCCTGCCGCCGCGCCGTGCGCCGCCACAACCTTCCGGAGAATCTGCTCGGGCTCCGCCACTGTCCAACCTCTTCCCTTGGTCGGTAGGAGGGCGCGGACGATGTGGGTGCGGATGGAGTCGTCGGCGGCGGCCCTGAACTCGGTGGCGAGGCGGAGGAGCATGGTCTCGGCGAAGACACGGGGCTCTGCGGGCAGAACCCCGCACGAGGAGGCAACCGCCGCCGGAACATGAGGGTACGCGGCGAGGTCGCGGATGCGCGGGGCGGTGGCGTCAAGGGCCTGGAGGCGCGTGCCTGGATGGGGATGAGTGGAGGTGAGCCCGGGGCTGGGGGAAAGGAGAAAGGGAAATGGTCGAGAGAGGCTTACCGAGGTGGCGGGAGCGGAGGCCCCTGTCGAGTTCGATGCTCCAGTCCATGGCGGAAGCCGCCGGGATCCTCTCCATCGCCGCCGCCGCCTGTCCCTATTTGGTCGGGAGAGGAAATGAGAGCAGCGTGCGATCTAGGGTTAGGGTTGAGCACATATGTACGAAGGACCTATCCAAAATTTTCGCAAACTGCAGGGGCTTTGATGAACAGTGCCACGATCGCTCACAGCTCGCTAAAGCCAAGGGCAATGAGGAAGGATTCTCCCCAAGACAGGACTCTTTGTTTACATTCCAAGGTGGGAATGGGTGAGAGGTAGTCTATCACTGGCTGGGATGAGAGTCTAAAGTTGTATTCTTCTTCAGTGGAAGGCTCTGGGAATCCCTCTTTTAGTTGGCAAGGTCAATCTAGCAGATGATAGGTCTAGAGAGGTGTGCTTTTAGGTCTTGATCGACCGTCTTTCTCATATATTGAGTAGTAATTTCTTGTCTTAATCGTGGTCATCGTATAGCCGAGATTCCATATCTCCCGAAAAAGAAAACAGATTCCAGGAGATTGGTTTATTTATTGGCGGTGGTAGCTAGCTGCTCGAGGCGACCACCGTACGTACGGTACAACCACTGGCAGCTCTCAGCTCAGGCTGCTCGTCAGCAGCTGGGTTCTCTCATCCTCCTGTCAGTCAGCTCCGGAGCTAATTAAACCAAGTGCTACTCCGGTGTCAGCATCACCAGTCAGGTGGTGCACACTGGACAAACGCCAAGGCTTGCTCGCCGGGAAAGCTCGCAGTTTCGGCTGCGCTCTGACTCTTCCTCCTCCTCTCGTCGCTGCTTCCGCGACGCCATCGTCCTGAGGAGCGCCGCCTGGCTATGCTGCCGGGGATGGCCAAGCTGCTGCTGCTGCAGCTTCAGGCCGCCGCGGTGTCGGCGTACCGGAGGAACGGCACCCGCCGCCGCCGCCCTCTCTCCCCGCCGCCCTCTCGCCACACGCCCGCCGCCGGAGCCGGCAGATTCGGCCCCTGCTTCGTCGCGTGCTTCCTCGCCCTCGCCGCCGCCGCCATCCTCACGCTCGGCCTCGCCCTCCACCGCCCCGACCCTGACGCCGACGCCCCCACCTCGCCACGGTGAGTAACCATTGGCCAGCCACACGTACGCCACCTGCTCGACTAATTACCCGCGGCAGCGCTAGCTAGCTAACACTGCTCCTCTGTCGAAATCCCCTCCGCAGCGGCGCCGGCGGCGGCTACTCCGTGGTGATCAACACGTGGAAGCGCTATGACCTCCTCAAGAGGGCCGTCGCGCACTACTCGGCTTGCGCCGGCGTGGACGACGTCCACGTCGTATGGAGCGAGCCGCGGGACCCGCCCGAGGCCCTGCGCCGGAGCGTCCTCAACTGCAGCCGCCTCCTCAGGGACGGCGGCGCCGCGGAGGTGCGGTTCGTCGTCAACAAGCGGGACAGCCTCAACAACAGGTTCAGGCCCATCGACGGGCTCAGGACGGACGCCGTCTTCTCCGTCGACGACGACCTCATCGTGCCCTGCTCCACGCTGCGCTTCGCCTTCGCCGTGTGGCGGAGCGCGCCCTCCGCCATGGTTGGCTTCGTGCCCCGGATCCACCGGCTCGCTGACCCGGTACGAACAAGTACACTGCATAACAAGTTCTGAATTCTCATGCTTCATGAAAGAAATTTGTGTTTTCTACAACTAGAAGGAGCAAATTCTAGGATATTACTAGTATGAAGTTTGTTATGTTAACCGGAGTTATTTCCTCTGCAGAGAAGCAATACTAAGGAATACCGATATGCAAGCTGGTGGTCAGTCTGGAGGACAGGGACATATAGTATGGTTCTTTCCAAAGCAAGTTTTCTCCATAAGAAGTACTTGGATTTATATACCAACGACATGCTACCATCTATCCGCGATTACGTGACAGAGAACAGGTATAGCCCTGCATCTCCATTTTTGGAAAGTCTTCAGTTATGTTCACTATGCTGAAATGATACCCTGTGTAGGAGTATGTATTAAGATTTCCACCAATGCTTGACAGGAATTGTGAGGACATCGCCATGTCTTTTCTTGTTGCAAATGTAACTGGTGCTCCACCTGTATGGGTCCAAGGTCTGTACTTGCACACCAGTAAAATTCTTTCATGTAGTCTTCTGAAAAGCTTATAAGGCCTTATTTGGTTGAATTAGTTCACATTTTCTTTTCACACTTAATGGGGAAAACCCCAGCAGAATAGGACAGCACACCCCCACTTTAACTGCTGCAACTATTGGATAAATTCCATTTTTTGGGTATTACTAATGATGCTCAGTTTTACTTATGGCAACAAAAGGTCTTTAGACTGTCAATCTTGATTTTTGTTGCCTGTGCATTTTATCATCCAAATGGATTCACAGCAGAAATAGGAATCTATGGATTATATGTCAGTACTCGTGCAAACTTACAGTTTAGTGGAGCTTGTGAATTTACTCTATTCACAAGAAGGCTTCAGTTAGAGCCTTTTTTAATGCACTCAGAGTATCTCAGATGTGGTTAATTCTTTAAATGTTTCACAATTCTTGCCATGATTTTTAGTTCAAGTTCTTAGATGGCTCTCGTCAAGTAGTTATTTTCTTTGTGGGGAAAAGAGGGTTTTAGTAAGCCATAGCAGAATTACATCCACCAGGCACTACCATCGATTTCCTGAGGGTAATTCACACTTGAACCTGATCAAGTAGTTATTAGCTGTAGGCATATGCCTATCGAGTGTGAAAATAATCACTTTATGAACTTTGGCTTAGACACATATTTTTTTAGAGTAAAAGGGTCTCACCCGATTTCTATTAAAGAAACCACGAGCTACAAAATCCTCCACAGCACAGCAACCACCAGCGTTACAAGTTTTGCTCTAGTCAGAAAAACGAAAACAACCCAGAAACTTAGAAAGGAGAATGGAGAGTCGGAAGGACATCTCCAGCTAAACAAAACAGAGAAGGTCTTCATCTCTCCAGCCTCGGCCTCCAAGTCGCCCAACCCTTTGCGCTCCTGAATGCTTCATCCGCGACTCGCACCAGCAGCCTTGCGCCCACCTGTAGTTCCAGCTTTACGTCCTCCGATCCCTGCAAATTTGCCCACCAATCAATCCAGTAGCACACCCTGTGAATCACTTCAATAGGCTCAGACGGACACTTATTCTCGAAACAAGCAAGATTCCTAGTTTTCCAAAGCCCCCAGAAAATCGCTGCTACCCCAACTGACATTTTATTCTTCTGTTTCTTTCCAAAACAACCCAACCAGTCATTTAGGCAGTGTCGAACGTCAGCAAACTGGCATTTGAGCCCTGTAGCTACGCTCACCACGTTCCAGACGTACCGAGCTAGAGGACAGTGCAGAAAGAGATGATCAATGCTTTCATCCTGTCCACAAAAAAGACAGTTTTTGGCACACTCACCCCCTCTCTTCAGTAACACGTCCCTGGTGAGAATACTCTTCCTTAAGACCAGCCAAATGAAAGTTTTGATTCTTAAAGGGATTTTTATTTTCCACCAAAATCTAGAAGGAACACTCTCTCTCACTTGCATAGCCATATAGAAAGATTTAACCGTAAACTGCTTTGAGGCTGAGAGGAGCCTATTTCAACTAACTTGAATTTCCTGACTAAGCTGCATTGCAGTAACTCTAGGCATCCCTCTAAGCCTCTAGTGTCTATGAAGAAAGCAGCCTGTTACTTTAGCTTGTCTGAACATTTGATGCTGTTTCAGCATGATTGTCAGTTACCTTTAATATTACTTGAATTAGCAACTACCATGTGGAAGCAACTAAAAACTCAAGCAACAAACCAATATAGCATGTAACAGCAACACAATTTGACATCAATGCAGAAGCCAAAGAAAACTAGCCATGTAAAACACAACAGGACATGCGTATTTAGGGACTATTATTTTACCGTGGCTGCTATTTTTTATTAGGAGGTCACACTCACACTCACATTGTTTGATATAAACTGCAGGAAGGATATTTGAGATCGGGTCGACCGGCATCAGCAGTTCGAAAGGCCATACTTTGCGGAGATCTACATGTCTGAATGAATTTGCTTCCATGTATGGACATATGCCCCTGGTAGTGACTACAGTCAAGGCTGTCGATAGCCGAAGTAGCTGGTTTTGGTGATACGGAATTCAGTTTGATTTGGCTCTGTTTTTGCCTTCCCTTAGGTGCTGCCTAGCACATATTATCAGGCTAGTGTACTTGTGCATATAGTTTATCAGCTCCTAAGAACACAGGTTTTGATCATAGAAGATGAATTCACGGTATAGTGCCCACTGCAGCAATATGGCTCTTTTGTAAATTATGTGCAGGAAAGATAAAGCTGTTTGAGCCTCTCTTTTTGTTGAACCCTTCGTATGGATGAACGGATTTGATACTTTGTAATATATAAATAGCAGCGTGCATCAATCGATGCAGCTACCTGGTGAACCAGCCCCCAATGTTTCAAATATATAAATGTTTGTGAAGTTGATACTTGGCTTCAGTTGGTTGAATATTTTACTCCCTCGGATCCGAAAAAATTGTCGTCAGCGCAGTGAGTTTGTGTATCCTACGTGCGTTTCGCCCGACACATAAATCGGATAGGAGGGAGTAGTTAGTTTCATCCTTGGAGAACGGTTGTTACTACTCACCATGCTCAGTTTTGCTGGTGCCAGCAAGATGTCCTTAGATGCTTGGTGTAGCGGTGCTACACACCGGATCTAGCCAAATTAGAAAAACTAAACTCTCTCATCTTTGAAGCGTGGAGGAACAACATCTCATCGCATGGGTGAGCCGCCCAGTGCATGGTTCTCCTCCCGCCAAGCCGCATCGCTATATATCCGTTGCCTCCTCGGTACCACGTGTCCCTGTCCATATGTGAGGGATAGGGTCTCACACCGCAATTCGTTTCTGCAGAGAGATGCAATTTCGATTTTTATGTACATTCTGCACATGATAGCATCCACCTTTGCTTGCATCGAAGACCGCAGTCATGAATCCTAACCTCACACTCACTACACTAGAAGTATCTTTGATTGGTTGCCCTGCCGAAGATGAATGCTAATAATGCAAATATTGAGTGCAAGTATTCTAGCACGATGCTCCCAAGTCTTATCATAAAACTACTATCTTCATGTCAAAACATAGTGCTTTTAGTTTTGTGCAAAGTACCGGCTCAGTATTTCGAAGGTGCTCATAGGGGTAGGGTGTGCGTGCGTGCGTTCATAGGGGTGAGTGTATGCGCGTGTATGTGAGCGTCTACGTTTGTACTGTGTTTCTCAAAAAAAAATTCTAAGTTCTGATTTTTTTAACAGTGATTATTTCTACTAGTGTGTGAAATATCCATGCTAAATATTATGTATTTTAGTTTGTGTAAACATTACAAATTTCTGGATCTGAGATGTGAACATTGCAAAATTCAAAATTTGTCAGATATTGTCATTTTTGTACAGTCCGGAATACAAACTATTTGGGATTTAAATTTTGCAGGACAATAGAACACGTCATAGTCGACGTCTATCATTTTATTCAGATTTTTTTAAAACTTTAAATTGTTGATTTTGTTTTCAAAAAAGGGATCTCAGGAGCTCGTGCTCCAAAAGCGCTTTTCAATACAAATATGCACTGTAAAGGTTGTAAAAAAAATACATCTCATGACTTAGGATAAAGATAATGTGTACTATACTGACATGGTAAGAGTATTATGAGAAAGTTGTGGGAACAATTAAATATGTGAGATAAAGTTGTTTTCAAATTTCTTTAAGATAAATAGTTTATGTGGGATTTTCACATAATGTTTTCAAATAATTGAACAAAGCTGCAAGCATTTTCTTCGGAAAGGGAATCTTGTTCAACATACATCTAAATACTCAGGAAGGGAGGGGGGGGGGGGGGGGGGGGGCGCAATTGCCCCCTAAGGTACACATGATAGTGCAGAAGAATGAAAGAAAATATAGCGCAAAACACAAGATCAACAATTTATCGATGGGAAGCGGCTACCTCCCCACTGGTGATGCATTGGCGTCTGCATCTATGATGAAAGGATCGAGTAGGTTGACTAGGGGGGGGGGGGGGTGAATAGGCAACTACCAATTTTAATTTTCTTTTCAACAAGTTAAGGAATTGCTCAAATATAAGTTCTCTAGATATGCAACTAGGTGAACAATCCTATATGATGAGCAAGAAGCTAGCTAACAAGATATACTAAACAAGGTAAGCTAGCAATACAAGTAAAGGTATATATAAAAAGGATAAGCACACGGTGACACGGAGATGATTCCCGAAGTTCACTTCCCAATGGAAGCTACGTCTTCGTTGGAGCGGTGCGGGGTCACAAGTGATCCCCGAATAGCCGTGATATGGCACACCGTATCTCCTCCACTATATGATGCCCTCGAGGTCGGCAACAAACCTTTACAAGGATGAGGCACACTCCACAACCGAATTGGAGGCTCTCACCAATTCCCACGGCTTCCAAAGCCGCAAGAATCACAAGGCCGGGGCACGTCTCCACAACCGAATTGGAGGCTCCCGGCTAGTCCCCGCGGCTCCCAAAGCCACAAGAACGACCAACGACCGTCTAGGGTTCCAATGAACCCAAGATGCACAAGTTCCTCTAAGGAATGGATATGGAAATCAAATCGCTTTGGTGGAAGGGTAGATCTAGGTCAACTCTCCCAAGTCCTAGAAGGACAAGGTGTTTGAGTGGCTAGGGAGAGAGATCTACCAAGTTTAAGCTTGCAACAATGGTGGGGAGATATTTCTGGTCGTGGTGCCCTCTCCAATGTAGGAGAAGGCCTTTATATACTGCCCCCAGATTCTAGCCGTTGCAGACAGGTAAATCGGATAATCCGATTCAAGTCATCATCGGATTATCCGATGGAATCGGATAATCCGATCAGACTATCATCGGATAATCCGAACAGCGTCAGTGAAGATTTCTTTCAGTCCTTGGCAGAATTCCAGCGAAATCTTGATCATCGGATAATCCGATATTTCCAACTCGGATAATCCGAACATCTTCAGTGTAACATTTCTTCTAGTCCTTAGCAGAATTCCAGCGAAATCTTGATCATCGGATAATCCGATATTTGCAACTCGGATAATCCGAACAACTTCAGTGTGAGATTTCTTCTAGTCCTTAGCAGAATTCCAGCGAAATCTGCAATCGGATAATCCGATACTTCAACATCGGATAATCCGATTTACTTCAGCAACAAAACTGGCTCTTTTCAACTCCCTTTTTGGTTTCGATGCAAAGATGTTTTACACACTTAAAACCTGCATCACTTGATTCACATGTTAAATTGTCACTAGTGTTGTTGCCTAACACACAAAACACAAGGGATTAATAAATGTCCTTTCAATCTCCCCCTTTTTGGTGTTAGATGACAACACTAGGATTTGCAAGGAAAGCATAGTTATATATTATCTAGATTCCCGAGCTTAAGTCATGAGAAGCTCCCCCTGAATGTGTGCATATAATTAAATTGCATTGGAATACAAATGCAATACATATAGGAGGAGGACACTTCCAAATATTGAGGAAACTAGATGGAGACATATCAAAATAGGTTGAGTTTCGATAGTGGACTATACCTTGTGCATAATAGAGTAGAAATGAACCTTAGCACAAGAATACAACTCATAACCATATTAGAAATCCATATGTCTCATAACTTAAAGGTTCACACACATAAGTTCCACATGAAAACACAACACAAATAAGTTCACGAATAAGTTCGACATAAATGGACACAAGCGCAACAAGAATGGTAAAAGCATATGCTTGTGCCCGAAACCCATGCAAATCCCACACGGAGACCTAATAGAACTACTTCTCCCCCTTTGGCATCGAAACGCCAAAAAGGGAAAAGAGCGATGCTACGACCCAAGTAGATCACTCCGTCGCAGAGGCATCATCATCATCAGTGTCATCACTATCCTCTTCTGAAGACTCATAAGTACGGGCACGAGTGTAGGATGGCGGGAAGGGCCGGCAGACGCTGTCTCTAGCAGATGAGACTCAAGCTGAGTCCATGGAAACTGAGAGCCCTCGTTCCACTGAGCAAAAGAGAGAGGAGCAGACTCTGGAGGATCATTTGGGAGGCGAGGAAGGTGCTTGAGAATGTTCTCCTGCCTAAGATAAGTGTCATATTGTCCCCTCCGGATGTCAGCATTCATGCACAGGATGTTCCGCTGGAACCAGTTGAGTTTCTTGGGCGGATCAAAGGAAGGAACCGAGACGGACGAGTGGCACCACGACGAGCATCACCCATGAAGGAACCACGGGCAGGAGCTGCAGCAGCAGAAGATGGAATGACCTCTTTCCTCTTCTGATAAACCTTCTTGTACGTATGGGGCTCCATATCATACCGGCTGAAGTTGTGGTTCTTCAGAGTGTCCTTGATGAGCATCATGATGTAAGGAGCATACGGAATAGTGAGCCCACTGACCAAAGAGTCATACAACTCACGAAAGATAAAATGCATCACATCCACTGTAAAATCCTCTTCAGGGTTTTCATTCTCAACAATTTTCTTAGCAAGGCAAAGCAGATTTGCAAGAGGAGCAACTATATTGTCATTGTTACCTCCACTGGGAGCAATAGTTGAGCGGAAGATGATCGCAAGCTGGTCATAGAGGGGCAGGAGGCCCTTTTTTCACCAATAATTGCACCAGCCCCATACATATCCTTCATTATGTTTTTGTTGAACTTCTCAACAGTGTGCATAGTGTAACCATTGGGAGGAAGGTTGCTCTGGTAGGGTGCATAGCCAAGAAGAGTAGACAACCGAGCAAAGGAGGATGTGCACTGAGTGCGACCCGTCATCCACTTCATGGTCTTTATGTGGTCAGTCTCGATCACCAAGGTGGAGAAAAACTGCAGAATCATTCCACATTGTAGGGGCATTGCTTTCAATGAGTGAAACCAAGCCCATCTGTTCAATCACATCTGCAGCTTGAGCATAACTGGCCTTGGCCTTGATATCTCGCATTCTGTAGGGCTGCATCGGGCGAATAGGATGGTTATAGTGCTTATAGATGTCATTGTATATATATATCTGCTCCATGCACCAGAAGTTGGGATCTTCAATATCATCATCTCTTGGCATACTCGTATACCAGTTGGACTGACGGACTCGGGCATAGTCAATTGGGTTCATGGTCAAATAGTTGGGGCGAGTTTCCTTGAGCTTCTTGGTTCTATGAGCAACTTGCTTCTTCTTCATGGGTTGCTTGCCTTTTCTAGCATGTTTCTGTGGAGGACTACCCGAATCACGACTGCCGGAACCACCTGTGAGATAGAATAATAGATGGATAGCATAGATGAGTACACACAAGTCACAGAGCAAGGAATGGTACAATGTACACTAGAAGAGCATCCCTAAGTTGAGTCTACTAAGTCCTGGACAAATCAAGATGTGGCTGAAAAATAGCACTGAGCAATTTCGGATAATCCGATTCAGTATGAATCGGATAATCCGACTGGTCGGAATATCCGGTTCAGACTGAATCGGAAAATCCGATCTGGATCTGGCAGCAACAAAGTGATTCAAGTCCTAGGTCTAGCAGTAGATCGACAATAAGGGGGGCTAGCCTAGTGTTCTAAGTACCAAGGGGAACCACAACCACCAGCCAAAACAACTTCTTCCAAAGATTTAGGTGAGGAACACCTAGGAGATGAGAGAGAAGAAGTTACCCTCGTCCATTGAGGAAAAAGCTTCGGTGAATGGGTTCCCGGGGAGGAGGAGCACCAAATCCGGCCAAATGCCGGAGTTGGGGCGGCCGGAGATGCGGGGAGGCGCGGGAGAGAGGGGCGGCGTGGTGGAGAGAGGGGGTCGGGGGTGGAGAAAGCTCGAATGAGCCCTTCACCCCGACCCCTGCTCTATTTGGAGACAAACCGCCAAATCGGATAATCCGATTTTGACTTGGATCGGATATTCCGATAGTCGGATAATCCGAGCAAGTCAGAATCGGATAATCCGATTTTCAGGATTTCGTTAGAAATTCTGGCCTGCTAACCCTTTCTCCTCAGTTTCAAAATAGGACTTGTGTGCATAAGATGAAGTGTTTTTAGGAAGATAGGCTTGGGATAAGATTGTCAAACTGACATTGGTACTCCACACTCAAACTTGCAAAAATCGAACACGGAAATGCCAAGATGAGTGGGTTTCCCATAAAACCAACAATAGGACCAAAATTCCAAATGATTTTCAATTAAGACCGAAAAGAACCAACTCTTCATAAAGAAGAGGGCGGTGGCCAAGGCCACCATGTATGAGTTTGTGGTGTGACACCGCGAAGATGTATCTCGGGTTCACGGCCACTACTCGTCATTTAAGCTCACAATTCATGAAATGAAAATATAGAGACAAAATGAGTTCTTACTATCGGCATAATGGGGGGAGGGATAGCCCAATGGATTAGGACCGCACTCCCCCTATGTCCATGCCTACACTAAACCAAATAAGTATCGTCTAATATGGGTAGGTATGCAAGAAATCCACTAAATCCAATTGGATATGTCCACCACATTGAGTTCTCCTCTCAACTCCTTGAATCTTGCTTCACCAAGAGGCTTCGTGAACATATCGGCGAGTTGATGCTTGGTGTTGACATACTTGATTGCAATATCACCCTTCTCAACATGGTCTCGAATAAAATGATACCGAATCTCAATGTGCTTGGTCTTGCCATGAAGAACCGGGTTGTGTGCAATTTTAATAGCACTTTCATTGTCACATAAAAGAGGCACTTTGTCACAAATGACACCATAATCCTTTAAAGTTTGCCTCATCCATAATAATTGTGCACAACAACTACCGGCGGCGATGTATTCGGCTTCGGTGGATGACGAGGCCACACAATTTTGCTTCTTGGAAGACCAACTCACAAGGGACCTACCAAGGAATTGGCATGTACCCGAAGTTGATTTTCTATCCATTTTGCAACCCGCCCAATCCGCATCCGAATAACCAACAAGATCAAAGCTTGTACCATGGGGATACCAAAGACCATAGTTGGGAGTATCCAACAAATATCTTAGAATCCTTTTGACCGCGGTTTCATGACTTTCCCTAGGACTTGATTGGAATCTTGCACACATACCCACACTAAACATAATATCCGGTCTAGATGCACAAAGGTAAAGCAAAGATCCAATCATAGAACGATAAAGCTTTTGATCAACTTCCTTACCATCCGGATCTAAGTGAAGATCCGCCTTGGAGTCCATGGGAAACTTATATGGCTTGGCATTGTTCATATCAAATTTCTTGAGCATGTCCTTAATATACTTGGCTTGACATAAGAATGTTCCTTCTCGAAATTGGTGGATTTCAAAGCCAAGAAAATAATTCAATTTTCCCATCATGGACATCTCAAATTCCTTGGTCATTAGCTTGCCAAATTGATCACTAAATTCACGGTTAGTGGAACCAAAGATAATATCATCAACATATATTTGGCATACGAAAAAATCTCCATTTACCCTTTTTGTAAAAAGAGTGGGATCTATTACCCCAATTTCAAAGCCACGGTCTACTAAGAACTCCTTGAGATGATCATACCAAGCACGTGGAGCTTGCTTGAGCCCATAAAGAGCCTTATGTAGTAAGTAGACGTGGTTAGGAAATTTAGGGTCTTCGAAACCCGGTGGTTGTTTAACATACACCAATTCATTTAGTGGACCATTTAAGAAAGCACTTTTAACATCCATTTGATATAAGACAATATTATGAGTAGATGCATAAGCAATTAGTAAGCGAATGGATTCAAGTCTAGCAACGGGGGCATAGGTTTCACCGTAGTCGACTCCTTCGATTTGGGTGTAGCCTTGTGCAACCAATCTTGCTTTGTTGCGAATGACTTGACCATGTGAGTCTTGCTTGTTCTTAAATATCCACTTGGTTCCAATGACATTATGGGAGGAGTCATTGGGTCTTTCCACTAATGACCATACTTTGTTGCGCTCGAAGTTGTTCAACTCTTCATGCATAGCCGCAACCCAATCCATGTCTTCAAGAGCATCATATACCTTGAGAGGTTCTAAGCTAGACAAACAAGAGACATGACCACAAAAGTTAGATAATTGATTGCGTGTGGACACACCTCTACGGATACTCCCAAGGATATTTTCTTTGAAGTGTTGTTGGTAATCCAATTTTGATGCACGCCGGATGACCCGGCGTTCCGAGGCTTGACCAATTGTTTCACCAACACAAATATCTTCATCATTGCCTTTATCTTGCTCATGGTCAACCGAAGTGGAGTTCTTGGAGTTGTGGGTTCATTATGTTCTTGTTCACCACTAGAGTTGGGTGGGTCTTGACCATCTTCTTGATCAATATTTGAGGTGGATGGCTCAACTTGAGTAGAACTTGTTCCTTCTTCTTGAGTATCATCAATAGGTCCTTCAATAGGAATTAGTTCTCCAATCCCCATAGTTCTTATGGCTTGAGATGGAGCATCATCACCTACATCATCATGATCAATATGCTCCGCTTGGGAGCCATTATCCTCGACAAACTCCACGTTCATAGATTCTTCAACACACCCGGTGGATATGTTGTAGACCCTATAAGCATGAGACTTTGCGGCATATCCAACAAATATACCATCAAAAGATCTAGATTCAAATTTAGCAATTTTGCAACCTTTAATGTAAACATGGCATTTGCATCCAAAGACTCGAAAGTAAGATACATTTGGCTTTTTACCGGTGAGGAGTTCATATGGTGTCATGTCCTTGAGAGGACGGAAGAAGAGCCGGTTTGAGTAATGACAAGCGGTGTTGATGGCTTCGGCCCAAAAGTTGTATGGGGAATTAAATTCGGCCATCATAGTTCTTGCCATATCAATAAGAGTGCGGTTCTTCCTTTCGGCAACACCATTTTGTTGGGGAGTATATGCAGCGGAATATTGGTGTTGAATGCCCTCCCCACTTAGGAAATCATCCATAGTGTAATTCTTGAACTCCGTACCATTGTCACTTCTAATTGCCAAAATCTTGGAGTCATATTGGCGTTGAACTAGGGTTGCAAAGTCAATGAATATCTTTTGAGTTTCACTCTTCTTCTTGATGTAGAAAGTCCAACAATATCTTGAATAATCATCCACAATCACCAAACAATATTTCTTGCCACCAAGACTATCATATGTGGGAGGCCCAAAAAGATCCATATGAAGGAGCTCCAAAGGCCTCTTAGTGGAGATAATGGTCTTCTTGGGGTGATTCTTTCATGCATCTTTCCGGCTATGCAAGCACTACAAGGACGATCTTTGGAAAAATTAACATCGGTTAGTCCTACCACGTGTCCACCCTTTACAAGAGTTTGTAAATTTCTCATACCGACATGGCCAAGTCGGCGATGCCAAAGCCACCCCTTGTCGCCTTTAGCCATTAAACATGTAGCGATTTGAGTGGTCTCTTTTGAGAAATCAACCACATACAAACCGTTTTCACGAAATCCAACAAAGGCGACATTGAGTGTTTGAGTGAAAAGGATGGTCACGTGGTATTTATTAAAAATAACGGTGTAACCGGCATTGCATAATTGACCAACGGAAAGTAAATTGTATGAAAGAGATTCAACAAGAAGGACCTTCTCAATGGATAACTCCGGAGTGATCACCACCTTACCAACTCCCACTACCTTGAGTCTTGCATTGTTGCCAACGGTGACATGAGAGAATGAGAGTAGTTGTTTCAATAAGTCCTTTACTAGTTCTTTGCTTCCGGTCATATGGGATGAGCATCCACTATCAATGAGCCATGAAGATCCACCGGAAGAGAAACCCTACAATAATCAAGTCTTTGATTTAGGTACCCATTTTGGAATGGGTCCTCTTTTGTTAGTCACAAGGGTCTTTGGAACCCAAATAGCATAGTGATAATCATCTCCATATGAAGAGCCAACATATTTAGCAAAAACACAACCATTTGTAGATTTCAAAAGAACATATGAGGGGTTGTATTTTCCCGCAAAGTTATTGTGAGTGGCATTGCCCCTAGTGACATTACCACTCCCAATAGAGTTGTCATTTGCTTTGGCTAACTCCCCCTCCTTCACAAAAACAATATCTTTGGAAGGGGGAGTCGCCTTCTTCTTCTTGTTGTTGACCTTCTTAGAGTTGGGTGTGAACCCAATTCCTTCTTTGCCAACCACTCCCTTTTGATTGCTCAAAAGATCATTGAGGTTCTTTTCCCCTTGGATACAAGTGGCTAGGCCCTTCTCAAGTTGGGCCTTCAACTAGTGTTTTCCTCAATAAGAGATGCCTTGACACATAAAGGGTTAGTGGAACAAGCATTTGCATCTTTATCATTATGAGAAGTGGTGAAGCTAGCATAGATAAATTGAGCTTGTAGTTTGGCATATGACTCCTTGAGTGTAGTGAGCTCACTTGAGGTCACCTTGTGGGTTTCCCTAAGTTGCTCAAAACCCTCAAAGAGCTTGTTATGACTCTCTACAAGTTCCTCATTTTTACTTTTTAGATCAATAGCAATTTGAATAGAGGTTTCACGAGTTTCTTTTGCCTTGGAAAGATCCATGGCATGTGTCTCCTCAAGTTGCTCACGGAGCAATTGTTCCTCAACAAGTTGATCTTCTAGCTCACCAATTTTGTCGGCATGATCACATGCATGCCCTTCGAGCTCACAAATCCTAACATCCTTCTCATTAAGAAGATGCTTGGCTTCTCCATATTGATACATGAGGGCCTCAACCATTTTCTTGGTTGGACCTTGGAGCTTGCTAATGAAGATAGAAATTTTATCCTCTTCTTCAATTTTCCCTACATCCTCAACACAATCCAATAGTGATGGGTTAGAGGAGATAGTAATTTTTGGTGGGGAATTCACCTTTGTTTCCTTGGCCATGAGGCACATAGGCTTGGAGATCTTGTCGTCGTTTGGAGATGAGAAGAGGTTGGCCAATGATGGAGGAAGGGTGCCCATTGCAAGAGCCGCCATTCCTACTTCTTCACTTGGTTCTTTATCCTCCTCACCTCCGGACTCGTATTCCTCTTGATGGGATGCCACAAGAGCCTTTTGAGGTGATCTCTTCATGTAGGTAGGCTTGGGGTGGTACTTGTTCTTCTTTAGAATGAGTTGACCACCATTATCCTCTCTTCTTTCATAGGGGCAATCCTTCACAAGATGAGTGTCCTTTCCACAATTGAAGCACATTCTTTTTATTGGTGGAGGGTTGACGCTCTTGTTCTTCTTGTTCCAAAACCGGGTGGCGGCAAGTGCAAGAACTTCATTGAGCTCACCCTCCAAGTCTTCTTCACCTTCATAGACCGGGCTTTCTTCATATCTTGGATGGTCTACCACACGAGCCTTCAAAGCAAGAGTCTTTGGGCCACGGACTTGGTTGAAAGACTTGGATGTGGACTTCAATGTATCATAGGTGACAAATTGAGCCAAGATGTCATTGGGAGTCATTGTTGTGTAATCCGCTCTTGCATGGAGGTTCATCACCATAGTTTCACTATATGGCATAATTGCTTGAAGGAACTTGGCCTTGACCCATTCATCATCCATATCCTTCTTTCCATTTTCCCTACATGTCACCACAAGCTTGTAGAGTCTTCGGTAAAGTTCGGTCGGAGTCTCTTCGTCTAGCATGATGAAGTTGTCAACTTGATGTTGAAGGACGGCCGCATTGGAGCGTTGAATGCCCTCATTTCCTTCATACACGGTTTCAAGATAGAGCCAAGCCTCATTGCAAGTTTTGAGATTCCGCACATGATCTTCATCATTTGCGGTCATAGCACTCTCAAGAATGTACTTGGCATTTGCATCAAGTTGCTCATCAATCTCTTCTTGCTTGGTCAAGTTGTTGGGATCAACTGGGTTGAAACCATGTAGAACCACCCTCCAAAGATGCACCGATGAGCTGCGAAAATAAGACTCCATAGATTTCTTCCAAGTGAAATAACGAGTATTATCAAGCTTAGGAGGGGGTCTACCAAGGTTGGTTATATGAGGTTGAGTGAGTGCAACTTGAGTGAGATAAGAGCTAGGTGGAGCAAAGTTAAGAGAAGGCTTCTCAAGGTTTATCATTTTTATCCTTGTCACTAGCTCCCTTAATAGGGCTAGCGGATGATGAGGAGCCATTTTGATTAGATACCCGAGTATACACCTCATCCACCATTTTGCCTTTCATGAACCCAAAAAGTTCAATCATGGACTTCATGGTGATTGGGGCATCACCCTCGGGAGGGATTATTCCCGCTTCGATTAGTTCTTTGTCAAGTTGTTCTCTATCAAATTTTTCTTGTTCCTTAGCAAGTCTTAACTCCTCATCTTTAGCACGTTGTACATCCTCCGCACTAGCCATCCTCCTCTTTAGGCGATTAAGCCCTTAATAAAGAGACCTTGCTCTGATACCAATTGAAAGGATCGAGTAGGTTGACTAGGGGGGGGGGGGTGAATAGGCAACTACCAATTTTAATTTTCTTTTCAACAAGTTAAGGAATTGCTCAAATATAAGTTCTCTAGATATGCAACTAGGTGAACAATCCTATATGATGAGCAAGAAGCTAGCTAACAAGATATACTAAACAAGGTAAGCTAGCAATACAAGTAAAGGTATATATAAAAAGGATAAGCACACGGTGACACGGAGATGATTCCCGAAGTTCACTTCCCAATGGAAGCTACGTCTTCGTTGGAGCGGTGCGGGGTCACAAGTGATCCCCGAATAGCCGTGATATGGCACACCGTATCTCCTCCACTATATGATGCCCTCGAGGTCGGCAACAAACCTTTACAAGGATGAGGCACACTCCACAACCGAATTGGAGGCTCTCACCAATTCCCACGGCTTCCAAAGCCGCAAGAATCACAAGGCCGGGGCACGTCTCCACAACCGAATTGGAGGCTCCCGGCTAGTCCCCGCGGCTCCCAAAGCCACAAGAACGACCAACGACCGTCTAGGGTTCCAATGAACCCAAGATGCACAAGTTCCTCTAAGGAATGGATATGGAAATCAAATCGCTTTGGTGGAAGGGTAGATCTAGGTCAACTCTCCCAAGTCCTAGAAGGACAAGGTGTTTGAGTGGCTAGGGAGAGAGATCTACCAAGTTTAAGCTTGCAACAATGGTGGGGAAGATATTTCTGGTCGTGGTGCCCTCTCCAATGTAGGAGAAGGCCTTTATATACTGCCCCCAGATTCTAGCCGTTGCAGACAGGTAAATCGGATAATCCGATTCAAGTCAACATCGGATTATCCGATGGAATCGGATAATCCGATCAGACTATCATCGGATAATCCGAACAGCGTCAGTGAAGATTTCTTCAGTCCTTGGCAGAATTCCAGCGAAATCTTGATCATCGGATAATCCGATATTTCCAACTCGGATAATCCGAACATCTTCAGTGTAACATTTCTTCTAGTCCTTAGCAGAATTCCAGCGAAATCTTGATCATCGGATAATCCGATATTTGCAACTCGGATAATCCGAACAACTTCAGTGTGAGATTTCTTCTAGTCCTTAGCAGAATTCCAGCGAAATCTGCAAATCGGATAATCCGATTCTCTTCAGCAACAAAACTGGCTCTTTTCAACTCCCTTTTTGGTTTCGATGCAAAGATGTTTTACACACTTAAAACCTGCATCACTTGATTCACATGTTAAATGTCACTAGTGTTGTTGCCTAACACACAAAACACAAGGGATTAATAAATGTCCTTTCATATGAGCAATATCCAATTTATCGATGAGAACGATGTTGCATCCCTGGTGGTCCAAGAATCGCCCAAGGTCACTAGTGACTCAAATATCTACGGAGTTACTCCTATATTACCGATGGGCGGTTCTTTTTCGGGGGGCCTTAATTTGCAGCCATCCACATGATGTGAGATGGCCTTTGCAGCCTCGGCGGGGTCCTTGACCGCGCTGCGCTTGCCGCCGCTAGTCAGACCGGAGCGCCTCGGTAGGGTCCTTGGCGCCACTGCTTGCCGTCGTTCGCCTACGCATAGACATGCGGATGCGGCGCTCGGGCAATTATTTTCCAATAGGAAGGAGTAATATTAATTTCAATAACTAAAACTTTTTTACAAATGCCTTACACGACTCCTTGATAACTGAACATAATCTAGAGGTTCACAGGCTTGTATATTTACATTATGAGCCGGAACGAACTACAACTTAGCTAGAATACATACTCCGATGCAGGGGAATACACTACCAGGGTATAACTCTTGTAGCCATTGACAGAAGCATCAAGTGCCCTACTCCTATGCTCCGCTGCTATCTCACAATCTAAGAAATGCATGGTATGCAAATGCTAAGGAAGGGAGGCGGGGGGGGGGGGGGGGGGGGGGGGCAATTGCCCCCTAAGGTACACTTGATAGTGCAAGAATGAAAGAAAATAAAGCGCAAAACACAAGATCAAGGTGAGAAAGGAGTGGAAAGAGTTGCTTTCAAAGAATCAAAGAAAAGATCCACGAACCTTCACATGCTCCGATTCCGTCGCCGTCGACGCCGGTCTAATTAAAAATGTATGTGTTATTCTGCGGGTGGTAGGGGTACGGGAATGGCGCAGTGGCACGTAGGCTGGCGCATGTAGGCATGATGACTCATTCACACAAGAGACTTAATACAACACATGATATCAATTCACTGACTAAATTCAATGGAGGCAAATGTCTATACGACCATATCTAACTGTCATCGTGAAGATAGTAAACCTACTGCAGCAAGTCTGTATATAGTCAAAGTAGCACACAAATTTCCTTTCAAAACCAAACAATAACAAAGCTGATACATAAAATCACACGGCAAACAAGTTATTGGGGTACCTAAGAACACGATCTAAAATAATGAGCAATGAACTGTATAGCTATACGACCAAATGTCTATACGACCAAATTTTGTAATACCTAAGAACACGATCTAAAATAATGAGCAATGAACTGTATACAGTTGGTGACAGACCAGAGCATCAAATGAACAGTCAAACAAGCTGAGATGGATTCTATGATGGCAACTGATAATGAAATAAAAGTTAATAAAAACGAATTAGGGGTAACAGTTTGCAATGGGTTATACGCTAGTTTGACTCATGAGTGCGTGTACATTATACTGCTGCGAATCTCCATCAAGTGCATTAAAAGTACTCCCTCCGATCCGTATAAGGTGTTGGAGGAAATGAACTATGAACGCACAAGTATTGACTTATGCTAGCGACACTTTTATGGATCGGAATGAGTATAATTCTTGATCAACGAGCACACCCGCGTAGCATTATCGTGCAAACTAACTCGTTCAGGTGCAAAAGAATCCTTGAGCAGAGTACACCCAACCCGCAGGAATCGGCCCGGCACCTGTTTATCGTGCTGCGATGAGAATTAACGAATTTCGACATGGGCCAGAACTTTTCCACCGTATTGGACCAGGGCCCATCCCGCACCTTTCTACCGTATTGGACCAGGGCCCATCTACGGGACGAACCGATTCTGCACTAGTATGGAAATTACTAGTCACATTTTAGCACTAGTATATGAAACGTTTTCAGCCTTTGAATCAAAGAAATAATGGTCCATCCGTGGCCACCTCACCCTGACATGTTGATGTGCATGGAGTATGCGTGTATGATCTCACCTAGGACACGAAAATCAAGCGTGAAAAGTGTCATTAGATCATCTCTAGCAGACCCCTTACCTCACGGGGATTTAAACCCAAGATAAAGGGCTCAGAAAAAACGTGTAATTTGTAATCTCATAAACGATGTAATTCTAGTTGATATTTAATAAATTCCGCAGCCAAGTCCTGGTCCACTACATCCCTAACAAAAACCAGAGGCATAGCCAATCTAATAAGTTACTCACCTGTGCATAACTCGATGCGAGGCTGGAATTAATAAAATTCCCTTTTCTAAAAAAAAAAGTTACTCACCAGTGCAAATGCAATGCAGCCTGCGGCCCAATACTCAGCAATAATGTTTGGCCGATCACGAGCAGGCAATTAATAGTAATATATATAATAAGGAAAGGAACACAAATTATGAGCCGGAAATCGCGTCTCAGTCAAAATTCCGTGAAATCTTCACGATGATTTCCCTATTCTATACGTGTATATATAGTTATATACTCCAAAAATCAGAGCGTCAATTATGGTATCAGGCTTTAATTAGTGATTCTCCATATATACGACCTTATGGCCGGTATCTGCCTTAGTAATTGGAAAACCTTTATCTTTCCAAAAACGAGGAGGCGCAGCAGGAGGCGTAGGAGCCCGGGGGAGCAGCGCCGGCGAGCCGAGCCGTGGTGGCTAGGGTTCCGCGGCGGGCTTGATTGGAGGCACACGGGGGCGAAACCGACAGGGGAACGGCGGGGATTCGGAAGAGGATTTGGTGGCGGAGCAGTTCCGACGAGCGGCGGCGCCGGTGATGGCCGGAGCCGGTCGGAGCATGGCGTGGCGGCGGCGGCGCACGGGAGAGAGAAGGAGCGAAGAAAAGAATGGTCAAAGGCACGGGATTCGGGAGTCGGCTGCGGTGGACGCGAGCGAGGAATGATGCACCGACACGTGGGACACCGACCTAACAAGCTAGTACATCTGCACCGTCCACGGCTGATCGAACGGCTGATGTCCTGCGAGCAACCACAGCTCGCCATTTCTTGGGAGCTTAGTTATGTTACTGATTAAACTGCATTCAAAAGGAGATACGGAAATACCAATGCCTGCCGCAAGTAACGGAATCAATCTTGCGGCAAAAATGGAAACAAGAAATTTGAGGGCAGGGCACATTCCAAAAATAACAAATTGGACGCCTATATAAGCTCGCGCCTGGGATGATTAAGAGCGTAATTGTGCGCAATCTGACTGACGAGATGGGAACATTTCTTCTCCCCGCTGTGTGGATGGTGCTTTTAGCCGGCTGTGGAACCAATGCCGCCCGGCTCAACGCAACCAATCAACAGGTATTTTGACTCCCATCATCGATCGTGTTAATTGGATTTCTGACAACGTTTACAGTACTTGGTGATCCATGGCGCTATGACTTGCCTAGCTAAACTTTGAAAATAGCTTGCTAATTTACACGTCCATTGATCAGGTGAAAGTCCATGAGTCCAGCAACGCCACAAGCTTGTTGTCTCAGAGATTGCTCGGTCAATATTCACTAATTGATGCTGAATCTGGCTCCGTGATACACTATGTACGTATACGCTAATATCATTCACTAATTTTGCTTGATGGGCGACTATATGTCATAACATTATATACTAATTTTGTGCTAGTCTGCGGAGCACCTTGCGGCAGCATCCGATCAGGGTTACTACGGGTTCATCGCCACAATGGACGTGTATGGCTTCAACCTAAGCCTGAGCAGTACACGGCGGTCTCGGTTACCCTCTTCGACAAGGAGATGGCGCCGCTACGAGCCTCGGTGTAGTCCAGGTTGGCTGGGAGGTGAGTGCTATATTAACATGTGTCATCGTCAAATGCATAGTCGATACAATATAAGTCTCATGTTTTGCTTTCTACATTGTGCTAGGTTTCGCCAAAGACGTACGGTGATTCACGCACCATTTAGGTGGTCTGTGGACGGTGAGTTACCAAACCACCGGCAGCATACTTATTTTTAAATTAACACTAACTGTTTTCTATATCAATATCATTTTAGAAGGCCTTTCTGATGACTTGATAGCTTTATTACCATACTAAATATGTTGCTACTAACTTGTGTTTTTTCTCTTTTAATTTTGATCTAGAATGATGGGTACAAGAAAACTGGTTGCCCTAATACTGCATGCGGTTTTCAACCGGAAAAGGGTGCGCCCATAGCTCTCGGAGGTGTAATTGGGACCGTTTCCCAGCCCAAGGGAGTCAAACAAACTATCACGATTGAAATTATCAAGGTACACATATGTTCGATATTATCATATCTTTTCAACATTACAAGTTCACCGGTTACTTTTTCATGTAAAACTGAAAAGATCATAAACATATTTTTCTTGGGTAAGACAAGCATAATTGTCATACTAATGGTGGTGGGTGGGGGGGGGGGATTGCAACGATAACACTTGTTTCTACCTCAATTACACTTTTGATCTGATCCGTTGGAAATATCTAATCTAAAATAAAAAATATATTTCTGATTGTGTACTCATAATTAAGCTTATTTGTTTCTATTTAGTTACCCTCCAATTAGAATATACATACACGAGCATTGCTATTTTGTGCTTACACATTATTTCCACGTGATATCTCTACTAAAAAACGCCATGTCTATGCTCTCAAGAAATGCATGTCATCTAAATTCTGTTGAACAAATTCAATCATGAATGGTTTAGCAGTTATAACTTTTGCTAATATTTGTGGTGCGTTTGGTCTAATATATACTTGAATACTCCCTCCATCTCAAAATATAAGGCGCCCTTTAATTCCGCTGGTCAACGCCGTGTAACTTTCACCATGATTTGCATTTATAATAAGTATCCAAAATTATCATAAAGATATATGAAATTAAAGAATTTTGCAACATGAATCCAACGGTACCATTATATATTCTCATTCAATATATTTTGTTATATATTGGTGGTCAAAGTTAAGCGTCAAATACCACCTTAAAAATAGCGCGCCTTGCATTTTGACACGGAGGGAGTATGAAATTTTGTACAATTACCCGACATCTACTTTCTCCCGTATTAGTGATATGAATGAAAATGTGCCATCTAAATTGCATTTTTGGCATGTGTAAATTGTGCTAACTGAATGTGTTTTGCAAGTGTACATACTTGTTTGGTTAAAAAAAACTAAATTCTCAATGCAACTTTGTGACGAATTTTTGTCTTTTAATTATAGGACGGCAAAATGGGAGACTGGCTGGTGTATTATGGACTCAACCAGGATGATCCTGCATTGATTGGACGTTTCCCAAGGTCATTATTCACGGGAGGAATGGCAGACCGAGCGACGGGTATCCAGTTTGGTGGCTATGTGGAGACCCCCACAACGAATCTTGCTCCGATGGGAAGTGGCTACATCCCCATTGGTGATGCATTGGCGTCCGCGTCTATGAGCAATATCCAGTTTGTCGACGAGAACAGGGTTGCATCGCTGGTGATCAAGACTCACCAACGGTCATTAGTGACTCGAATATCTACGGAGTTACTCCTATTTCCCATGGGAAGTTCTTCTTCGGGGGCCTTTGCATCCATCCACATGACGTTATATGTAGTTGTCTTGGCTTCGCTTTTTGTGTGCAAGAACTATGAACTATCAACTCAATCAATATATTAGCTCATGGATGTAAGAATAAGTATGTCACATTACATCTAGAGTGGAGCGATGGTGCAACAAAATTGGTGCGATCATATTACATAAATTGCTTATTTCGCGGTGATGACCGTCTATCTCATCTCGTATTATAGAGTTAGGTGTTTTGACTCCCAAGCTCCATGTAGCTCCTTTTGTTGAAAAATTCACAATTATTCTGACCAAGCATTACTGTGGTAGTGAATTTTTTGAATCAACAAAGAGATGCAGTTACCAACTATAATATATTGCATTTACCAAAGATGATGTAGCCTGCCGTGCTGCGTGGAACTTATTTGTATGTCATTCGTGACAGTTGTGTTGTTACTTTGTTGTTGTTGAACTTCGCGGGGTGAGTTTATTTATTTAAAACTGAGCTCTGCTTGAGCCTTTCGTCTAAAAAAAAACATGGCATCAGGCCCCGGTGCGTCATGTATGGTGTAGAATTTGTGCGCGTATGCAGGGCCGTCTCCAAGAATTTGGGGCCCCGGTGCGAAATGCTAACCGAGGGCCTGATTTTCTAAAAATTCATATAGCTAACATAATTAAATTATACTAAAAGAGAATATAAGCACTAAAATGTAATTTTAAGCTAAAAGAGTAAAGGTAGACCTAAAGCAAAGAGCGGATAGCAATATTATCAGGTTACTATTATCTAGGAGTACTCACATTTTCAATCCGAGGATCGTCGAATGGAATATTCCCAGAATCCCCGTCGTGCTGAACTCATGAGTAAGTAAACGTAGCGACCTCCTCCTCCTCACGATCACAGCCATATACCTAGCGTGGAGCTAAACTTGGCAACGATGGATCTCGTCTTGAGCTCTCGACTTGAACCACTGCGCACTGTGTCACTAAACTTAGAAAACGATGGCGAGCTCGACCGCAGCTCGATCGGACCACCACAGCCATGAGCCATGTACTGTGCACTGCTAAACTTAGAAGACGACATGTAAACTCGGACCACCACAGCTCCCTCTACTGTGCTACCGCTAAACTTGGAAGACGATCTTGTCTCGCACACTTGTAGCTTTCATCGCCATGGCCAGCCATGTGCTCTAGCTACCACTAAATTTAGAAACCAGGAGGCTCGTAACTTCACTGCCCCATGCATGTTACTGTAGTAACTTCAACCACCGGAACCATGTGTGTGTACTGGAGTGTCATTCTAAACTTGGAAACAATCTTGTCGTGAGCTTGTAGCTTCAGCTTCACCCACTTTGGCCTTGAGCTCGTGTAGCAGAACCACGAGGGCCATGCAGAGGTAGGTGTTCTTCGAAGATGATACGCAGTGATGAACTGACCGACCAGGAAGGCCAGCCGAGCTGCCCACTTATTTTTGCCCTGGTGAAGACGAACCATCTAAGTATTCCTTGCACGCAGATGACAAGACAGATCGAGGCAAAAGCTAGCCGAAGGCACGAGGAAATAGAAGATGAGATTCAGCGATGGTCCTCTCGATCCGGCCTGCTAGCAACCACTTTTCATCCTGGCGTTCCATGTGCGGGCAAACCTGCGAAAACTACTGGCAAATAATGTACTAACAAGCGCCGCACCCGCTGTATTTAAAAATGTCGAAATTTAAAAATCAAGTTAGTTCGAACGATTTTTATTTTCTGGAAATTGTCGAAGTAAAAGGGTACCACTTGTCAGAAACTTAATTTTTTTAAAAATGTTTTAGAAAAGGATGAGATTCACGTTAATTTATCTGATGCGGTTAAATATTTATCGTCTGGAAATTATCGCGATAGTTTTTTTTTCTTTTTCGAATTGGCAGGGGGTAATATTGTTTGGAAATACAATGGGCATTTATTAGGTCGTGTGGAAAGTTTGATTTTTTGTTTTGAATTTGGAAATTCATCTATTTTTTTAATTGTGCACAATGGTATGTGTTTTTAAATTAGAAGTTGAAAATGGCAACATCATGAAATTGTTTAAGTTTGGAAATCATTGAAATTCAAAAAAAAATCATTTTTAAAAGGTCGGATTTTAGAGATTGCTCAGATTTGGTAATTGCTATGACTGGAAAAATTTACGTTTTAAAAACGTTTAGATCTTAAAAATTGTTGAAAGTGGGAACGTACATGTCACGTTCATAAAATAATCGGGCTTCAAAGAGTTTTTTTTTTAGGGTTTAAATTTGAATTTTGGATAGAAATGGTCCAAATTGGTTATTTGTTTTCCTAAAATTTTGCCATATGTTGAGAAATTTGAATTTTCCAAACATGTTTGTTTCTTTGTCGTGAATAACTGTTTTTATGGTTTAAAGATGTTTAGGTTTTAAAGTTGTTCAAATTAGAAAGTTTTTAAGATTTGGATACTGTAGCTGCGTAAGGAGTTTTTTGTAAGAAATGCGAGGTCTTTTCCACAAAAAGCGGTGTGCGGGGACTTTTGATGCAAAAAAATTTATTCCAGAGGGCCGATTTATGTTTTTTTTGGAAAACATGATGGTTTTACTGCAAAAAATGGTGAGCGCTGTAGAAATGCATATCTATATGTCTGTCGAAATAAAAAGGCTAAAACATGAGAGTTGTTTGGAAGAGTGATGTGCGTCTGCGTGTGAAAGGAAAATCCAAACGGATGACTGAGCGCGACGAATTTGATAAAATTTGTTGAATGTGTTGACGATTTTGAATCACAAATTAAGAAGCTAGAGTGAACAAAATTCGAAACCGATCACGGGAATGGAATCTGTTCGTCGACGCGAAAAGCACGGTGTTTTTTTCTGCAAAAAAAAAATGCTACAGTACCACGACACTGTAGACTGTTACAGTGTACACCAGTACTTACTGTAGCGGCTACAGCGGCCGGTGGCTGACAGGCTGCGAAAGTGTCGCTCCTTTAATATATAGAGTATACTAGTTCACTACAGAGGTGTGAGGATTAGAGCAATTTACTCGTTGATAATTTCTCGTCAAAAATTCTGCCAGTGCGTACAATACACACCTAGACAAACTACAACGGTAATTATAAAACAAAAAAAAATCGATTCTAAGTTGATCGATTCATGAATAGATTAATCTAATATGGACCTACCAAGATCTATCAATTGATTATCAATTGATGACTGTGTGATCAGGCTCTGATTCCAATCCATGAATTCGCACGGCGTGATTCTGATCCTGATAGTGAATTGGCAGTTGCTATAGAACGATGGTTTCGGCAGTTCTGCCTTCCGGCCGGGATGAGGGTATATCGTGTACTTTTCATAGACATGCATGGGCATGAGTTGGCCTTTTTCTACTCCTCTCTTCCTATTGGGCCTTTTGGACCCAGGAGCTCCGCTGAATGCATTTTGTTTTCTATTTTTTCACTTCCAGCTGACTAGTCAAAGCTTAGTACTTAAGTATAATTGGGGGCCCTTAATTATTTGGGGCCCTGTGCGCATGCACAGCTCGCGCAGGACTTCTACATTTTGATCACAACGGCTCGATCAGCGACATTGGTTGTAGTTAGAGCATCTCCAACAGACGCCCTAAATAAGCTGCGCGCACAAAAAACTGTTAGTTTAGCGCGCGCGGGGCTGAAAACGACGCTCCAGCGGAAGCTGTATAATCAAACGCGCTATAAAAATCGTCCAGCGCGCTGGACGACGCGGTAGTTTTTGCCTCATATTTGAGGCATCCAGTACCGCGCGCTGGGCAAAAGGAAGAGGAACGCGCGAAGCAAACGACCACGGAAACTTCCGCTCGCCGGCAGTTCGCGCATCCAGGGCGAGGCCCGCCGCCGCCCCCTGCTCTCTCCTCCGCCGCCGGTCGCCGGAATCGACCACCGCCCGTCGGAATCAGCCGCCGGCCGCCGGAATCGACCGCCGCCCCACCCCTGCAGGCCGCCGCCGCCCCGAGCTCGCCGCCCCACCCCTGCAGGCCGCCGCCGCCGTCCGGAATCGTCCGCCAAAATCGACCGAGCCGGGCGCCTGGAATAGCCGCCGCCCACGCCCGCTGTCACGCGGTCGAGCTCCTCGGCGGTCGAGCGCCTCGGCGGCCGGCGGGCGAGGCTGGTCGAGCTGGGCTCCGTGCTGGTCGATCTGGGCTCGTGATGGCGGGCGAGCCTGTGGCCGCCGTCCGGGCGCCGTGCTGGTCGAGCTGGGCTCGTTCTGCAGGCTCCAGTCGGCCCCGACCGCCATGAGCATCTCGGCGGCCACAGCGTCGCCGAGGCGGACGGCGAGGTGGAGCGGGATCTCGCGCGCAGCGACGTCGCGGCGGTCGATGACGGCCGACACGGCCTCGGCGCGCGTCTCCTCGGCGATGGAGTCCGCCTCCGTCCGGATCTCCTCGGGCTTCCACGCCCGCGGGAGCGCGTCCAGCACGCGGCGCAGGGCAGCGTGGTCCCGCGTCGCCACGGCGTGGTGCACCGGGCTCTGCGCGTACCTCGCCGCGTCAACGCCGGCCATCGCTCCTCGACTGCCGGCGCGAATTCGAGGAAAGGCCGCCCGAGCTCACGCGTGTTCCTCTCAGTGAGTCGTATCGCCCTGATCTGTAAAACGCCAGGCAACGAATTGAGCGTAGAAGAGCAATCAAGGAGAGATTCTTGGCGTGCTCACCAGTTGCCCCGCAACGAATTGATTCTCTCGTCTTGTGTTTTAGCGCGTAGCTTTTTGCGCGGCTGCTGGACTGCTGGACTGCTGCATTTTAGCGCGTCTGGAAAACCGATTTCGGCAACGGCGCACTAAAACTGCTATTTTCGCGCTGGAAACTTTTGTTAGGGCGCCGACGCGTAGCGCGTCTGTTGGAGATGCTCTTAGGCCGATCACGAGCTCAGAGCTTAACGGGCAACCAACCACTGGCTGGATGATTCGACTTTGGATATGCTTGGAATGGAGTCGTCATCATTAATTTGTATTGTTGATCCAGATTCCCAGGAATCTCAGCTTCTCAGACTTGAGACGAAGTTTCAACCAAAGTAAATTCATTTTCGTCCTACTTTCCTGCTTTCATTTTTAGAGCATGCCTTATCAACTAAGAGCATCTCCACCGGGGGCCTCCAAATTCGTGTCCGGCACCCCCAGTGAAGACCTCGTTGGGGTGTCGGACATGTATCCGCCCGAGATTTGGAGGCCGCCCACAGCGGCGAACCCTAAACAGGCACCCCAAAGGCCAATTTCAAAAAAAAATCACACATCGCCGGTGATTTTAGCATACAAATTGAAGATAGAAAATGTAATATTCAAATACAAAGTTTAAATATGAATTCAAGTTTAAACCATGACATAACAAACATCCGCTGTCGTGCATTTCTGAATAGATGAAAACCCAAAGAGGCCGGTGCAGTCTCTATTCAGTTCAAAGTAGTCGTCGTAGTCCCAAACGCCATGCACGATCTTCCTAAACAATCCCCTGCTCATCCTAAAGCGCCGGCGAAATTCATGAGGCAAGTTCGTCGGAACATCGGCAAAATAGTCCTGCTACAACAGCATGTACCCAGTTGCTCTGTTGCGTTCCTTGTTGGCCCTCCGCCCCTTCTCTGATCCCCCAAATTTCGGCGCCGCGTCTGCCTCGAGTGCGGCATCTAGAAGTACGGCCATTACCATCTCATTCTCCTCGTCGTCGGCCACAAGGGCGGCATCCTCCGCCATCATTTCGAAAAACATGATCTCGTCGTCGCTGTCCATTACCTGTTTGACAAAACAAAGCAATGAAACAAGACCAAGAATGATGAATCAACAAAATCAGCCTATCAACCAATGGTCGAACAGGTTGCGTGCGGGGCGGGAGGGAAGAAGAGGCGTACCCGGGCTCAAACTAGCGCTGCGCCGTTGCTCGGCGCCAGACGGGCCCTAGCGCTGCGGAAAGGTCCCCGAGGTGCGAATCAAGCAGGCGGCGATGGTGTGAATCACCGGCGAGAGGAAAAAGGAGGAGGGTGTGGGGAGCGGATGATTCAGGGCACGCCTACGCTGTGCGTATGTCGGGCGGGTCACCCTGTCAGGTCCATGTCCGCCTCCATGTCCGGCACGCCGAGAGGCCTCCAATTTGGAGGCCCTCTCGGGGTGCCGGACAAAAAAATCGCTCGGGGCGAGTCTTTGGGGGAGGGGGCGCTGGTGGCCGA
Source organism: Poa pratensis (assembly GCA_947311845.1). NCBI lineage: Eukaryota > Viridiplantae > Streptophyta > Magnoliopsida > Poales > Poaceae > Poa > Poa pratensis. Next base: position 19,028,743 of record CAMZMU010000089.1, read on the forward strand.
TTTTAGCTTCCGGACCTCCAATGGACGGCCTTTGGGGGGTCATTTGAAAGATCCCGAGATGCTCTAAGCTTCTTATCTTTCCTTGTCTCTGGCTAGTCATTTTTGTACATAGAACATGGGGTTGTTTTATTTACTTGCTTTGGTTCACAAAATCGCTCAGCTAGACTCGAAAAAGGACTCCTTCCAAACTGATTGAATCCGGTATGGCTTGCCGTTAAAGAATTTTATTGAGCGTTTTTTATTTAAAAAGAGGACAGCATAACTTGCGTCCGATGTTCCTGGGAAAATTTCTACACCAAGTCAGGTTCGAATGCGAAGCAAGTCGAAGTCGAACCCGACTTGCTTCGCATTCGAACCTGACTTGGTGTGGGGCATTTGTTCGATGATTTTTTGTGCTGAAAATTCATAAGTATACAAAACAATTGGTTAATTTTTATATACGTACGTGGGATGTATTCACGTTCAAAGATTCAAAGTACACCAGCACGCTATGTCTGGCCATGTTAGCCTGGACAATGCATTATAACAGGTTAATGACCGGTTTTTAATTTGCCTAGTTGTTTAATGTTTAATTAAAATGCTTGTATATGAAGTATCCACTGCTTGAGCTTCCATCGTACAAGGGCACTTATTGGTACGTGTTTAGCTCTGATGGGCTTTGAAGGGCCGGTCGAGTAGTGGCCGCTGTACGCACGACGTACGCGGAAGAAATTGCCCTGGCTGCTTCTGGAGTCTAGGACTCCATATGTATCGTGCAAGTAAAACCTTTAGCCGATCGTATCTCAACGATTTTTGGTGCGGCGCCGAAATGTGCGGCAGCCCAACTCCACCAACCGACCTAAGGTTATACTGCCTATATAAACAGGGCCCTGTAGTACATGGAGGGAGGAGAGACCAAGCCGGAGGAATACGCAGATACCACACGAAGCAACGCAAGCAGCCTGAGATCCAATCTAGGCTACGATTGTCTTCCTCGGCGGCCGAGAGGAGAAGGCACCGTGAGGAGCACGGACGCATCGCAGGCTAGCCAGCTTGTTGTGCACGACGACGAGATCATGGCGGTCATCTAGCATGGCGCGTGGTATCGGTGTTGGAACCACTGGCGTATAGTCGCCGGTGTCTCCACCTCCACGTTATGGTACTGCCGGGGAGCAGCCGGCGTCATCTCTCTACGGTGTCTCCTCACGGTGGCCGTCTTCACCATGACGTCCCCGTGCTGCCGGCGTACACCCGCTGTATTCTCGGACTCTACAACGACGTCGTCGCGGCTGCTGGCGTGCAGCTCGGCGCCGTCTCTACTCCATCTATGCGACAGCGGCGTCACGGCTGCCGGCGATCAGTCCGGCGCCGTCTCTGCTCCATCTTGGCGACGCTGAGGTTGCCGGCGTGTAGTCCGGCGTCTTCTCCATCTCCCCGGCAACGTTACCGGTGGCTCGGCGTGATGGCGCCGGGACGGCCGGCATGCAGCCCATCATCGAGCTGCGCCGCCATGGCTCACCATCAGCCCAATCTCATCGATGATGTCCTTTTGGCTTTGATGCCGAGACGTCCTGCTGTCCATGAACAACCACGCACGGAGCATGGTCGAGTGCACGCGCTGGGTACACTTCTGCACGGCTGTGAGCGTGTCTCGTACGCCCGCTTGCTCGCGGCCTTCGTCGGCCACGACCGGCACCATCCGTCCTCCTGCGGTTGTCCCGGCCGGCGGCATACATCGCCCGTAGTCTCGACGCTCGTACTACGTGTGCATGCATGTGTGTATGTGCTAGCTAGCGAGTGCCAAATCCTTTCGCATGGCTGCTCTTCAAAGTCTTACGTGCATGGGCCTGCATGGGCTAGCTACGTGAGCAAGCTGCTGTATGTGCCCATCTCTTGTGCTATTTTGCATGAGCATGAAGATGGGCGCGTACGAGGCATCAGCTTGTTAACAAGGTGTTCAGCTCCTCGACCCTCACGGGTCCGATATGCCTGTCTACACGCGTGAAATCGTCGCCGCCATTGGATGTTCATCCTCGGCGGTGCATGTTCATCTTCTCATATGTCTCTATACACCATGTCTAGTTCCGCGAGAAATACCCCTCGCACTCCCGCTACTACTTGAACGCATCAACGCCGTCAAGACCGACGAGGCAAGACGTCTCTGATGATTTGCAACCGTCGGAACAAGTGTTGTGAATGTTGCTAATCATCAGAGATTCTTGCCGCTGCTTGGATCCGACCGAGGGAACGGTGGCTCGTGAGTGCCTGTATATCAAATCCTCGTCATACACCCGAATGTTTTGTGTTGGAGCGCCACTTCGATCCAAGCAGCGGTAAGACGTCTCTGATGATCTACATCCGTCCGGCAAGACATCTCTGATGATCTGCAACCGTTTAGAACGGTCGCAGGTCATCAGAGACGTCTTGCCGCTGGTTGCCCAAAGATGCCTCTCCGAGTGACGCTGGAATGTTTTGTGTGAGTGAGTAACCTGTCTGAGGAGGTGGGCTATATAGGGTCGCATGGCTTACGAAGTGGTCGTGATAGTGCTGATCCGACGGCTCAGAAGCGCTCAAAAGAAACACACCGCTGATCCAACGGCTCACAAGCGCTGGAAGGAAGCACACGATCCGTGTGATTCTTCCTGATTGGGCATACTACAAATCACAAGCCCTGAAAAGAAACACACACCGCTGATCCAACGGCTCACAAGCGCTCGAAAGAAACACCGCTGATCCAACGGCTCACAAGCGCTGGAAGGAAGCACACGATCCATGTGCTTCTTCCTGATTAGGCATACTACAGCTCACAAGCCCTGAAAAGAAACACACACCGCTGATCCAACGGCTCACAAGCGCTCTAAAGAAACACACCGCTGATCCAACGACTCACAAGTGCTGGAAGGAAACACACGATCCGTGTGCTTCTTCCTGATTGGGCATACTACAAACTCATATCTGCAACCTCATCACTCTCCCATGGCTTCCACCGTACCCACTCTAAACTACTCGGAGGCGGAGGCGCTTTGCGCCTCGAACTACCCTGCCCACCCGGCTACAACGTCCCCGCCGGCTGGAGGCTGAGCACCGGAGGCGTGCCGGTCCCTCCTGTCCCTCAAGGTTTGGCGCGCCGGGCGGCCATCACGAACCACTACTACCTCGAGCTCACTCCGGAGCAGCGGATGGATTCCCGCTGGCAGCCAGACTATCGCCCAACTTGGGACGCCTTCTTCATCGAAAGGCATGAGAAGGCGCTTGCCAGGTACGAGGAGGACCGCCCGCGTCCTTCGAACTTCAACGAGGCAGGCCGTCGGCTGTGGTGGGCCGGCCGGACTCTCAAGAGGGTCATGGACTACATCACGGCCGGCGATAACCCCCGCCTGCGCTACCCTCAATTACAGTCCAGGCGACAACCCCCGTCAACGACTACATCACGGCCGTCCGACGACAGCGACGACGACGACGGCGACTACGACGACTACACCCACGAGTATTATAGGCCTAGGCAAGAGTATGACTAACCTGAGCCACATCATTAGTTAGGACAAAATTGTTTGTTGTCATTCGTCTATGTACCCAAGTTTGTTGTCATTCGTCTATGTACCCAAAGTTTGTTATCATTCGTCTATGTACCCAAGTTTTTGTTGTCATTCGTCTATGTACCCAAGTTTTTGTTGTCATTCGTCTGTGTATACAAGTGTGTTGGGTGCTGTGGATGTCCAAGTTCCCACAGCGGGATGTGAGCGGGTTCACCGGCATCACTTTCTCTCTAGTGAGTTTCTGCCGAAAGGGGAGTTTTCACCTCTAAGTGCAGGAACTCACTAGAGAGAAAGTGAAGCCGGTGAAGCCGATCACACCCCGGAGTAGGATATTGCACATTTACAACACACAACACACTTGTATACATATGTATGGCACAACCTAGGTTTGGGTGGGGTTCCGACGCTCCGGGGCCCCGCTTCGGCGAAACCCCGAATCCGCTGGGAAAACCCTAACGTTTTCGTCTACCCCCATAGACGTGCATCGAAAGGGGGTAGGCTAGTGGACTTTTTTGCTTGGTTGTGTTAGGTTAGGCCATAGGAAGGTGAGAAACCAAAGTCTACCCCAAATCAACACAAGATTCCATCCGGTTCTCCCGAAACGGGAGTTTTCACCTCTAAGTGCAGAAACTCACTAGAGAGAAAGTGAAGCCGGTGAAGCCGGTCACACCCCGGAGTAGGATATTGCACATTTACAACACACAACACACTTGTATACATATGGTATGGCACAACCTAGTTTTGGTGGGGTTCCGACGCTCCGGGGCCCTGCTTCGGCGAAACCCCGAATCCGCTGGGAAAACCCTAACGTTTTCGTCTACCCCCATAGACGTGCGTCGAAAGGGGGTAGGAAAGTGGACTTTTTTGCTTGGTTGTGTTAGGTTAGGCCATAGGAAGGTGAGAAACCAAAGTCTACCCCAAATCAACACAAGATTCCATCCGGTTCTCCCGAAATGGGAGTTTTCACCTCTAAGTGCAGAAACTCACTAGAGAGAAAGTGAAGCCGGTGAAGCCGGTCACACCCCGGAGTAGGATATTGCACATTTACAACACACAACACACTTGTATACATATGGTATGGCACAACCTAGGTTTTGGTGGGGTTCCGACGCTCCGGGGCCCCGCTTCGGCGAAACCCCGAATCCGCTGGGAAAACCCTAACGTTTTCGTCTACCCCCATAGACATGCGTCGAAAGGGGGTAGGCCAGTGGACTTTTTGCTTGGTTGTGTTAGGTTAGGCCATAGGAAGGTGAGAACCCAAAGTCTACCCCAAATCAACACAAGATTCCATCTGGTTCTCCCGAAACGGGAGTTTTCACCTCTAAGTGCAGAAACTCACTAGAGAGAAAGTGAAGCCGGTGAAGCCGGTCACACCCCGGAGTAGGATATTGCACATTTACAACACCCAACACACTTGTATACATATGGTATGGCACAACCTAGGTTTTGGTGGGGTTCCGACGCTCCGATGTCCCGCTTCGGCGAAACCCCGAATCCGCTGGTAAAACCCTAACGTTTTCGTCTACCCCCATAGACGTGCGTCGAAAGGGGGTAAGAAAGTGGACTTTTTTGCTTGGTTGTGTTAGGTTAGGCCATAGGAAGGTGAGAAACCAAAGTCTACCCCAAATCAACACAAGATTCCATCCGGTTCTCCCAAAACAGGAGTTTTCACCTCTAAGTGCAGAAACTCACTAAAGAGAAAGTGAAGCCGGTGAAGCCGGTCACACCCCGGAGTAGGATATTGCACATTTACAACACACTTGTATACATATGGTATGGCACAACCTAGGTTTTGGTGGGGTTCCGACGCTCCAGGGCCCCGCTTCGGCGAAACCCCGAATCCGCTGGGAAAACCCTAACATTTTCGTCTACCCCCATAGACGTGCGTCGAAAGGGGTAGGCCAGTGGACTTTTTTGCTTGGTTGTGTTAGGTTAGGCCATAGGAAGGTGAGAAACCAAAGTCTACCCCAAATCAACACAAGATTCCATCCGGTTCTCCCGAAACGGGAGTTTTCTCCTCTAAGTGCAGAAACTCACTAGAGAGAAAGTGAAGCCGGTGAAGCCGGTCACACCCGGAGTAGGATATTGCACATTTACAACACCCAACACACTTGTATACATATGGTATGGCACAACCTAGGTTTTGGTAGGGTTCCGACGCTCCGATGCCCCGCTTCGGCGAAACCCCGAATCCGCTGGGAAAACCCTAACGTTTTCGTCTACCCCCATAGACGTGCGTCGAAAGGGGGTAGGAAAGTAGACTTTTTTGCTTGGTTGTGTTAGGTTAGGCCATAGGAAGGTGAGAAACCAAAGTCTACCCCAAATCAACACAAGATTCCATCCGGTTCTCCAAAACGGGAGTTTTCACCTCTAAGTGCAGAAACTCACTAGAGAGAAAGTGAAGCCGGTGAAGCCGGTCACACCCGGAGTAGGATATTGCACATTTACAACACACAACACACTTGTATACATATGGTATGGCACAACCTAGGTTTTGGTGGGGTTCCGACGCTCCGGGGCCTCGCTTCGGCGAAACCCCGAATCCGCTGGGAAAACCCTAACATTTTCGTCTACCCCCATAGACGTGCGTCGAAAGGGGGTAGGCCAGTGGACTTTTTTGCTTGGTTGTGTTAGGTTAGGCCATAGGAAGGTGAGAAACCAAAGTCTACCCCAAATCAACACAAGATTCCATCCGGTTCTCCGAAACGGGAGTTTTCACCTCTAAGTGCAGAAACTCACTAGAGAGAAAGTGAAGCCGGTGAAGCCGGTCACACCCCGGAGTAGGATATTGCACATTTACAACACCCAACACACTTGTATACATATGGTATGGCACAACCTAGGTTTTGGTGGGGTTCCGACGCTCCGATGCCCCGCTTCGGCGAAACCCCGAATCCGCTGGGAAAACCCTAACATTTTCGTCTACCCCCATAGACGTGCGTCGAAAGGGGGTAGGAAAGTGGACTTTTTTGCTTGGTTGTGTTAGGTTAGGCCATAGGAAGGTATTTTACATGTGTTGTTTTTATTTATTTTACATGTATATGTTGTAGGGTTGGGTTCCGGGAAACTCGAACCGTTATTTTACGGGGGTGGGATACTGAAATTGGGAGGGAAATTATAGGTCCAATATATATATAAATTATAACTACATTAAATATTATATAGAGAAATAAATAAATAAATATTATATAGAGAAATAAATAAAAAAAGGTTCATCTATACGCCGACGGCGGCACGTGTACACCGACGGCACGGCCGTCGGCGTATCAACGCCGCTGGACGTTCCGTCACGGCGTCCTTTTGTACGCCGACGGCACCGTTTACACCGACGGCTGCCGTCGGCCTTACCTGGATACGCCGACGGCGCTTCGTACGCCGACGGCTGTGTGGGCGGCTGCCCTAGCTCGTGCTGTACGCCGACGGCCCCGACATTTAGCCGTCGGCGTACAGTACGGTCGTCGACGTAGTGTGGCTTTCCCGTAGTGGCATGGCCGAAGTAAAAGCCATGCTATCTACAGTGCGTGTACCGACGAGGACACGGCTCTGCCGACGCCAACACACATCACCACCATCATGCACGGAGAACGCGAAGCGAAGACCAAGACGACGACCATTGAAGCAGCTTAATCGGAAGTGTCTCGCGGTACAATCCGCGGGAGTAATTAACTGGGTGCTTTTCGAGGCCCTGGGAACCAGGAGACCACATTAGCCTTGTCATGTTGGCCGCGCCAGTAGGCCACACGGAGCGCATACTTGGGATTAGTCTATTAGTCATCATGATTAATGTGTATCTTTTCCCTCCTTTTATTTTGTGTACTTAGTACACTGGCACGCCCGCACTATGTATTACCCCGGTGTATGAGAGACGCTTCGTCATGTAAAAAGCGATTTATCTTGTCAAACAAAATGGCACGCCCGGTGGGACCTGGTTCTCCTCCCATCTCTGCTGCGCATGGTTGCCCGGCTTGGTCTTCGCCCGTTCATCTCAACACATTGCATGCTGCATGAAGATCATTGGCGTGGGACTCTGCTGATCGACGACATCTTCTTGCAGGTGGTTTTGCTGACATCAATGATGATGAGGTGTCGATTGAGATCCAATTTGGGTCGCTTCCACCCATGATCATCTTCAAGAATGGAGACAAGGTCTACATGCATCAGGCGCAAGAGCCGGCCCAATTCCAAGTCGTGGAATCCAAGAAGGCACAGAAGAGAGCGGTCATCAAGGCAAGGAGGGAACGCCGAGAGCTTATGCTCGAAGCGCGCACCTCTTAAAGAAGTCCGTGATGGCGGAGATGAAAGGGAACAATGAGGCTTCTCAACGCCTACGTGTCCAGGCTGCCAACAGGCGGGTCGTCGCTACTTCGGTTCATGCCCCAACACCGGGCAACGAACCGGAGCTTGCTAAGCCGACTACCCAGCGCACTGAAGTTGAGCTACTCGAGGCTCCCAAGGCTGTGTCCTTCGACCTCCGGAGTCTGATGACAAACGCTCGTTTGTCTCACAGTCCCAATCGTCTTCGCAACCATAGAAGGAAGTACCAAATGGTGCAACGCCCTTTATTTAAAACGTAAGAAGTACCAAATGGTGCAACGCCCATTGCAGGGCCAGCTATTCGAACATACCGGGGAGGGGGGGGGGGGGGGGGGGGGGGGGGAGTTTTGACTCTTATATGCATATGCACCCTTTATTTAAAACGTATTTTAAACACATATTGAAATATAAAAAAATTGTGAAAATTATGTTAGCGCATAAATCATAACATCCTATGTGTTTATGAATTTGTTTCACGACAAAATGACATTTCTTGTGGTCTGTGTAAAAAAGATAATTTTGTTGCTAAAACAAGGCATTGTGAATAGGAGTAAATATAGAATGTGAAGACTTATCAACGAAATTTTATTTCACTATTTTTTGAAATATGTTTTTTAAATATGCACCCAGGGAGTCAAAGTGGATTCCTGTGTATATATATGGTTTGTCTTCAGATTTTACAGTAGACATGAAACGTGATGACGTGCCAAGATGTACCATGTCCTCGTACTACACCTCTTGACGGTCACGTCGACGCTGATGACGCCGACCACGTACGTAACAGATGGTTTTCCCGGCACCAGCGCGCGCGGACGGCCCCTCATGTTCAGGTTCTTCTCCAGCCTTCGCCCAACCCGAGCAGTGAGCCGAAGCGGCGTACGTTCTCCTGCTGAGCTGGTCGTTCATTGTGCTTTACGAGCCTCCCCGTGTCCTTGAACCCCGCCGTCGGTCTGTCGCCTGTCACCGACACCAGCTCTTGAACGTCCGCGGCGTGCACCCGGCGCGGCACGCGGCGTGGAGGCAGGCCGCGTAGAGCACGTTCCGGTTTCTGCACTTGCAGCCCACGGGGGAAAACCTTGGCCGCTTCCTGAATCCTGAACAGCTCCCTGTCCCTGGCACGGTCTCTGACGGACTTCGCGAGCCCATGCCGCTCCGCCATGTCGTCGATGGAATGGAACACGTCGGCGAGCAACTTTTCGGGTACCGCACCGCGCCGCCTTGCGGATCGCCTGCAGCATCGACCGCCCCGTGCATCCTCTGTACTAGTCAGCAGGCTCCCTTTCTCCGTGGGGTCGGAAATGGTCGGCGGCGCCGCCGATACGGCCGTCAAGCGTCATCCGTACGTCGTGCTGAGAAAGGTGTGCCACTCGGAGGAATCATCTAGGTAACGCTGGTCGATCACGCGCGCGCATTGGGTGCACACGAACATCGCGACCGCGCAGTCGCGATCCTTGTAGCGAATTGCACTTGGAAGTTTTCTTACACTAAATCTGCATAGACTGAATCAGATAAAGCGAGGAGGCGAGAGATTTTGGCGAGGAATTGAAAGGGACGTTGCAAAATTCTGAAGCCACTGTGCTCTTACCAGCGAAGGACCAAGAGATCGATTCGTTTAGAAAAGGGCTTGTGCCCGTTTCCGTTTTAGGAAGTGTAGCAGCGACACATGTATGCATGAGCATATCCGGCGGATGAATCGTGAGAATAAGCTGGGGCACTTCTGCCGAGTGACCATGCCACATATCAAGTGACGAAAGCGTCAAGAGTGACATCACGGTAGCAAAGCTTTCGAGTCGCTCGCATGTTCCTATAATAAACCTGGCCAAATGCTTAGCTTCTCAAGGACGTATCATCCCAATCTAGCCTTCCAAGTCCAGGATCATGGAATTCTATGATGCAACCAAATTCTGATATGAATGGAATGAACATCATCTTGCTTCAGATTGCTTTTGCGCCTTCAGTACCATAGATAGACGTCCTGAGGAACCTTTCATCGAGAAGTTCCAAGTGCATGACTAATGGCGTCGACCAGTTTGAGCACCACTGCCCTTAAGTAGGCGATGAACAAGCTAACTAGCAATATGCACCGTTCTTAATTATTAGACCTTATATGACTATGTTACTAGATGAATGCCATTGTTCAAGTTTCTAGCTCATCTTCACATCCCTTAGTGTCAAGAATTAGAGTGCAACAGAATGATATTGTATAAGAAAAACCTTCCGTCTGCCTGAAACATTTTCATTGCCAGAAATATGCAGACATGGCCATTAACGGAGAACCAAAATATAAAGCAAAGCAAGAACAGAGGGTTCATGCATCATCTTCTTTTTCCTTTATTCCGTATTGGTCGACAGAGACACCCCTTTGTTCATCCGAATTACACACCCTCACCAGTGAACTTTACAGTACTACCATCCACCCTTTTCATTCCGTATGTGTAAGACAGCACAAATGTGTTCTTCAATTCCACAGGTTTAAAAAAGGCTAATACAAAAGACACAATCCTTAAGTCAGCAAAGAAGAGTTTGCTTCAGTGTCTTAGCATTTTCAGTACCACACGCTTTCTATTCAAGAACCTGATGGTAGCTGGACGGCTTGGAGCGTGCAATGCCTCCTACACGAATTATGTTAGATAAATCTTGCAACTGTTTCATAACTGCAACCCTTCTCATCGGATGATGGCCATGATTGCAAAAACCCACTAGCCTCGCGACGGAACCATCCTCTATGTTGAATTCTTGATCTTCAAATAATCCAACCGGACCTATTTGTTCAGAACATAAGGATAACTCAGTAGCAATGCCAGTGATCAGAACATAAGGCTAGCTCACTCCGACATCACCGCAGCAGGCAACACAGAAATCTCAAAAAGGCTAACATCCCCTAGCATGGCCAAAATATTTGAATAAACCGGAGCTAGGTAATCCTCAACTCCAAATTCAGAGTTGGAGCTTTTAATCCGGATGATTTGAATCGATAAAACCTGTACAGAATCTGCCAAATAATTTCTTTTTTACTGCATTAACAATCTCTGGACTATAATGCACATGCAGACATGTGACTATGAATTCAGGATTCAACTAATTCATAAGCTTCTAATCCTGAATAAATGAATGGACAGACTTGTAAAGCTACACAGAAACTAGAGGCGGTGTATTTGGGGCCTCATGGATCTCTAAAACAACAAAGTTAAGCAAGAGAACCAGCCGTGCTTCCATTTGAACAAACCACATCAAATTAGGCTTGTAAAGCTACAGAGAAACTAGAGGTGATATTTGGGGCCTCACATGGATCTGTAAAACAACAAAATAAAGCAAGAGAATCAGCCGTGCTTCAATTTGAACAAACCACATCAGATAATCAACACTATTTAGTGCAAGCAAGGGGCTAGATCAAAACATGCAAAATTAGCTAAAAACAGCACAGCATCGATCAGGTAGTACACGTTGTTCCTCTTGGAGAAGATGGTTATGACCTGAGCGATCGAAGAGGACGATGACTGCCGGGGAGGTTGTAGACGAGGAAGATGGCAGAAGGTCGGCTGCGTTCGAGGCGAGGACGCCTGGATCCCAGCGGCAGGAGGGCGGCCGCGTTCGAGGCGAGGACGTCTGGATCCTGGCGGCAGGAGCACGGACGGCGGCGCTTGGAGGCGGTGGGAATGGATCCGTAGAGGACGGCCGGCCGAGTCGGGCGGTGAAGACCGTTGCTGCCGGCGCAATGTGCACGGCTAGCTGGCGGAGAGGAACAGGAGGGATGATGGGGGGGTAAAGAACCTTGAACAGTCAATGTGGAAAGAAGAAGAACAAAAAAAGGCAATTGCAGCGATGAACAACATTCCAAAGTCCAAACTGAAACAAATTACTACTAGCATTTTTTTACAAACGGTTCCGGACCGGATTACATTACCCTTATAATGAACAGCATATTTACAACACGAAATCTACTACTAGAGAACAGCACTCGTCCAAGACACAAGAACTCATAAAGCATGCATATAACAGGAGAACTCCTTCCTAATAGCTTCTTCACATGATTCAGCAAACCAAGACACAAGACACAGGAGCGAATGCGCATAACTAACTTAGACAGCTAACAGCTTCCTCGACACTTGAGTAACTATGAGACCCACTCCGTCTTCCTTCTTCTTCCTAGCACACTCCCATGATGTCGTCGTGCTCCTGCAAAAAACAAGAAACAGAGTGAGAAAAGAGTCGGAGACTTCAAACGAAGAATGACGAATCAAACTGACCCCAACTCACCTATCTTCACATCATTGAGCAGCCTGCTCCCGCGGCGTTGGCAGCCATCGCCGCCGCGATGCCGTCGTCGTCAGTGCCGTTCTGGAAAACTTAGGTGTTGCTCTGGTAGGGATAAGGATACGGATACGGAGATGGCGGAAGGTACGCCGGCCCCGCGAGCGCGTAGCCCGGCGAGGGTGGCGCGTACGCGGGAGCCGTGAGCCCGTATCCCGGCGATGCTGGCGCATACACGGCGAGGCTGCAGGCGCGTACCCGGGAGAGGCTGGCGTGTACGCCGGCGCGCTGAGCGCGTTCCCCGGCGAGGCTGGCGCATACGCCGGCGCGCTGAGCGCGTAACCCGGAGAGGCTGGCGCGTACGCCGGCGCGCTGAGCGCGTAGCCCGGCGAGGCTGGCGCGTACCCCGGCGCGAGCGCGTTGTTAGACTACATGTACGGCTGAGATTAGAGATAGAATTAGGTTAATGACCTTCTTGTATTCCAAGTCTCCACCTACCCATGTACTTCTATATATAGCCTCCGTGAGGGTCAAATCAATACACAACAAATATTAGGGATTCAACAATTTCCACATGGTATCAGAGCGGTTAGTCTCACGACGCCGATCTTAGGACTTCCACCACTTCCATATCGCGCGCCGCCCCGGGGAGATCTCTTCTCTCCTCGGGGGCGCGGCACTCGGTTTAGATCAAAGATCTAATCGGTTCTTTAGATTTCTTTAGATGCAATTTCGAAATTTTCAATCCCGTATTTAGATTAGATCCACTTTAGCCAAATAAATCCCTAAATCTTTCGTGACCTCCTCCGGCGAAAACCTGTGCAAAATTGATGGCGGCCTCATACTGCATCGGCGTCTGCGCCTGTGATCGATATCAACACGTCACGGTAGCGCGGACCACGCAGCGGCCACTGCATCAAGCCGGACATCATCGACACGAACAACTACATCAAGCTGTACGACTACATGAAGATCTTCGTCGAGTTCTACATCGCCAACACAATCATCGCCAAGGTCTACATCACGCGAGTCGAGCCACATGCCGTCAAAAACAAAACCCCGCCGCCTGCCGCCGCCACTCCCATGCGAGTCGCCGCCGCACGCCGCCAATGACAACTGAAAACCCGCCGCCGCCTAAAAACCCGCCGGCGCTCTGCTAGGGCGATCATACAATCGCCTCGCCCGCCTGGTAAAAACCCCGCCGCCGCCGCAGAAACCCTGCCGCCGCCGCGCTACGACACAAAAACCTGCCGCCGCCGCACAAAACCCAAAACCCTACGACACAATACCGTGCAATTTTTTTTTTTGCGCCTTCGGCTCTATCGGCTACACCGACTGCGGCAACATCGACCACGGCTACATCATGCTCGGCTTACCTCGACATCAACATCATACACACGTCTACAGCAACTCAAGAGCTCCAGTCAACAGCATCCGCGTCATCGCTTGCGTCCATGACACTCCCGCTGTGACTGCGGGAGGGAAGAGAGGGAAGAGAAGGAACCAGAAGGGGACAGCGATGATGACAAGGTGGAGGAGGTGACGGACGCGCATGACTTCTCCAGTCGCAATCGTCCGCTTCACTCCCGCTACGACTGAGGGGGAATGTTAGACTACATGTACGGCTGAGATTAGAGATAGAATTAGGTTAATGACCTTCTTGTATTCCAAGTCTCCACCTACCCCATGTACTTCTATATATAGCCCCGTGTGGGTCAAATCAATACACAACAAATATTAGGGATTCAACAATTTCCACACGCGTATGCCGGAGCGGGCGGCGCGTACGCCGGCGCTCGGGGCCCGTACGCGACGCCATACGGCGGAGGCGGAGCCGGGGCTTGGGGATGCTGCGGTGCCGGTGCCTGGTTGGCGACCGGAAGAAGGGGTGCGGCGCGGCGGTCGCGGAATGACTTGATCAACCACGACAGGCTGACGACCACGGTGGCCACGCCGCCGACCCAGCACCCGGCGACGTGCCACCCCGCCCCGCCGCCACCTCCACCGCTCCCGCCGTTGCACACCAGCTAGTTCGTGGTCCCGCCCGATGGCACCTTCGGGGTGGAAGCCATGGCTTTCTTTCGCGCGAGGTCTGGGGCAGAGGATGTGCGAAGGCGCGAATCCCCGGTCCCGTTTATATAGCTGGTTGGCGACGTCCAGTTCCTAGTTCATCCACGCGCACCGGCTCCTGTACGACACCGTGAAGGGCGCAGGGTTCAGTATTTTGTTTTTGTAATATTTTTCGCTCCTCGCAGAGATTCGCGAATTTCGAGAAATTAACGAAATTTCATAGAAATATTTCAAATATTTCGGTCAGATTTTTAATCTAGCGTTTAAGTTAATTTCGAAAAAAGGTAAGACAAGGGGGAATCGAACACAGAACCTACCTAACATGAAACTGGTCTCATAACCACTACGTTAAAGGAACTTTTCTACAATATGCTCTATATCTACAAGATGTGTAATCCCTCATGTTTATTCAAATTTAAACGAAAATTTCGTCTGAGATTGTATTTTCTCGCCCCGCACCAAAATTCGTTAATTTCACGAATTTCGTTCGAAATTTCGACGAAAACTTTTTTCACTGGAAGGGCGCCCGCATGGCACAACCTGCCCTAACCTTCTAGACGACTGTCCGCAGACCTCGAGAGCTAGATCCGAGTCCGCCACCCTGATATCGACCCTCGCATTGTCTTAACTGAATCAGCGGGTCGACGAACCCACTGGATGCAAAGCCCCAGGGATCCACCTGTTGGACCCGTAGGATCTCTAGGGTAGATCATGCGTGTAGAAACAGTAATGGGGAGGAGGATTAGTACCTTCTCCTTGCGCAGACGAGTTCGAGCTGCCGACCATGGTGGAGGTGGCCGGCGATGGCGGTGGGTAGCAGTGGCGGCGACGGAGCTTCCCGTCGGCACAGCGCTAACCCTAGATCGGATTTGGGGTGTCGGTGGGGTGTACGGCGCACGGTGAACCTCGTACTGTGTGCCGCCGGCCCCACCTCTTTATATAGCGTTGGCGACAGGGGCCCCCAACCATTAGGGTTGGGCGCCCCCGATCAGGGCGCGGGTCAAAGGGCCCGGTGGGCCGTTGGGCCCACACGGGAGTGGAGATCAATCTAACATTCTCCCCCTTGATCTTTACTTTTAACTATGTGCTTTATACTTTACTCGTTTTATCGCAGATCAGTACATAGAGCATGTTTCCTCGTCACATCTCAATTGCCGATAGAATCAGACAGGTACAATATACCTCTCTGTTTTGAAACAATTTATGTTCCTTTTGGGCCTTTGATACAGGAATCATAGGCTTTCCATTAAACCCATGCCGGCTACGTGTTCCATGAACACGCTGGGTGGTAAGCCTTTCGTAAGCGGATCCGCAAGCATATCCTTTGTCCTTATATGCTCGAGACTTATAGTTTGATCCTGGATTTTATCTTTCACAACATAATACTTTATCTCTATTGGTTTGATAGCATTACTCGACTTGTTGTTGTGAGCATAGAATACTGCGGGCTGATTGTCACAGTACATCTTTAGTGGTTTGTCAATACAATCTACCACTTTCAAGTCGGGTATAAATTTCTTTAGCCATATCACCTGCCATGTGGCCTCATAAGCTGCTATAAATTCTGCATACATCGTGGATGATGCAACTATTGACTGTTTGGAGCTTCTCCACGAAATAGCCCCTCCAGCGAGAGTGAACACGTACCCTGACGTGGATTTTCTATCATCTCTATCTCCCACAAAATCTGCGTCTGAATACCCTCTTATCTCTAGGGAATCAGATCTTCTGTATGTTAGCATGAGGTCTTTTATGCCTTGCGCATAACGCAATGCTTTCTTTGCCATCTTCCAGTGCTTTGGGCCTGGATTTTCTTGATATCTACCGAGTACTCCGGTGATAAAATCTAAGTCAGGGCGAGTGCACACTTGTGCATACTGTAAGCTTCCAACAGCCGAAGCATATGGTATTCCTTTCATTTGATCGATCTCGTACTGGTTCTTGGGACATTGGAATTTCCCAAAACTGTCGCCCTTGACAATAGGTGCAGGTGTGGCACTACACTTATGCATATTATATTTTTAAGAACCTTTTCAAAATATGCCTTCTGCGATAGTCCTAAGACTCCATTTTCTCTATCTCGGTGAATTTCTATGCTCAAAACATATGATGATTCACCAAGATCTTTCATACCAAAATTTGAGGATAAGAACTTCTTTGTTTCTAGTAGCAGATTAACATCACTGCTAGCAAGCAAGATATCATCCACATACAAGATCAGGAAAATATATTTCCCATTTTTAAACTTTGCATAAATGCAGTTATCCTCAACATTCTCTTTAAATCCAAAACTTTTAATTGTCTCATTAAACTTTAGATACCACTGTCTAGAGGCTTGCTTTAATCCATAAATGCATTTCTTCATGCGGCATCCCATATCTTCCTTGCCTTCCATGATAAAACCTTTGGGTTGTTTCATGTAGACATTTTTTTTAAATCCCGTTTAGAAATGCCGTCTTTACATCCATTTGATGTAGCTCTAAATCAAAATGTGCAACTAGTGCCATTATGATTCTGAAGGAATCCTTACATGAGGCTGATGAAAATGTCTCATTGTAATCTACCCCTTCTCTTTGTGTAAATCCTTTCGCCACAAGTCAGGCTTTATATTTTTCTACATTCCCTTTTGAGTCATACTTAGTTTTGTATATCCATTTGCAGCCTACTGTTTTGGCTCCTTTAGGAATATCTTCTAAGTCCCAAACATCGTTGGAACTCATCGATTTCATCTCTTCTTCCATTGCCTCCACCCACTGCGATGAGTGACGGCTTCTCATGGCTTCTTCATATGAAGTGGGATCATCTTCCATATGAACTAATTCTGTATTGTAAACTTTGTAATCGTTAGAAATAGCTGACTTTTTAGCTCGTTTAGACCTTCTAAGGATCTCATTCTCTGGCACATGCTGTGCCTCGACTTCTGGCGCATTTTCTATAAGTGGCTGGTGCGGCTCCCTTTCATGTTCAACCACGGGTTCAGTCGGCTCCTGACAGACAGGTTCCGGATCTTCACCCATAGTTGTCACGGTTGGAGTTACAACAGGTGCTTGCACCTCAATCTCAGGAATTTTCGGTGCAGGTACAACAGGTAGCGCGAAAAATGGCTCCTGAATCATCGGAAAAGGTGCATGCACCCTCTTCTCCTCAAGATCAAATTTTTGAGCTACCATGCTCCCCCTTATCAGTTCGTCCTCTAAGAAGACTGCATGTCTTGTTTCTACAAACTTTGTGTATCTGTCTGGACAGTAGAAACGAAAACCTTTTGATCTTTCAGGATAGCCAATGAAGTGGCGACTCACTATTTTGGGATCTCACTTTGCAATAGTTGGATTAAACAATTTGGCCTCAGCTGGGCTCCCCCACACCTGAAGTGTTGTAGAGAGGGTACTTTTCCTGTCCACAACTCGTACGGTGTTTTGGGCACCGACTTCCTTGGTACTCTATTGAGAATGTGGATGGCGGTTTTAAGCGCCTCCATCCATAATCCCAATGGCAACGTGGAGTAACTCATCATGCTGTGCACCATATCCATAAGTGTACGGTTACGCCTTTCAGCTACTCCATTTTGCTGAGGGTCACCCGGCATTGTATACTGGGCCACTATGCCATTCTCCTGTAAGAACCTTGCAAAAAGTCCAGGAATTGGCCATATGGAGTGTGACGACCGTAGTACTCCCCCCACGGTCAGATCTCACTATCTTTATTTTTTTACTATGCTGATTTTCAACTTCAGATTTGAATATCTTAAATTTATCCAACGATTCAGACTTTTCTTTGATTGGATAAATATAACCATATCGGGAGTAATCATCTGTGAATGTTATGAACGAGTCATAGCCATCCACACTTTTCACAGGAAATGGTCCACAAATGTCAGTGTGATGATTTCTAGTGTTCCTGTGCTTCGGTTTGCACCCTTTTTTTGTTTTACGTACTTTCCTTTAATGCAATCGATGCATTGTTCTAAGTCTGAGAACTCTAATGGCCGAAGAATTTCATTTTTAACAATTATTTCTATTCTCCCCCTCGAAATATGGCCCAAACGACAGTGCCACAATTTCGATGAGTCATGAGTTCTCTTTCTTTTCTTTTGTTCTTTATCCGACGCGGAAACATGCTCATTCACTTTGCACACAGAATACACTTTTTCACATGAAGATAATAAATAAAGCTCATTGTGGAGTAAAGCAACACCCACATGATCATTATTACACCATATGGCACACTTGCCATGTCCAAAATAACACTCATAATTATCTTTGTCCAAACGTGAAACACTAATCAAGTTTCTGTGTAATGAAGAAACATATAAAACATCTCTAAGCAGAATCGTGAATCCATCAGCTAACTCCAGGGAGATGTCGCCGACAGCTTCAACGTCTGCTTGAACTCCATTTGCAACTTCAATGCATCTTTCGTTTCTTTGCGTAGTCCGCGTCGACTGGAATCCCTGTAAGAATTTGCAACATGAACAGTTGCACCTGAATCAATCCACCAAGTAGATTTCAAAAACTGTGTATACAAGGATTCATTTACAAAGAAAACAATGTTGTTACCATTCTTTGCCATTATGGACTTCAGGAAGACAGGGCAATCTTTCTTGTAATGCCCAGTCTTCTTGCATACCAAGCATGTATCTTTGTCCACTGGAAGAGACTTCTGCTGATGCTGATAATGCGTGGGGGCTTTTCCATGTGGCTTTGAAGGGAACCTTTGCTACTATGATTGTAGCTCTTTTTCTTATTATCATTCACATAGTTCAAAGAACCTCCATGTGAGGATTTAAGTCTGTCCTCTTCTTGCACACTGATGGCTATGGTCATTTCAATGTCCCATTTTTCAGGCGACATGTTGTAGTTGACAACAAAGGTGTCAAACTGACTAGGCAGTGCGCGTGAAGCCATCACCAGGTGAACAAGGAGCGCAGGCTTAAGCTCCAAATCATCGTCCATGGGCTTAAGCTTAGCTGACATGTTGCTCATCCTGAGGATGTGCTCTCTGATGTCATGTCCACCTCCAGTGTACTTTTCTGTCACCAGCTGCTTCAGCAACTGGGCAGCATATAACTTTGAAAAAATGATGACGTGAAAGCACATGTTCGTTGGGAGACCCCAAGAGGAAGGTATGAAGCAGTGCAGTAGCAAGTTTTCCCTCAGTAAGATACCAAGGTTATCAGTCTAGTAGGAGTAAGAAATCACTTCTGAAGGTTGTCAGTGGCGCGCTGACGTGGAGCCTGCACACAACACAATCAAACTACTTTGCCCCAATGAAACAGTGAGGTTGTCAATCTCACCGGCTTGCTGAAAACAAAGGATTAAACGTATGGTGTGGAAAATAGTGTTTAATTGCAGAGAATGAAAAGGAACAATGTTTGCAGTTGGTTGTATTATTAGTGTAAAAGAATGGATCAGGGTCCACAGTTCACTAGTGGTGTCTCTCCATAAAAGATAACTAACATGTTGGGTAAACAAATTACAGCTGGGCAATTGATGAATAGAGAGCGGATGACAATGCATATATATAACAAGATGACTATTATGATATTCAATTGGGCATTACAACAAGATACATAGACCGTTATCCAACAGCATCTATGACTAATAATCCACCTTCAGGTTGACATCCGTGTTCCCTGTTGTTATTAAGTTGCAAGCAACAGATTATTGCATTAAGTAAAGTGCATAATGTAAACAATACAATTATCCTTAGACAAAGCATTGCTGTTTTACCCCTAGTGGCAACAGCACATCCACAACCTTAGACGTTGCTTTCACTCGCCCAGATTACCGGAGGCATGAACCCACTAGCTAGCATAAATACTCCCTCTTGGAGTTACAAGCATCTACTTGGCCAAAGCATCTACGAGTAACGGAAAACATGCAAGATCATAAATAACATATAAGATCGATTGATAATCAACTTGATCATAGTATCAATATTCATCGGATCCCAGCAAACACAACATGTAGCATTACAATAATATGATCTTGATCGTGATAGGCAGCTCACAAGATTTAAACATGATAGCACAAGGAGGAGAGACAATCATCTAGCTACTGCTATGGACCCGTAGTCCAAGGATGAACTACTCATGCATCACTCCGGAGGCAGGCATGGCGATGTAGAGCCCTCCGGTGATGATTCCCTCTCCGGCAGGATGCCGGGAAGAGCTTCAGAACCCTCCCGAGATAGGGTTGACGACGGCGGCGGCTACGAAACTTTTCGTGGATGGAGGCTCGGGTATTTAGGGTTTTCGGGACGAAGGCATTATATAGGCGAAAGGGCGGAGTCGGTGGACACCCGAGGGGGTCACACACCCCCCGGCGCGGCCAGGGGTGGGCCCGCACTGCCCCATGGTGTGGCTGGCTCCTCGGTCGCCTCCGTCTCTCCTTTGGACTCCGTGTACGTGTCGGGAAAATAGAAGGTTATGTCCAAGTTTCGTCCAATTCCGAGAATATTTCCAGAACAGCTTTTCTGAAATACAAAAACAGCAGAAAACAGGAACTGGCACTGTGGCATCTTGTTAATAGGTTAGTCCCAGAAAATGCATAAAAATGCTATGAAGTGTATATAAAACATGTAGCAAGTGGTATAATATCAACATGGAATATCAGAAATTATAGATACGTTTGAGACGTATCAAGAACCAGTGACCTGGCCCTTTATCTTTTCAAGAAACTCCCTTACGGAAGCACACTCTGCAATTGAGCCCACAATAGCGTGCTCAATTGTGTTCTTTATGAAAGTCATGCACTTTTTGTTGGCGGTTAGCCACTTTTTGTTCTCGAGGGTATACGACATCTCCAACGGAGCATAGTCCCTCTTCTTTTTCACCCAAGCACTATCATCATCTTTTTCATCTCTGACTGGCTCTATAGGTTTAACTGGCTGTGGAGTCTCCACAACCCAGTCCACCTCAGCACAGACAAAAGCCAAGTCGACCTTCTTTCTCCATTCAGAGTAGTTGTCACCTCTGAGGGTAGGAACATCCTTGATGCAGCTCATCAAGTAGTACCTCCTGAAAACCACAATGAAATGAGATCATAACAACAATTGCATGCAATAATCCAACGTTGGTTAAAATTAAAACATACAACTGTTTGTGCAATTAAAACTATATCACCGTTGGGCAGAAAATAGCAACAAATGCACATATAACAATAATAAATCATGATTATGTTATTAATAACGTTGGTCATAAAATAACAGAATCATAATCATTTCAATAATCATTTTAACATGCTTTTAAACGAAAAATGATTATTTCTTTAACTCTATTTGCCTTTTACAATTCATTTATTTATTTTGCAGCGGAAAAAACATGAATAAAATTCATGAACTTTATACTTTTAACAAGCATTTCTTTTACTTTTCTTTTTCCTAAACAAAATTCTCGTTGGATAATTTTGAATAGAAAAACAGAATGAAATTTGTCCAAAAAATGGACAAAAAACAGATAGTAGGCTTCTAAAATTAAACTCTGGAAAAAATGTGTTGTGCGGCACGTGTTTATCTGCGCCCGCGGCGACGTTTACGCGGCCCACGGCAGCCCACGACCTGCTTTCTTTCGGCCCACTGGCCTGTTGGGAGCTAGGGTTTGCTCAGCAGCGAATCTTGGCCGTCCGTTATATCGGACGGCGGTCCGTGCTATTTGGGGTGTCGGTGGGGTGTACGGCGCATGGTGAACCTCGTACTGTGTGCCGCCGGCCCCCACCTCTTTATATAGCGCTGGCGACAGGGGCCCACCAACCATTAGGGTTGGGCGCCCCGTTCAGGGCGCAGGTCAAAGGGCCCGGTGGGCCGTTGGGCCCACACGGGAGTGGAGATCAATCTAACACCACCCAGAACCATGCAAGGTTACAAACCTGCCTCATAGGACCGTCAATGCGTGCGAGATCAAGGCCCCGACCAAGGTGGTGCCGGCGGCGGTGTAGCCCAGCATGGATGAAAACATCAACCCATAGTTGAGAGTACCAGGGTCTTATAATATGATATGTGCAGGGAGTAATACACAAACGAGGTTTCGCACATCTTCAAAAAAAAAGAACTTGCTGCACTTCTTCTTCTCCGCGCTCTCGCCGACGGGCCGTCGCGTGCGAGCGGGAGTTCGCCCTCCCGTGATCTGAGTCGGGGAAGACTCCGTGCTTCGATTCGTCGTTGTAGAAGGGCGCCGCCATGAATCGATCTGTACACCGGATTTGTGGGTCCTCTCGATCTTGAGGATTATTCGGTGGCTAACTAGATCTAATCTATGGAATTGAAATTTCGAAATTGGCTAATCTAATCTAAGAAGCCGATCTGATCTTTGATCGAAATCGGGTGCCGCGCCCTCGGGGAGAGAGCTTGATCTCCCCGGGGGCGGCGCGATGCGGAAGTGTTTAGAACTCTAAGATCGGCGTCGTGAGACTAACCGCTCTGATACCATGTAAAGTTGTGAATCCCTAATCTTTGTTGTTGTATTACGGTGACCCTCATGGGGTATATAAAGAGGTACAAGGAGGGAGATAGACCTTGGAGTACAAGTATAGGTTTAGAAGTTCTAGTCTAATACTAACTCGTACACGTATTCTATTATAACACGGTTGTTCCCCTATTCTATCTCCAAACCCTTGTCTTACATGGTATCACACTAGAAAGATCCTATCTCCAATGTCTCCCGCCGTCACCATCCAATCTTTCATGACCTCCGACGCCCCCTTCTTTGTCGCGCTTGCTTCTCCATCACTACCGCGTTCACCTTGGGTATCATGGGTTGATGTTTTCCTACATGCCAGGCTACACCGCCGCCGGCACCACCACTGCCCTCCCCACCACCTTGGTTGGGAGGCAGATGTCAGGGCGCCGCCTCTCACGGTGGTGGTACATCCAGGCAGCAGCCTCAAGCTCGCGTGGAGCGACGGTCTTATGAGGCAGCGGGTTCGGCGACCTGAACGGTTCACCTTCAGGCAATGTGAGGATCGATTTGGTTTGCTACATCGGGTTGACGACCTTAGATTTGGCGTGATGTTCGAGGTCAGCGTGCAGTCGCTTGGGAGATTTGGGCTATGAGACGGTTGTGTAGTGCGGCATTGCGGCTGTGGTGCCGACTGGTATAGGTCTGGGCGGCCCTAGAGCCGGAGGTTTGTTTTGTCGCGTTTTGTTGATTAGCGTAGTGTGGACGATGGGTTTCCACGCTTGTGCGGTTTTTCGGGCTTGTTGGCAATGTATGTCTTTGGACCCTTTTTTCTTATAAAGTGGGTTGGTTTTATTCTGTCTAATCAAGCGACTGCTTTTTTCTTAAGGAAAGAAGTTCTCGTATTCTACGAAATTCTTTGCACTAATAAAGCCTAGAGAGATATGAAAATAGTAGAGAACTTGCCTGTGGCAAGATGGTTAGGAGGGTGGTTGTACCCCCAGCCCACCAGAGTTCAAACTCCAGGTTTGACGCTGGTGTTTCTCATTTAGACTGAATATTCTTCAGTGGGAGGCGACGTTCCCGTCGACAGCGAGGCGCCCGTGGTGACTTCGTCAATCTCAAGACCCAATCCGCCGGCTCAGTTTTTCGGAGGTGTTCATAGGGATAGGGTATGCGTGTGTGCGTTCATAGGGGTGACTGTACGTGCGTGTATGTGAACGTCTGCGTTGTACTGTGTTTCGCAAAAAAAAATGAAACTAGTACTGGTGCGCTGTCACGCCTGCTATCAAATATTCTTTTGGGTCGTGTCGTCGCACACCGGATCACATCTCTGTACACCAACGTGTTCCGCCCTCTGGATGACATCCCTGTACGCAACAACTACGCATGAAGAGCTAGCATCTTCTTCTTCTTCATCATGTGTTGTGACGGTCGTCGGTCGAGGTCGACGTCGTAAAATCTACTAGCTCAATGATTATCTGGGAAACGAGGGCACCCTTCGGCTCGCAGCTATAGCAGTTTTCGATTACATCTGTT
Source organism: Poa pratensis (assembly GCA_947311845.1). Classification (NCBI taxonomy): domain Eukaryota; kingdom Viridiplantae; phylum Streptophyta; class Magnoliopsida; order Poales; family Poaceae; genus Poa; species Poa pratensis. Next base: position 19,052,824 of record CAMZMU010000089.1, read on the forward strand.
CCGGTCAGAACCTGAAGACGCATATGCATGCATCGAGTGTCCAAGTAGCAGGACTGATATGATTGCTCTACTATTTTGATCCAAACTCTTATTAGAGTATATTACGTATAGGTATATTTGGTAATTTAGGATTGTGTCCTCAGTCTATCTCTACTATGTTTCGTAGTCTCCAAGTTTTGTACCCCTTTATATACAACCCATCGTGGCTCATTGTAATCAATCTAGAATCAATACAATATAACATATTCCGCAATCTTTCATGGTATCAGAGCGGTTCGCTCCGCAACCCAGGTTTTAGCCACCAAATAGCTTCCGCCACGCCGCCCCCGGGGAGATTCATCTCCGCCGGGGGCAGCGCAATTAGTAGATTAGATCGTCGCAATTTTCGTCGCCGGTTGTTTGTCCAGCGTTTCTTCTTCTTTCGCTGATCATAGATTGGATTGCGTCGCCCGCCGCCTGTCGTCCTCGTGCGCCTCTACTCCAACATGTCGTCGACTCATCTCCGGCAACTCCACGTCGCCACCACGCCGGATCGTCTTCGACAACATCAACCGGGACAAGCTTGTCCCCAAGTACGCGCCTCACCGTCAACATCGGGCTGCACCAACATCACCTTGGTCATCATCGCCGACAACCATCTACACCACCATCGCCGCATCGTCGCCGCCACCACCGATCGTGGTCAACGTCAACGCCAAACGGGTCCTTCTTCGCCAAATCCGGGTTAAATACCCGACATCTATTACTTCTACAACTCGATCTACTTCAACAAACGTCGTCTTCGTCCATCACGACCTCGCCACCAGAGTCTCATCCTTTTCTTTTATTTTGTTCTTCTTGCAACCAATTCGTCTACTCCGAAACCAACGACGGATACCGACCGTCAAACGGAGAATCTTCTTTGCTCCTCCAACCGACTCTGACTCGCATGGTTCGTGATGGTCCCTGTCTTCGCATGACCGGTACTGGCAACACCGGCGCGTGCCTTCGTCCCCGACACTCTCCCGAGTTTGGCAAGCTCGGCACGGCGTGCCGCCTATCTCAACTACGTCTACTTCAACAACAACAACGACAACTTTCCCAAGGCTCAATGACGACATCGACCACAACACCAACAACATCAACGACTTCCTCAACGGCGACTACATCACACACGGCACCATCGACCATGACTACAGCGCCACACCCTCGGCTACACCGACATCGGCATTAAGGGCTATCACCTCGGCTCCCTCTCCAGTTCGCGACTTCGGATTGTGCTCCAGTCAAACCGTTCGCGATGCTCCAGCTGTTCGCGTCACTACTGATCCGACCGCGGGGGGTGTTAGAGTATATTACGTATAGGTATATTTGGTAATTTAGGATTGTGTCCCAAGTCTATCTCTACTAGGTTCGTAATCTCCAAGTCTTGTACCCCTTTATATACAGCCCATCGTGACTCATTGTAATCAATCTAGAATCAATACAATACAACATATTCCGCAATCAATAAAATTTAAACTATCTTGTGACTAGACGAGTCAATCCCATTTTATACTACAGATTTACCATTCAATTCCTGTGTCGCGTTCAAGAAAAATATTGTTTGTAAGTTGATCAATTTGTTGTGCGCGCGCGTGATTGCCTGCGACATGGCAGCTCGCACTTTAACCACTCCAAGCTCACAAACAGGATTTGGTCGGCGGTGGGTGATATATATGGAATTATTCTCTGCTCGTGAGTAACAACACAGTAATAAGACATACCACTATCTAGCACCACTGCAATATCTTCGACCTCACGGTTCTGCTATTTCAGAAACCTAACTTTTACCTTCCTTGTCTGGCTAGACATTTCTTGTACACAGAGCATGGGCTTGTTTTATTTACTCGGTTTACTCATGTCGCATGCTGTGTCTGCAGGCTGATCACCTACTCACCATGTTGTACATATTCGTGGAAAACTTGAGCAACATTATGTGCTTGCTTTTTTTATTTGACCGGAAATGTGCTAGCTTTTACTTTGTTAGTCCTCAAGTCCTGATGTGTCCTGTAATGTGGTAGTATGGATGAACTGTAACTCATATCTGATGATACAGTAGATCTGTTTCGGTATGCTTGCTGATGGTATTGTTGTTGTGGCCTTGTACAATGATGTGGTTCTGTAAGACAATATTTAGGGCTTCTTTGATTCTATGGAATCATCTAGGATTTTTGAGGATTGAAATTATATAGGAATTTTTCCTATTTTGGTTGTTTGATTTATAGGATTGGATCTTATATGGTAGGAATTTTTCCTAAGTAATAGTTTGTACTACTTCTCATAGGAATTCTAGCATCCACTCCAACCTACTTTTACAATTCCTTTGATGAAATGTTTGCGAATCCATCAGTTCATGTTCTTGTCCGGCATGGAGCTAATTAAATACGACTATCTAAAAAAGATTTTTTTTAGGTTAATGGCGGTCGTTCTGCCTTCCGATTAGATAGAAAAGAGTGTTATGTAGATAATATTCAGCTAGGAAGAAAAAGAAAAGATTACAGATACATATTCATAGTCTCTTACAAGGGCACATATATAAACTCACACAAGCGACTTGAAGGTTGTCTTCAAAAAACAACAGCAGAAAGATAAATAAAAGACCAAGATGGCAGCACCCCCCCCCCCCCCCCCCCCCCCCCCCCCTCCGCCCCCGCCCCACACACACACACACACATCACAACACCCGCAAAAGCCAACCGGGCCGCAGAACCAGAATCAAAGTAACCGCCTAGACTACGCTCGCCTACAAAAACTGGTTGGGATTTGGAATTCTTTTTCCCAACGAGTATGTTCGGACTCGCAATACTTAAACATTTTGAAGAATGTAAATAACAACAACTCATGTACATAAAAATAACACAACTCATAATTAAGCATGACCTCGAAACTTGAGCAACAACGTGTGACAAAAAAACAACAAATCTCATGAACGTGATACCACACCAGGTTTACCATGAGCAACAAATGCTCGATAATCGCACCAAACAAGGTATAACAATCAACAATTTATTTTCAACAAGATTGAGTAAATCACCCAAAAACCTTAATTTAGTGTGGTCAGAATTTGGTTCAAAAGGCCGAGTTCCAACGCGAAAGTGATTCGATGGGCAATCTTAGTTCAGAAGGGGCCACAAGTGACTAAGACATGCCCTGCATCGACCTCACAACACTTCCACCGTGGGTGGGAAAGATCCAACAACACTGGTATAAGAGGGAATAATCATCCATCAAACAATCCATTTGTTGGTATCAATCCTTGACGCTCACATCTCACATATTAGATTCCATATTGATTATTCAAAATTAATGTCATGACCCACTGATCAGAGTAAATGGCACTGGCGGTCACACAACTCGTCCGCTATGTGCACTTAAGTCACACAACTGGAGAACGTGATTTTTTGGTCACACAACTGGATTTTTTGGTGCACGCAGGTCACAAACCCCACATGTCAGTCCGTTTTCCGTTGTAGGAGTACTGACGTGGACACGTAATTTTGTAGAAAACCCCTGTATTTTTGGACATTTCACAAAAAAACCCCTGTAATTGGACCCAAATTTGGATGTATCCACTTTGGATATTCATGGAAATTTCCCGGGAATTTCAGTTGCTCAGACTTGAGACGAGGTTTCAAACAGAGTAAATCCATTTTCGTCCTGCATGCTTTCCTCCTTTACAGAGCCAGCTCGTGAGTAGCACAGTACTAACACATACCACTATCTAGCATGCACCACTGCAATATCTTCGACCCACGGTTCTGCTATTTCAGAAACTTATTCTTTCCTTGTCTGGTAGTCGCTTCTTGTACACAGAGCATGGGGTAGTTTTATGTCGCATGCTGCCTGTGTCTGCAGACCGATCACCTATTCGGGTGATTTCCGGCCGATACACTGCACCGTATCGGTCGAGGAGGAATCAGCCAGAAGCTAAAGACCAGGAGAAGTTAGGGAGCATCATGTAGTTTCCTTAGACTCACCAGAACGATGAGGGCGTCACGGAGGAGCCGGGCGGAGCTGCATGTTGGCGCAAAGAGCGGCAACGCGTTCCCGGTTGACGGCTTGTTGAAGGAGCAATATTTCTGCAGGTACAGAAAGAGATCGGTGCAGTGAGTCTGGTGGCGAAGTTTGAAGAAGAAACGCGAGGTGCTAGGAGAGGGATACAGGAGAGAGCAGAGCAACGGTCGTCAGGAAGGTGACCCATGGCTTTCTTCGCCTGGAGATGGACTACCAACGTTTTTCAAATGGCTGGGCTGGAAAGGAACAGAGGAGGCCTGCTAATGGGCCAGAATCGGCCAAGATCCTTTTGTTTTCTGATTTGCTTTTGCTGACAACAAAAGTTCCCAGCTGAAGAACAACACCAGTTTGGGGGCTCAAAATTAGAAAGTAAAAATCACAGGTAGTCCAAAAGTTATATATCACTTCTGTGGATTTTTGCAGATTTTTAGACAGCCAATTTGAATTTAAAGCTAGGTTGGCTCAAAGTGTGGTTTTGAACTACAAGTAGGTGAAATATAATTTCAAAACTTATTCCTTGATACTGGAGTTGCTAGCTATGAGTAACAATTATACCTAGATATGGAGTTTCATGAAATTTTGACAAAGCAATCATCATCAAACAAGTAACACTAGTAGAAAACAGGCCTTCCATTTTCAACTTTTGTCCCGGACAAATTACGAACCGCGACTAAAGGGTCCATTGGTCCCGGTTCGATTAGCCGTGGCGCCAGGGAGCATTGGTCCCGGTTCGTTTTGGACCTTTGGTCCCGGTTCGTGTTACAACCTGGGACCAAAGGGTCACCACATGCGGCACATGCTGCCGCAGCCGTGGGCCCCCCTGGCAGGACCCTTTGGTCCCAGGTCGTGTTACGAGCCGCGACCAAAAGGTTCCGCATTTTTCATTTAATATGGGATAACTCATATCTTTAAATATGTATATCGAAATTTAATAAATAAAATGTCTAAATATATTTGACAAATTTTGATTTAATATGGAATAACTCATATGGGAATTCCTCTCGTTTTTCTAATCAATTTGGACATTTTATTTGACAAATTTTGATTTACGATTTAAAGATATGAATTATTCCATATTAAATATTATTACATAATCACTCTTATTTATTCAGAAAATATTATTACATAATAATTGTTATTTATTCAAAAAATATTACATAATCATTCTATTTATTTAAATAAATTTTGAAAATTTGAACAATAAAAAAGTGTAACATCATGACTCAGGCTTAATATGATTGATAGGATACTATTATCAGTAAGCTCTAACTTCTCATTTGGAAGCTAATTTGGAAGGAACTCAAAAGTTAAGCGTGCTCGGGCGGGAGCAATTTGAGGATGGGTTACCGAATGGGAAGTTTGACCAGGTAAGTACTTTGACATGAGATTAAGTGTATAACTAGCTATTAAGTGTGTGGCTAAGTGAGAAATTTAAGAATATAATTAGGAATGAAATTAGAAATAGAATTAAGAATAGAATTGAGAATATAATTGAAAATAAAATTTTGAAAATTTTCGGTACCTTTAGTCCGTGCATGGCTCCGTCCACGTGGAGACCCTTTAGTCGCGGGTCGTGGACACCCGGGACGAAAGGTCACCCCCCTTTAGTCCCGACCCTTTAGTCGCGGGTCCAAAACCGGGACAAAAGGCCCTCTGGACCCGCGACTAAAGGCCTATTTTCTACTAGTGTAAACTGCAGTTCTGCCATTACTTGACACTAAAGGTTTATCAGGTAGATAAAATACTAAATCTTGTCCTAAATTTTTGAAAATGAACAGGGGTGTTAACTGTTATGGGATACATATAGGAACTAGTAAAATTAGCAGGTCAAGGTTTTGACAACAATTGCTTTGCAAAGTAAGTTGAAGACGGATTGAGCACACTCACAAAATTTGAGTTTTGAGGGGGTTTAACCATGCAGCTAAATGCCATAAGGTGAAGTGCCAAAAAAAAATATTACATGATGATGATAAGTTCCTTGCCAGAGGGTTTATACAAATTGGGTCATTACATACACTGCAAACAGTTTCCTGACACGAACGTGACTCTTACTTTTACGGGGAAGAAAAACTGAGAGGAGGGTCATTAACTCTAGAAGATCATTGTCATCGAAGCCTCAGTTACATTTGTTGCAATTTTCTACTGATTTTTTTAGAGGAATTTCGAGCCGGTGCTTAAAGAAAACATCATCATGCAGATAGGCAATTCACTCGTCTCAGAACATTTAGAAGCCTTTGAGCTTGCCGATCAGCCCGGCCAGCGACACCCATTTCTCTAGTGCGGTCGCCGACGACACGAACGCCGACTTTGACGACTGAACGTCACTCTTGCTCACTGCAACAAGAACAAAAATTGGACTTAATTTGGAACTAGATAATGCGGAGGACACAATTCAATCTAATCTTGCAATGATGAGAAGAAGCAAACGAAGTGTATATACCTGATGTGATCAAGGAGGCCAACGAGGAGTTGAAGTTCTCGACCGCACTCTTTTCCTCTGTACTCGAGCTGAACTGTTGCATATACCCAGAGACGGATATCAGATAAAGCGCACTCGGAAAAACAAAATCGAATTAAATCTGCATATGTGTTTTTGTTAAGAGCTTTGCCTTGGAGAAAGCTGCATTGACGTTCTGCACCCAGGGCGCGTCGGAGCTGGGGCCGAGGACGTCGCCGGCGGCCGTGAGGTCGTCCTTGTCAATGGCCTGTCCCACCTTGCTCAGCCTGTAGACGAGCTCCTGCAAGTACCCTGTGGTTAAGGATTAATTACTAGCAATGTCGCAAGCATCAGAGGTTAGATAAATTATCCACGTCTGGTTCTGTTGATTATTAATCGGGCTGACCTGTCTCGGCGCCGGAGGAGTTGATGAGCCCCTGCTTCTGCAGCCGCTTCTTCTTGTCCTCCTTGACGCGCTCCAGGAGCTCCAGGTCGTCGTCCGCCTCCAGGATGGCGGCCCGCGCTGTGCCCGCGCCGGAGGAGCCGGCGACGGCGGCGAGCGCGGCAAGCAGGCATGACGCGATGCCGCGGCGCCTCCCGACGACGACGGCGTCGCGCCGGCCGTCCTGGCATTCCATGGCCACCGCTCTGAATGACGACGTGGGTTTCTTGGGAGCAGGATGCAGCAGCACGGGAACCTCCTGAGCCGCCGCCGACGACGACTTGGACACCGCCGCGCCGCACCCGGCGAGCGTCCATGCCTCGGTAACCATGGCCACCATCCGATCGAGAGATTTCTTAGTGGAGAACTATGGCGTTGGTTGAGAAACTGGAATGAGATTGTTGGAGGCGTGGCATGGCATGGCAGCTTGTGCGTCCAATGTGTATGTCCCCTTATCCTCACGATCTTGCCCCGATCGTCACAGACACAGACGGGTTAGCCTCAGTCTGTCGAGCCGGTGCGTGCATACGTGGCTTCCTGAAGATTGGCCTAAGCTCCGGTGCGTCGCGGCAGGTCGTAGCTAACACGAACGTTTAAATCATACATGAATTAACAGCAAATTGATCAACTTACAAACAATATTTTCTTGAACGACTTAGGAATGGTAAATCTGTATAAAAGAAAATGGACTTGTCTAGTCACAGGATAGTTTTTTTTTTTGAATCAGTTCAAATTATAAGCCTTTGGCCGATCAACATCACAATCATGCTGATTCTGGGGGACCTTCCCGTCCAAATTTCATTAGATAGAGGCATCACCAGTTGATACGAGGAAAGCATTTCCGCACAAAGCAAAATCAGCATTATCTGCACCGAACAGCAAAGAAGACACTAGTAGAAAAACCACCTTTCGTCTAGAGCCGAACAAGCCATTAATCCCGGTTCAGTGAAAAACCGGGACCAATGCCTGGCACTGATCCCGGTTCGAGCCGCCAGGGCATTGGTCCCGGTTCGGTTGGGGGCATTGGTCCCGGTTCTTGGCACGAACCGGGACCAAAGCTCCAGAGCCGGACACGTGGCTGCCGCGGAGCTTTGGTCCCGGTTCGTGTCTCGAACCGGGACCAATACCCCTCCCCTGCCTATATATAACCCACCCCCCTCTTCTCTCCTCTGTTTTTTTTTTTGGATTGGTGGGAAGTGGGTGCTAGTTTTTTTTTCCTTTGCCACGCACAAGATGTGTTCGATGAAATGCCCGACCCACACTTAAGTTCACACAAAGATATCCTCGCCGAGGTTAGCAACTTTATCCTTTTCATCTGTAATTGATACAGAAATATTGCACGTGTCGATGTACGGTGGTCATTTCACTATTCAAGATGTTATTGTAATGGTATTTGATAAACTTAATTATATGATGCAGATGGATGCACGGATGCGATGGATGTACGGCGAACGACGCAGTTCCGAGTTTATTGCAGGCCTGCATAAATTTCTCGAAGTGGCTGAGGCAAACAAAGTGGATAATTTTATGCCTTGTCCATGTGAGAAGTGTCGGAACGTCAGGGAGTACTCTAACCGAAAACCATTCAAGACCACGTGCTTCGGAGAGGTTTCATGCCCAGCTATAATTGTTGGACCAAGCACGGAGAAAGAGGGGTTAGGATGGAAGACAATGAAGAAGAGGAGGATGATGACAACTATCCTATGTTCCCTGAGGAATGCGGTGATACTGTAATGGAAGACGTTGAAGAAGAAGGAGGTGAACATCGGGCATCAGATGAGCCCGCTGATGGTCTTGGTGGGGTCATTTCTGATGCAAAGCGAGAATGCGATACAGAAAAGGAGAAGCTAAAGTTGGAGGCCATGCTAGAGGATCACAAAAAGTTGCTGTACCCAAATTGCGAAGATGGCAGCACAAAGCTCGGTACCACACTGGAACTGCTGAAATGGAAGGCAGAGACTGGTTGTTCTGACAAGGGATTTGAGAAGTTACTGAAAATAATGAAGCCGAAGCTTCCAAAGGATAACGAATTGCCCGAGACTACATACGAAGCAAAGAAGGCTATCTGCCCTCTAGGATTAGATGTGCAGAAGATACATGCATGCATTAATGACTGCATCCTGTACCGCGGTGAGGAGTACGAGAATATGGATAAATGCCCGGTATGCAATGCACTGCGGTACAAGATCAGACAAGATGACCCTGGTGATGTTGAGGGCGATGACGAGCCCCCCCGGAAGAGGGTTCCTGCTAAGGTGATGTGGTATGCTCCTATAATACCACGGTTGAAACGTCTGTTCAGAAACAAAGAGCATGCCAGGTTGTTGCGATGGCACAAAGAAGAGCGTAAGAAAGACGGGAAGTTGAGACACCCCGCCGATGGGTCCCAGTGGAGAAAAATCGACAGAGAGTTCCCGACATTTTCAGATGACGCAAGGAACTTAAGATTTGGTCTAAGTACAGATGGCTTTAATCCTTTTGGGGAGCAGAGCTCCAGTCATAGCACTTGGCCCGTGACTCTATGTATCTACAACCTTCCTCCTTGGTTGTGCATGAAGCGGAAGTTCATTATGATGCCAGTGCTCATCCAAGGCCCGAAGCAACCCGGCAACGACATTGATGTGTACCTAAGGCCATTAGTTGATGAACTTTTGCAGTTGTGGTCCGAACCAGGTGTACGTGTGTGGGATGAGCACAAACAACAGGAATTTGACCTACGAGCGTTGTTGTTCGTAACCATCAATGATTGGCCTGCTCTTAGTAACATTTCAGGACAGTCAAACAAGGGATACAATGCATGCACGCACTGTTTAGATAAGACTGAAAGTATACATTTGGGAAACAAGAACGTGTACCTGGGGCATCGTCGATTTCTTCCGAACAGTCATGCCGTAAGAAAGAAAGGCAAGCATTTCAACGGTGAGGCAGATCGCCGGAAGAAGCCTAACCTCCCTGATGGTGATGTTATATATGACATGGTCAAGGATTTAGAAGTAATCTTTGGAAAGGGTCCTGGCAGTCTATCTGTTCCGAATGACGCTGACAACCACGTACCCATATGGAAGAAGAAATCTATATTTTGGGAGCTACCCTATTGGAAAGTCCTAGAGGTCCGGTCTTCAATCGACGTGATGCACGTGACGAAGAATCTTTGCGTGAACCTGCTAGGCTTCCTGGGCGTGTATGGGAAGACAAAAGATACACCAGAAGCACGGGAGGACCAGCAACGTATGAAAGACCCATACAACAAGCAGACGGATAAAGGGCGTCAATACTTAAGCAGCTACGCTCTTACCAAAGCAGAGAAGGAAATCTTTTTTGAATGCCTGAGCAGTATCAAGGTCCCGGCTGGCTTCTCGTCAAATATAAAGGGAATAATAAATATGGCAGAGAAAAAATTCCAGAACCTGAAGTCTCATGATTGCCACGTGATTATGACGCAGTTGCTTCCGGTTGCATTGAGGGGGCTTCTACCGGAAAATGTTCGAGTACCCATTGTGAAGCTATGTGCATTCCTCAATGCAATATCTCAGAAGGTCATCGATCCAGTAACTCTACCAAGTTTACAGAAGGCTGTGGTCCAATGTCTTGTCAGCTTCGAGTTGGTGTTCCCCCCATCATTCTTCAATATTATGACGCATCTCCTGGTTCACCTAGTCGACGAGATTGCCATTCTCGGTCCTGTATTTCTACACAATATGTTCCCCTTCGAGAGGTTCATGGGAGTCTTGAAGAAATATGTTCATAACCGTGCTAGGCCAGAAGGAAGCATCTCAAAGGGCTATGGAACAGAGGAGGTCATTGAGTTCTGTGTTGACTTTATTCCTGACCTTAAGCCGATTGGTGTTCCTGAATCGCGGCATGAGGGGAGACTGAGTGGAAAAGGCACGCTAGGAAAGAAAGCACTGATATGTAGGGACGGGCATTCTTTAACTCAAGCACACTACACAGTTCTACAAAGTTCCACCTTCGTGGCTCCGTATATCGAGGAACACAAGAATTATGTACGCTCCAAGAACCCGGGGGAGGCTGACTCCTGGATTAAAGAAAAACACATGGAGACTTTCGGCAGTTGGTTGCGATTACAGCTCATGAATGACACCACTGTCGGAGATCAGCTCTACTTGTTGGCCGCGTCACCATCTTCGACTGTATTGAATTTCCAAGGGTACGAGATAAATGGGAATACATTTTACACGATCGCCCAAGATAAAAAGAGCACCAACCAAAACAGTGGTGTCCGCTTTGATGCAACAGACGAGAATGGGCAAAAGGACACATACTATGGTTACATAGAGGAGATATGGGAACTTGACTATGGACCTACTTTTAAGGTCCCTTTGTTTCGGTGCAGTTGGGTCAACATGAATGGAGAAGGGATAAAGGTAGACCAGCTGTACGGAATGACAACAGTGGATCTCAAGAATCTTGGTTGTTACAGGAACGAACCATTCGTCCTAGCCAATGATGTGGCTCAGGTTTTCTATGTGAAGGACATGTCCTCCAGACCGAAAAAAAGAAAAAAATAAGCAAACGAATACATCAGACGATGAGCCAAAGCGTCACATAGTTCTTTCAGGGAAAAGAAACATCGTGGGAGTCGAGGACAAGACAGACATGTCAGCAGATTATGATAAGTTTGATGAAATTCCGCCCTTCACAGTGAAAACTGACCCAAGCATCCCGTTAAATAATGAAGATGCTCCATGGTTACGGCCGAAGCGATCATAGGCCAGGGACATACGCGAAGAAGGGTTCATGGCATTTATGTAAATCAATGTAATGTATTAAACCTTTATGTGATGTGTAGTAATGTATTAAACCTTTATGTGGTGAAAACCATAATACATAGCTCGGGTCCATTTTTATTTAACCATAATACATCACGAATAATATCACTAACTTTTGTCGGGTCCTAAGCCACGGGGTGCTGAGCGGCCGGCGCTGCGCACCCAAAGAGCAGGAACCATCACAGGGTCAATACTCACGTGAGAAGGATCCCTATGAAGAACCATCCACCAACCGGGACATCGTCGCCGAGATCTGAAAAAATGAGTGGGGAATTTGATCAAACACCTAGGGAGAGGGCAGCACCTTGGTAAAAACACGCCCAAAACACACGGTTTCCCCGTCATACAGCCCACCGGTGGCTCGTGAGACGGCAAATCGGCCTTCGATCCAAACAGCGGCAAGACGTCTCTGATGATTTGCAACCGTCCGAACAAGTGTTGGGGCGCCTTGCCGCTGCTTGGATCCGACCGAGGGGAGGGTTCACCTTCAGCCTCCGCTCTAGGAACTCCTGCCTCTCAGAAATCTTGCTCTCTGCTACCCGTGTACTGCCAAAATGAAGTACAATGAGTAGACACTGAGTGCTGAACATGTCCGGGAGGGGGGCTATATATAGGGTACGTGTGCTTCTTTAGTCCCGGTTGGTAACACCAACCGGGTCATGTGGCTCACGAAGTGGTCGTGATACTGCTGATCCAACAGCTCACAATCCCTCAAAAGAAACACACCCCTGATCCAACGTCTCACAAGCGCTTGAAAGAAACACACGATCCGTGTGCTTCTTCCTTATTGGTGGGATTCCCTTTAGTCCCGGGTGGTGGCTCACAAAGTGATATCCAACAGCTCACAAGCCTTCAAAAGAAACACCCCTGATCCAACGGCTCACAAGCGCTCGAAAGAAACACACGATCCGTGTGCTTCTTCCTTATTGGTGGGATTCTCACTATATATATGTAGTCATGCATGGCCTCCATTGGCATAGCACATCTAAACTCATATCTGCAACCTCATCACTCTCCCATGGCTTCCACCGTACCCACTCTAACCTACTCGGAGGCGGAGGCGCTTTGCGCCTCGAACTACCCCTGCCCGCCCGGCTACGACGTCCCCGCCGGCTGGAGGCTGAGCACCGGAGGCGTGCCGGTCCCTCCTGTCCCTCAAGGTTTGGCGCGCCGGGCGGCCATCACGAACCACTACTACCTCGAGCTCACTCCGGAGCAGCGGATGGATCCCCGCTGGCATCCCGACTACCGCCCGACTTGGGACGCCTTCTTCATCAATCGGCGTGAGAGGGCGCTCGCCAGGTACGGAGGACGGCCCGCCTCCTTCGAACTTCAACGAGGCCGGCCGTCGGCTGTGGTGGAGCGGCCGGACTCTCCAGAGCGTCATGAACTACATCACGGCCGGCGATAACCCCGCCTGCGCTACCCTCGCTTCCAGTCCAGGCGAGCGCCGCCCGACGACAGCGACGACGACGGCGGCGACTACGACGACTACGAGGACGAGTATTATAGGCCTAGGCAGGAGTATGACTAACCTATGGTTCGTCTATGTACCCAAGATTGTTGTCATTAACTACTTCTGGTCTAGCTAAGACGACGATCGTGTAAAATGTATTCTTTATCTCTGCATTTCCAAGTCTATGAAGAAGATTTTTGTAAACTATGTCAAAACTCAAGTTTATCATTTATCCTACCAACTAGTACACATGAAAGTACTCCATGCCAAAGGATTTCATTTTTTGAGTATTTTTTCACTTTCTTTGACTTTTTTTTAAAAACGGTCAAAATGGCCGCCGTTACTATTCATTGTAAGGGGTCGAATTATCCAAAACTATCGACGGTTCTGTGATATAACCACTACTTGTGCACCTTAAAATCATTTTTGAAAAAAATTCAGAGCAAACTATCACACACTTGTAGTTCAAATTTGAATTACTTTCGAAAAATTGGCATAAAGTCGTTTAAGTAGGCGAAATTAGCTAGAAACCGAGAAAATTACCAATATTTGTGGATTATCCATAAAATATGGTCTACTTTGTGTGATAATTGGATGGGTGCCATTTTGCACCATATTTGTTATACTTGCTTCACAAAAAATGTCATTTTTGACAAACGAAAAACAAAAAAGATATTTAGATAAGTAATTTGAAAACATAGAAAATGGTTTTGGATTATTTATTCAAATTTAAACAGTTTTCATGTTGAAAGTCTTTTCAGATTCAAAACCATTTGAAATTCATATTCAAACACCTAAATAAGAAGAAAAAAAGGCGGGAAACAACATTTCAGAAAGCCAAAGGAGGGAGGAGTAAGATATGTCGGCGAGGTGGGCAAAAAAAGACTTTGGAGAAAGCTCATGCTTAATTTCACCCTGCCGGCGCCAGAGGTGGATCCAGATGAGGAGGATCCAAATGCGGCAGAAAAGATTGCCCGGCAAAACATGGAGCAAAAAGTCAAGGACTGGTCTCTTAAGAAGATGGCCGAGCTATTCAAGAACTGGAAGAAAAGATTGAACAGCGAGTTTGTCGAGAAAAAGAAGACTCCGGACTTCGATAAAGGGTATGAGAAGATAAGTGACGACTGGGAAGAATTTGTGGCGTACAAGAAATCGGAGGAAGCTCAGGAAAAGTCTGCAAAAAATAAGGCAAATGCTGCTAAAAAGATCTACCACCATACTATGGGGCCTGGTGGCTACGCCTTTAGCATGCCTAAGTGGGAGAAACTTGAGGCGGACCTGCTGGCTAAAGGGATCACTCCAGAGCCACTCGCATGGATCGAACGGGCAAGAAATTGATTTTACGGGCATGGGGGCACGTTGGACGCAGAAGGGAAGTGCATATATAACAGAAGACACAAAGATAAGCCCCTACTACCATCGAAGTCATTAGAAATGCAGTAAAGGATGTTGCAGAGGGACGGTTCATTCCCGATAGAGAGGATGATGAGCTCACACGCGCCCTTGGGAATGAAGAACACGACGGACGAACACGAGGCGTACCAGGCTCCAAGCCCAAGACAATTGCGATTCCCGAGCACAGGAAGAAATTTCCTGATAGAAGCCATCAGAGGAGAAAGGAAAGGGAGGCAATGGAAGCACGCGCTGCTGCAGACCGGTTGCGTAATATAGAAGAAGAATTAAAGCGGCAGAAGGATAAATTGCCGCACTTAGCCAGCAAGGTACTAGCGGCCAATCTCAGCGACAAATGGTAGAAGCTGCATGCGATGGTACCGGCGGCCCATCGAATCGGAAAAGCAGCGTGGCTTCCACGGAGCTCCAGGATGGTACTGATGATGCACTGACGGTGGCTCCTCTTCGTCGCTACCCAGTGGATGATATCACGGAGAGCACACCTTGTGAGCTACATGTGAAAGTTTTTAACTTAACCATGAAGGTGACGGTCGGCTATGCCGTACCAATTGGACCTAATCCAACTTACCATTTCTCTCCGGTTCCACATGGCTACGCTATTGTCGGGGTGGATGAAGTGATGAAAGATTTTGAGGAGCTGAAGCTGGAACACCCTGCAGGTGAAGATGGGGAGGTGCTTGAACTTGGAGAAGCCAAGAAAGCGACCATTCTATGGCCAAAGGAATTCATCATGCTTCCAAACTGGCAGCCAAGGCCATCGACTCCTCACCAGTCTCCAGCGCAACAATCCTCTTCACCGCCTCAGCATTCTCCAGCGCAACAGTCCTCTTCACCGCCTCATCAGTCTCCAGCGCAGCCGTCTCCACCGCCGCGTCAGCCGTCTCCGCCGCCGCCTCAGCCGTCTCCGCCCACCGCTGGTACTATGAGGGGCAAGCGATCACCGAAACGTAAAAGGTCGCCCCTCCCAAAAGTACCTCATAAGAATCTTCCCATGAGACCTTATGACCGTACGGTGGAGGAAAATGCCGCGGTCGTAAATGTCCAACATCAAGAGTGGTTGGCTAGCCTGAAGAAGCTGAAAGCGGCAGAGTTCCCCTCCACCCCAGTAGAAAAAGCCGCCGTCTTCAAAATGCTGAAGACCCTTGAACAACCCCCGGCAAGGCTGACACCAGACTATGACCGCCAGATTCGCAAGTCGGTTCAGGCAAATAAGGAGCGGTCGAAGAGTAGTAGTGCAAGCGGGAAATCAGTTCCCCAGCTCGGAGAACAGAAAAACCAGTCGTGCCCCCGCTCAAAGTGTTTTCCAATACCATCGATCCTGAGTTTGTTGCAATATACGGAGAAGCGGCCGCTGCTCATGGCATGTCTATTCAGGACTACTTAGCGCAATTACAAGAGTTCCAGGAAGTAGCATACCAATACCGGTACGGGAATAGTCTCGTCAAACCTGAGCTAGTCAACGGTCTACCAACAAAAATGCGCAGATTGCATAAGTGGTACATGCGAGCCTGTGAGGAAGGGGCAAACTGGATCTACGTGGCCTATAGAAACGAGCATTACGGGCATGGAAATAGCGTGGTAATGATTGAATTTCCTGAATTATTTCAGTTATACCAACAAGACGCCATCGACAAAGCTATCCTCAGTGACTATTGCCTGTAAGTATTATTTCTGTAATTAAGTCTCTAGCTAGCTCAGCTCGTTCATTGCATGTATAATCTTACTCATCACTATATTAATTATGCAGAATGAAGATTCTCCAATGCAAAAGAGGACAAATCTATGACATTGGGTTAATTGACCCATACTACATTCATCAAGTATCTCTCAAACGTCATTACAACGACAAAGAGGATAACTTGGTAAGGGCGTTAAGGTTTAACGAAACCAAAAGGGAAATACTATTTCCTTACAACTACGGGTGAGTGTTACTGTCTTGTACACATTCTATTTCGCATACTCGATGTTAAGTGTATAATTGATGACTTATGCGTGCGCAGCTTCCACTTTATTCTGCTAATCATTAAACCTGACAAAGGAGTAGTACTTGTCATGGACTCGAAATGTAAACCCCTTGAGGAGTGGGCAGACATGCAGGAATGCCTCCAAGGGTAATTTCAATCATTATGGCACTATATCGGCAACTTTCCGTTCATTCCCTGATAGCAAGCAATTAATATATAACTCCTTTATTCATTTTCTTTGCCGGACAGGGCTTGGAAACGGTTAACCGCCAAGGCTAGGGGTATTTGGGCGCCGAAGCTTACATTTGAACAAATAAGTGTAAGTTATCATGCTTGATTATTATTCCGCGCATCTCTTTGATTTTAGTTTCAATACCATTATCATGCTTGATTATTATTTTGATTGAACTCTGTTCTCGTAAAGTGCTTGAGGCAGGAACATGGGAATAATTTATGTGGATACTACGTTTGCGAGTTCATTCGCCAGACGACCCAAGAGCGATCCAAGAGCCGGTTCTTAGAACAACTTGAAGTACGTAAACAATATTCACAATTTTAGTTTATTGCCATCAATTGTGTTTAGTTTCATTCATATATATTGACCCCTTCTTTAAATTAGATCGAACGGCTACGGGACGGTCTTCTACCACAAGATCGCGTACGCGCAATTCAAGAGGAAATTGCGGGATTCTTAGATGCAGAGGTCCTAGATCCAAATGGAGAATACTATGGGCCGGTTAAAATGGGAGTGTAAAAGAGATGTATATATGCATGAAACTCGTGTGTACATCTGGCATTAATTTGTGGTCCGATACGAGTTTACGATACTAGTTTACGGGTTTACGATTTTACGAGTTTACGATACTAGTTCCGACCTATACGAGTTTACGATACTAGTTCATGTGGTCGATACTAGTTTACGAGTTTACGATACTAGTTCCGACCTTTACGAGTTTACGATACTACTTTACGAGTAGTACCTGCACAGAAATATCGAAGCTTGGCCTCGATATGCCGGCGAGTGAGAGATGGAGAGCATGTCGGCGATGCGAAGAAGGGGGAGACGACGGAGGCACCGGCGAGAGGGAGAGGGGGCACCGGCGAGAGGGAGAGGTGGCCCAAATAGAGCCTAAACCCTAAATAAAATAAAATAAGCTCTCATTGGTCCCGGTTCGTAATACGAACCGGGACCAATGAGAATACGAACCGGGACCAATGAGTCTCCCCCCACGCCCAGCCAGAACTGGCCACGTGGACCAGCATTGGTCCCGGTTCGAGGACCAACCGGGACCAGCATTGGTCCCGATTGGCCAGTCCCGGTTCGGCAACCGGGACTGAAAGCCCAGCCGAACCGGGACTACAGACCATTTTTCTAGCAGTGAGATGCATTTTCTACGCCGGTAGCACACTAGCTGAAGCTTACGTACCGTTATTAGGACCATGAATGTCTTTACCACCAAACATTAACTGATCACCAGATGGTGTTCCATTTACTAAACCACCCGAACTTCCATTGCGCATTACGTTATTTGGCATTGCAGATATGGGATCGATCTCTGGTAAGAAAGCATGAGTGTTGTTACACCTAGGCTGATTAGCAAAAGTGGTCGTGCTTAATACTCGACCACGTTACAGATATGTGAACCTTGCACTAAAACATGTCTAGATACATGTGTGCAGAAAAAGGGTAGAAAGTTTTATATTTTGATACGGAAGGAGTATGATTAATCTCTCTGATGCTTGCAAACAGGAGTGTATTGCTAGCTACTGAAGTAATTAATCCTTAACCACAGGGTATTTGCAGTACCTTGTTTACAAGCTGAGCAAGATGGAGCATGCCATTGACAAGGACGACCTCACCACAGCGTGGACGTCCTCGGCCCGGACTCTTGGGCGTGCCGTGTGTGTGCAGAACGTCAATGCAGCCTTCTCTAAGGCAAGCTCTTGATTATTAAAACACACGTATTTAGTGTAGGTATGGTTTGTGTTTTTCTTTTTCGTTTGCTAAGTGCATTTTCATCTGATTTCAATGTGTGTGCGCAACAGTGAGGAGAAGACCACAGTCGATAGCTTCAACTCCTCGTTGGCCTCTTTAATCATATCACGTATGCACTTCCTTTTCTTCTCAAATTATCATCAACGGAAGACTTGGGACAATTGTGTCCTGAACATCATCTTTGTTCAGTTCTTATTGTTGTCACAGTGAGCACTGAGCAAGAGTGACCTGGTGTCCTCCAAGTCTGTTCATCGCGTCAGCAACAGTGCTTGAGAAATGGGTATCCCTGACCGGGCTGACCGGCAAGCTCAAAGGCTTCTGCATTGTCCGACGAGCACCCTACTTGGATGATGACGTTCTCCTTCATGTACTGGCTTGAAATCCCTCTCAAGAGTTGAAACACATGTGCAACAATGTTTTGACAATCATAGATGTATATGCATGGTTTCTTCACTTCTGAATTTCTAAGAGGGTGTTGTAACCGAGACTTCCACCACAATGATATGCTACTCGAATTAATAAACATCCCCTCTATTTTCCACATGAAAGGTAAAAGTCCATGCACGCTAGTGTCATGAAATTATGTGCAGTGTACCAGGAAATAAGCAATAAATCGTTTCAGGTAAACCGATAAGCTCTTGTCCACAGATTGGGATTCCAGCGCATTTCATGAAACTGGTGTATGTCCATTGGACTAGTTATAACATCCATCACAAATTAAACTTTGATGTCAGCATTCTCTTGGAATTATTTATCTCTGTTGTACAGTACATGCCAGACACATTCAACATCACAGCTAATAATGGTCATCTTAAATAACCACATGAATGTACAAGACACAGCTACAATACCGTCAAGCAAGCATACCGGGAAAGATCTACTGTATCATCTGATGGGAGATAGGACTCATCCCACAATACCACATTACAAGACATCAGAACTAACATGGGAAAAGCTAACACATACGTCACTCAAGTTCTCCAAATATGTACAAAATGGTGGATAGATGCTCAGCCTGCAGACACAGCACGAGACATGAGTACACCAGAAGTAAGTACAAGAACCCCATGCTTTGTGCACAGGAAAAAACTAGTCATAAGAAAAAGGTAGAAGAGAAGAGCTTTGGATGATAAAGCGAGTTGTCTCTTAAGAAGTGTTCAATAACCAAATAACACGTCTCTAACATGCACCCACAGCGTGTTCACTGGAAAAGCACCTCGATAACATGCACGCACATATGAGCATGCACACTAGCAGGCACCGGACTAATGCAAGAGAACCTTCAGGTAGAAGAGATTGCAGTGGTGCTGGTGGTATGTGCTAATATTATTCTGGCTCTGAAAAGCAGAAAAACAGGACAAAAATGGATTACCTGTATGTTCACCACCTGTAGAATCTGAGAAGTTATTTCGCTCAGATGGGAGAAAGGGTGACCTACCATAATTCTCTAATATTTCTGCAGGCGACACAAAGGTAAGACAAATAATGTACACCAATGGACAGTTAGGGGAAAAGGTACTGAAATAAGAAACCAAATGAAATAAAAGACTTTATCCCATGATTGTACCTGTATTTTGGTTGAAACCCTCTGTTAAGTCTGAAAAACTGAAATTCCGGGGAATCTGGCTCAAGTAGCTAAACGATGATGACTCCATATCCAGAATTGAATCATTTAGAGGTTGTGCGTTCAACTCTGAGCTGCTAAAGGAACCACCAGAGGCATCACCAATTGATTGGCACGATTCAAGGAAAGCATTCCCACAGAAAGCAAAATCAGCATTGGTTGAATAGCCTGACTCTGTCTTTATTGTTGTACCATTATCAGCACCAAACATCAAAGAAGATGCATTATGTGCTGGTAGCACATTGGTTGAAGCATTCATACCACTATGAGGACCATGAATGTCTTTACCACCATACATCAACTGATCACTAGATGGTGTTCCATTTACTAAACCACCCGAACTTCCATTGTGCATTACACCGTTTGGCATTGCAGACTCTGTTAAAAAGCATGGATCTTGCTTCACTGAAACAAGGAAAATAGTGGACCATGATAAAATGTCATTGACCAGCAAGAAAATAAACGTGGAAAGTGGAGGCAACAAACATATGTCTAAACATAAACTTGAGAGTTTTCAAGACTATTTTGTACTTGTTTCTAAATTCACTTAAATGATGACAGATAATTGCATTATTACACCAGATAAAGACAAACAGTAATCGGATAAAGCTCTAAAGCTAGAACAGCAGTGTCTTACATGTTGTCGAGTTGGAGCCATTAGTAATAGGCATAGAAGGGACCCTGAAGAATAGTCTTTATTCATAAGCTGCAACTGATCCACGAGAAGCTTGTTGAAGGCTGTTATTTGATTCTTAAGCATCAGCCTCAGATAGTATGCCTTAAAAAATTCAGGGTTCTCTTCCTCGAGTTTTTGCCAAACTGAAAGAAAAAGCAGAGTAAGGACAAAATGTTAACGATGAAAATGACAACAAAAGGTACACATGTTTCTACAAAGAGTAAAATGTAACAGAGCAGAACTGTGATATACAGCTACATACTACCCATGATTGACTTGGCAAAATGCTTTTTAAGTGTTATATGGAGCTTGGTGTCCCATTGGAGGACTAGTTATGCATGCACTTGTCAGTAATAAAGTCTCTTGCCAATTCTGAAAGTCACTGGCAGACTGTTACATCTTACTAAGCTTTGCTATGTTCCGTGCTTTCTGGATTTTGTTTCACAACGAGGCAATGCGACCAATTACTTTTTGACATACGTTTACTCAAACTGAAATGATGAAATTTCCTGGTCGATGCAATTCCAACTGAACTCTACTAGCCATTGTAATGAAAATGAGTAGCCATGATAAATCAGGTATGCTATTTGGTGATTAAAGAAGCAGTGTTTGATCCACCCATAGAGCCAAACTAAAACTACAGCACGGAATTTCGGCAACAGAATGGGGTCAAAGAGAAGGCTTTGATGTGCTTTATTATGTAGGTCAGAAAGGGTTTCAGCAACTTTGCAAAAACCTTGGTGCTATCTCTTCCACCAGGTGAGCTACCACATTAGCAAAAGAACCCACACCAGTGGGAATGGGACAGCTAATGAGCAATGTATTCCACGGGCCACTGAAGCCAAGTGCACTTTAGGAGTCAGGGACCCAAGTGAACTGACCCGTATGTTTGAGGACACATCATACAACTTACTCATCTGAAACGAACTAAACAATGGAACGAGGTTTAATATTTTGGAAGTTCAATGCTTGCGACCTTCGAGGAATTTTTTCCCATGCCAATTCCATTTAACAGGTTCACAAGTATTATGATATGTATGCTGTTTAATAGATCTTTTTATCTGCTAATGGGGCTACTATCCACTAGTAAACATTCTGCATAAAGCAGCTCATGCAAAGCAATGTTCAAAAAGATTGAGTTAATGAACTGGAATTAGATGGACATGATGTCCTGTTTGTGTTCTTTTTCAACAAAGCCAACATTATGGGACTATGGACTGAATCTTCTACAACTACACACGCTTTCTGCTAGTGATTGTGTTGTGTGGTGAAGTTGCACAATTTAAGGCACAGATGGGAACAAATAAATATTTTCATGGGCATAAATCTATATAAGAATGCAGGGGGGGGGAGGACATTTTCTAAGGGGATTATTTGGAAAACATAAGATCTAGTCATGACATAACAATTCTTGGCGCGACATCGGAAATGTGGTTTCTACCTAAAGCCTTTATTTACGCTGTGCTTGTGCAAAACATAACTTGCCATGGTTTCAGCCATCCGTCCGACTACGTATGAACTACTCCCTCCGTTTCTAAATGTAAGATGTTGGAACCTCATAAGCTAGTAAGGTGGAGAGTATAATATTACCAAGTTCAGTAAAGCTTGGCTCGATCTTGGCCTCGAGGGAGAGGGTATCAACCACTTCTTTCTTGTTCATATACAGCTGGAGACAGCGCTCTATAAGATTCTGGACCTACAAAGCAGTTAACAGCAACAAGGGTTATCGATAAAAACATGTACGGATTTCAACCATATATATATGCCAAAACAGGAACAAGGGAGCTCATCCAAAAGTCAGCTCCCCAACTCGCAAGCAAAATAACGAACAAACATCGCATGCTGCTTCGCGTTTCAACCAGCAACAGCACAGGACTGACACATGGTATGTGATAAACCTAGACCCCAGCTAGTTCGAAAGGATGGGAATCAGCACAAAAAAAAGAAGAACGAGCAGACACATGACATGAAGCAGGAAATGCAGCAGAGAAGGGGTACTGTTAAGCGTGAAATGCTACTGACGAGCTGTATGTCCTGGCGAGAGACCTTGCGGACGTCCTCCGCCGACATGTCGTCTCCGCCGGCGCTCCCTTCACCTCCAGCCCTAATCCCCCTTTCCTCGGCCCCCTTCTGCTCTCCCTGGAAGAAATCGACAAACCAAGTTGAGGTGAGAGACCAGGGGCGGATCTAGACCCAGAAACTGTGTAGGCCGGTGGATTATGACTCATGGCTGTATAAAAACAGCCTAGCTCATACCTCGGAACCCAGTGGACAGAGGCTGGGACGGGGTGGAGGCTGTCGGAACGCGATGCCCCGGCAAGGAAGAACAGGAACGGCGATGAGAGGCGGGGGGTGGCGCGGCACGGCGGCGGCTGTTATGGCACGGTGGTGGACTGACTCACAGGGGAGGGTCGGGCGGGCTGTTCGACCGATGGATTGATCCGGTCTTCTTGGCTACGCGAGCAGCTGGGAAAAGGGACCAAAAAGGAAGTTGGGGAAAGGGAGAGGAGCAAGTAGCCAAGCCAAGTAGTGGTGTGGAGGGGAGAACCGAAAGGAGCCAAAGAGGAGGGACCCAGGATTCCCCTAATACACTGCTAGTGATGAGGCTTTTTGCACAGAATCTGCTATCAAATACAGTGCCCTATATTATGTGATCAAACTTTTAGAATAAACCTTTTGCCTGACACTAGGAGATTCTTACAAATCACTGTAAATACACTACTAAATATAATATATTTTTGGATAATATGAAGGACAATGCAACTTTATTTTTTCAAGTACAGATATATCTGGTGCAGTATCTAGTCAAGCAAATGCACGGAATATTCGGCACGCCGTTGTCAAGTACAATCACAATCAGACCATAAAATAAAAATCAGATTGTTGGCGAAGGATAAAATATATAAAGCTTCCAGTACAAGAATTTTCCGCAAAAGAAATTCCAAAGGGGACAAGTGGAGGAGAGGCTCACGCCAGCATCTTCCTGTACCAGACCACACCACCCCAACACACTGAAATGCTCCACCCATTCCCTGCACTGCAATAACATTATGCCCAAGCCCATTTACCTTGTGCCTGTACTCAAAGCTGCAGGGACATTTCTCATTTGCTTCAATACCCCCTATATGTTCAGCACACTCCATCAAGCCAAGATCGAAGCAGAGGGCAGAAGATATGCATACAGAAGCAATTCAAGCTCCCATCCCTACTCAAGCATCGAAGCATCGCACAAGGTTCAGACCAGTGTGAACAATCAAGGATCCGACTGGCAGGTGACGTGTTCAGATCAGACCACTGGGATTAGAGACTGAAACTGATCCGAAAGGCAACTTGCATTGAGCATGTTCCAACATATAAATAAAGAGCAGCAGGAAGAATAATGTGGTGCAAGGATCAGATTCTTGCCAACTCAGTAGGATGAAGAGAGCAACCAACTACGGCATTGACATGGTTTCCAACTCAGCCACTAAACTTACATGGCTCATCTTGATTAAGCTAGAGGCACCAACCTTCACTCTTGCCTGCCTTGGTGCCCACATGTCATCTCTTTGATCCTCGCAGCATCTTTTTTTCTTGTCCGCAGCATCATACAAGAAGTTTGGTACCTGCAAAGTGGTGGCTCGATGTATTCTCCCACCATCTAGAGAAGTCACACAGTGCCTAGACAGGGAAGGCCTTTTCAGTAATTTATGCATCCCACCTAGACTATTGACTCTGGCCCGCTGCCCTCCACTTAGCTTCGGAGTCGCTGGACTGGCCTGTTCAAGAACATGGCAACCAAGTCACGGAACTGCAGAGAAGGAAACAAGGGTAGCCATACAGATTTACAATAAAACACATGAATGACATTCACGTCCATCAGTTCGATCTCCACCAGGACTATGGGTGTGCAATGAGCGTTACCGTGTGAAGAGGAGCACATTTCCAGTGGGCCAATTGGTATTCATAGTGTGACACAACCGACCTTCTTTTCCTGATAGAGTAGCTATTGCTATAAGAAGATGAAACATGATGAATCAGTCTACTTTAAATGGCACATCTAAGAGAAGATAGGCTACCTTTGGCCACTGGAAATCAAGACCTGAAAGCTATTCTGAAGGTGAAATAGTTTTACTTTTACTGTTTCCTCATCTTTCAAGCTTAACACCAGGACCAGCGCCTTACAAAACGTCAATCACCAAAAATCACTGCAAGAACATGCTCCATCCCTGAAGTGATGGAATCGGCTTCGGTCTCTGACAATGATTTCCCGGTTCCAAAGCTTTGAAATCAGCTTGATTGCAGAGTGGCAGTCCTCACAGACCCGGAGGTTCTTTATGATATGAACCGGCAGGTTTGGTGCAAGACTAATGAGGCCATAAGCAATGGCCAATTTCTCACTGTGTGCCAGAAGTGCCTGTTCTTTCTCTTCCTCGTCGACATCAACTGTTATCTGCGCTGTGATAGGTGAATATCCCACTGACTTTAACCTACGTGTAATCTCCTCCATCATTGCAATGATTTCCATTATCTGTGAATGTGATCGGTCACCAACTATAAACTTATGCACTTGCCCAGCCACAGTAATCGAGCTGTAACCTGCAGTCTTCTTCACACCCCTGTCTTCCATCAATCTCCTTACTTTTGATGCATCTTCCCACTGTCTAAAATCGATGTAAATGTTATACATCTGAACATAGACAGCATCCTCATCTGGCTCTAGCTTCAGAAGATGATCTGCAACATTTCGAGCTAGGTCAACGTCCTTGTGAACCCTACAAGCACTCAGGATGGAGCCCCATATGACAGCATTTGGCTGCATTGGCATGGTCCGCACAAGATCCATAGCTTCATCCAGATGTCCACTGCGGCCCAGCAAATCTATCATGCAGCCATAGTGCTCAATTTGGGGGTGCATATTGTGCAACAATTTCATCTCGTCGAAGTAGAGACGGCCTTCGTCCAGTAGACATGAGTGACTACATGCAGTCAGAACAGCAATGTATGTAACTGAATTGGGATGAAAGCCATCACATTTCATCCAGAAGAACTGCTCTAGAGCAGCCTTACCCATCCCATTGAATGCGAGACCTCCAATCATGGCACTCCAAGTGTGCTCATCTCTCACACTCATCCGTTGGAAAACAGCAGTCGCCTCTTCCACCCTCCTACACTTCATGTACATGTCCAAGAGTGCAGTACCGAGGTAAACATCTGGTTCGACCAGCCGCAGCTCGATGCAAGCATGCAAGGCCCTGCCCTGTGGCAATGCACCTAAGCTTGCTGAAGCAGTTAGAAGGCTCACGATAGTAAAATTATCAGCACGCAAACCATGTCTCCACATCTGCGTGAACAGAATAATCGCTTCCCTAAGCCGACCACAATGGATGTACCCAGTGATCAACGAGTTAAATGTGATGGCATCGCGATTCTCCATCTGATCAAACAGAAAGTGTGCAGAGGCAACATGGCCTAGCTTGCAGTACCCATCAATCATAGCATTCCAAGGCTGGGGTCCTCGGCGCCTACCAAAAGCATCAAAAACCTCCCATGCACGGCTGATGTCACCACACTTGGCGTACATGTCGATGAGCGCAACCACAAGCTTGTCGCCCATCAACATCCTCTTCTCCGCAACCAGCATGTGCAGCGAGCGTCCAAAATCCAAATCCTTGAGCTGCGCACATGCGGAGAGCACGCCAATTACGGTAACCTCATCCGGTGCAATGCCATCGGAAAGCATGCGGTTGAAGCACTCCATGGCCTCAGCGGCCCGACCAGCACGTGAGTATCCGGAAATCAAACCGGTCCATGAGACGACGTTCCTCGCCGGAGCCTGCGCCAGGAGGCGCCGCGCGTCATCCAGCATCCCCATCTTGGCCAGCCCACTGATCACCGTCGTCCAGGCAACCGCGTCCTTGATAGGAATCTCGTGGAAAGCCTGGCGGGCATCGGCAGGGTCCCCAAGCGCAGCGTACATGTGGATGACAGAGCTCGCAATGAGCGGCAAGCCGGAGGGAAGCAATGTACGGTAGCACGCGGCGTGCACCATCTGGCACAGGAGGACGTGCGCGCGGCCGCGGGCGCAGCACTTGAAGAGGAAGTGGAACGTGAAGGCGTCGGGAGGGACGCCCCCGCGGCGCATGCGCCGGTAGAGGAGGAGCGGGCGGTCGGGGCCCGAGGAGGCGCGGAAGCAGGCGCGGAGGGCGGTGTCGAAGAGGAAGGTGGAGCTGGGCATTCGGTCGAACAGGTTGAGCGCGTAGCGGAGGTGGAGCGAGTCGGCTGGGGCAATGCAGCTGGCGAGGGAATTGAGGAGGTGCGCGGCAGAGGGCGGGTGGAGGAGGCGGCCGGATGCTGTGAGGAGGGCGTGGAGCTCGGTGGCTTGCCGGACGGAGCGAGGGGTCGGCCATGGCGCCGGGGGCATGTTACGTCACAGCCGCTCGCGACGGCTGACTGTTTTGTCAGTGTTTCGTATTGGACGTATCCAGTGCACCGGGGTCCGGGGGTTGTGGTGATCCCGGTGCACCCCATCTTGTTATAGTATCTTATTTAGAAAATTTAAAAAGAAATATCTGTAGAAAAATATTAGTCCTTATAAACCACATGTTTTAGATCATTCAGAAGTCACAAAAAAATGTGAAAAAATTACAACGATGATGATACATGTATCTATGATATCACAAACATTTAAATCTAAACAAGTTTTGTAGCTCAAGAAACGATAATGGCAAAAATAATGCACATAGTGGCAATGGGACGCATTAAAACTCCAAGTTTATAAAAATACCATTCAAGGACAAGATTTGCCCTTTTTGTTCCAACAACTGAGTTATCTCTATACTGTAAAAATGTGAAAAAATTACAACGATGATGATACATGTATCTATGATATCACAAACATTTAAATCTAAACAAGTTTTGTAGCTCAAGAAACGATAATGGCAAAAATAATGCACATAGTGGCAATGGGACGCATTAAAACTCCAAGTTTATAAAAATACCATTCAAGGACAAGATTTGCCCTTTTTGTTCCAACAACTGAGTTATCTCTATACTGTAATTTTTTCTTTAATTTATCACCGAGTTTATATGGTATTTCCATAGTCAAGAGTACCAGGAGTACTCTAACCATCTACGAACATGATACATGTCATACATCCCACATGATGAGCCATCAAATACTCCCTCCGTCTCTCAAAAGAAGCCGAGTATGCTTGTCAAAAATTAACTTTGAACAATGATTTGATTATTAAAATGTGGGTTATGTGTAACAAAAATTATACCATTTGAAACTTCTTTTGAACATCAATCTAAGGATATCGCTTTTATAGAACATAGATCATGTTTGTTATACTAACAAAAATTATACCAAGGTTTTTGGAAAGCTTGTGCACCTTCTTTTTGAGAATGGAGGTAGTATTGCGCACGTCTTCATGGAATATTTTTGAGAGAAAAATTGTGCCCATTTTGACACAGTTTAAGAATTCAGTGACCAAACACTACTAACCCATTATAAGTTTAGTAACCAATGTATCTTTCCATCTTTAGGAATGTGCATACTAATGCCAGGCATACTTAGCTACGGATAAAAATGTCACAGATTATTGGGTCTCAGCTGGGTCGGTCCAGATGGTCATGACCTTTTCACGAAACGACGGATGTCTGTGACGTTTGTAGGTTAACAAAAATGTCACCAATTCATGTATGACACGAATGTCCATCAGAGTTTTTTTCGTCACTAAAAATGTCACGGATGGCCAGAAAATATCACAGTTGGCCATCCGTGACATTTTGCCTCTGACCCGTGACATTATTGAAGTGTGATTGACCTCCAAAATAAGTGTAGTGTGTCATTGACCGCCAATGTTTAATTTCGTACCTAACTTCTTATTTTAGAAACTAACATTAGCACGTATACACAACATGTCATACAGAAATGCATTGAAGTGAGCATATCATATAATTGATTTTTTGCATGCAAAGGTTGTAGAAATCATAATATTTTTACGTTCATTAGTGATTACTATAACTGATGCTATTCGATAATATGTGTCGACCATCAACTTACTATTAACTTAATATTGAAATCACTGTAATCTGTGAGACATATTTGACCACAGAAAAAAGATAATGCCAAATTTTCTACTAATACTCCAGAAGTTTCTATATTATTTGTTTGCACAATCCTATGTTACACACTTCAGTAAGGTATTTTTTAGGTCATATGCTTGGAGTATGTATCAATATTTTAAATAGTATTAAATATTGAGAAGAACATTCACACAATAATATACATATACGTTATAAAATTTATAAAATTGTAAAGAAAAATCAATGATACGTCTAAGGTGGTTATGTATATTGTCATAAAAGTATCTCAAAACAGAAAAACATAAGTTTCTATGCGACTTGGATATATTTTATGATATGCATTTGAACTATATAATGAAGAACACTTGAGAAAAAATATAGTAATGTTAACAATGCTAACTTAGTATTATAGATCATATATTGTTGAAAGCACAATATCATAAAAATATAAATAAGTATAAAACTTTAGTATAATTATATTTCTTTTCTTTCACTTGCCTCATGGAAAAAAGTTTAGTTGTAACATCACAGCCGCTCGTGACGGAAGCAGGCTCGTGTTTCTGTTTTGGCTGCTATTTTGTCGTTGTTTCGAATTGGATGTCTCCAGTGCACCGAGGTTTGTGGTGCACCCGGTGCACCCCATCTTGGTTAGCTTATTTAGAGATCGTTGATGAGCCGCCGGACAGCGACAACGACGACGCCGCCCTCAAGACTCCGGACAGCGAGAGAGAAACTGACACCGACAACGCCCTCCAGCCCCCCGACACATAGACCGTGCATATTGCTCGCGTAAGAGTGTTTTGGGTTGCAATTGCTATCAGTTGACAGTGGACGATATTGTGCTTGTTTTACTGTTGCACTTGCTAGTTTTCCTGTGACAACAAACTTTTGCCCGGGATAAGCACATTCAGAGTTCAGAGATGGTTGATGGATGAATTTTTGTAACTTTGTTCCATTAGAATGGCTTATGTAGTGAAGCATTTTGTGAACTGCTTATGGAGTGAAGCATCTTGCACCATATCACTGAATTTCTCTTTTCTTCGTCACAACAGGCAGACCAAATACATGTTGTCATTTACATCTTGTTTGTGACCATGAGCATTACACATACAGGAGTAACGAGACCATGACTACATTTTGTCATTTACATCTTTCACCGAATTCGACAGGAAGTCGAAGGCGAACTTGCCCATTACGACATGCTCAAGAATTACATCTCACATCCCGGGTACCAATCTTGTAACCCAGCTGTTGCACACTAATTCATTGTTGAACCTGCTGCAGTCCCATGATCAATGTGATATATACGTCTAATCCGAAAGACTAGTGCACTTGTTGAAGCCGCTTGGTTGGCTTGCTTGCAGAGGCGATGCTGTTGTTTTCTCCTGTCAGTCTGTTACAGCATGTCATATTGCTCGCTTCAGAGTGTTTTGGGTTGCAATTGCTATCAGTCTGCCACCTCCGAGATGTATTTTTCAACAAAAATAGCCTACTGCTGTTTGACGAAAAGCAAAACAAAAAGAGATGACAAACACACAATATATATGGGAACTCTGTATCTTTATTGATCATTGTATTGAATACAAAGTACATGTACATGCTCCCATAGGAGTTTGCCTATTTTGCCTTCTACAACAATGAAGGAGATCTGACTGAAAAGATTGTGTGTAGTCCGCTGATTTTTTTTTAGATAAAGAGTATATATTAATATCGCGATGATACCAATTACACCCAGCCTCTGCAACAACGCGTGCCCTAGCGGCCCCACGGATGCACACAGCCCAGAATAAAAAGAAGAATTACGAAAAAAAAGTCCCGCTACAGTGATCTATTCCTTGTTACAGCAGACCTAACCCCACCAAAACAGTACCAGAAGTCCAGCTACTCCAAAAGCGACGCCTCCAAGAAGGGAACAGTGCTCAAGCGCCGTCGTCGCCCTGATCATAGATCATAGGTTTTCACCCCGAAGACAGTCCACACTCGCAAAAACAATGCCTTCACCAAGACAATTGCCAGGCACAACCAATTAAGACCAGACCTTGGGTTTTCACCCTGAAAGTTTAGACTCTGAACTTCTCCTGTGCTGTCGCCCCCTCTTGCCATTGCTGCTGTTCCAAGTTACGAATCACCTAGCCAATCCCTCATCCCACCAGGACTGGAACCACCATTGCAAGTCCTCAAATCTCGGCTTCCTTGCCATTCTCCGCACTCTGACTTCATCATAGAACAAAAGACAAATCCATGATGACAACAGACTGCAGAGCTTCACAACGCTACCTCTGAAACCAAACGGTCAGAAAAAACATGGCTGCGCGCGACCGAATCCCACCCGATCCGTCAATCTCCAGGCTAGTTTGCCCAATGGAGTTCGCCGGCGGAGCCTTCCGGAACTCGACAATCCGGCCGATACAATGAAGAACTGCATCAAGTAAATCTTCGTCTTGGTGTTAGAAAGATCCAGGACTGCCACCTTATTCGATCCGAGCCGACGAGACTGGCCGGTGTGGATCCAGTCCGCCGCCGCCTGACCGGCCGCCGGCACCGCCACGGTGCCAAGAAACCGGCATCACCAGGCGTCCCGGCGCCACCTGCCCGCCACAGCCTTCAGCCACCGGCACGCACGAGCCCAGATGGACCGTGAAGCCCGTAGTTCGACCGGAGCAGTAGGGGCATCTCCTCCCCGCAAGGCCGCGCGCCTCCGTCGTGGGCAGCGCCGGGATGCACTCGCCGGCGGGAACAACGGCACCGCGCCGCCGAACCGCCTCGAAATCCACGGGCCGCCGCCGCCGGGAGACCCGCCACCAACGCGTGCAGGAGAGAGCCCCGCCGCCGCCGTTCCGGGCCTTGCCCGCGGAGACCCTGGCGGCGGCGGGGAGAGGGAGCTCGAGTGTGGAGGACGCCCGCGCCGCCGGCTGGAGGCGCCGCCCGAGCCGCCTAGGTTAGGCGACCGTAGTCCGCTGATTCCCGGCGCTTTTGCAAAGCATCCGGTTAATTACATCTGCAGGATCAAGCCTACAGAAAACCTCCGATTAAGATGCGTCGGAACCGCACGTGCGCGCGGTCGGAAACCACGCGAGCCGTTGCACGCGCAAGCTAGCCTCGCTCCTTGCCAATGCCTGATGCATTTTTATCATCCGGTGGTGGAGCCCTTTATCGAATGCCCAAGATATCGTAGGTGGACTCCTAGGGCTCGAGTTGCTCTTACAGCCTCGGGCTCCGGGAATCATACTATTAACATGTGGTACGCTTAGATATGTATGGGCGGTTGACACATGTTTGTCTAAATGTGGACATATCTACACACTAAAGTATGTCTAGGTACATTCAAATTTGGACAAATATGAGCCAACTAATTCCGACCGGAGGGAGTACAACTCAAAATAATACTAAATCCAAAACCAACCTGTTATTGGATGGTTAGGAGGATGGTTGTACCCAGCCCATCAGAGTTCAAACCCCATATTTGACGTTGATGTTTCTCATTTAGGTGGCGACGTTCCCGTCGACAGCGAGTCACCCATGATGACTTCGTTAATCTCAAGACCTCATCCACCTTTGGGAGATGCCCATAAGGATAGGATATACTGCGTGCGTTCATAGGAACATTTATATGCGTGTGTCTGTGTTGTATTGTGTTTCAAAAAAATATATACTAAATCAGTTTTAAGAACTTTGACCCCAAGCGGGAGGTTGCACGCACGCCAACACGACCAGAACGTGGCCACCGTACGTGACCTGGTGCATGCATCATGCATGGGCATGGGCATGGGCATGCGCAGTACAAACAGCCAAGCACCCTTGCCCATGCCCTCGCCCATATCCCCGTCCATCCAGTGGTCCAGATCGATCGATCCTTCCCATGAATTCTCGAGACGATGCATGCATGACATGGCCTATAAATTCGGAGCCGACCCGCCTACAAACATACCAGCAGCAAGCCAAGCCAACGTACTTAGTAACCCGCTCTTCCTCCACCACCATCTCCCTGGGCGGTCTCTACTCCAACGGCGTCGACTCCCCGGCTCCGAGCTAGCACCATGGGCAACAACAACAAGGCCGCGATCCTCGTGCTCGCGCTCGCCCTGTGCGGCGGCCTGCTCGCCGCGGAGATGGCGGCGGCGGCGCCGTGCAACCCGAGCTCGCTGAGCCCGTGCGTGGGCGCCATCATGCTGGGCGGGGCGGTGACGCCGGGGTGCTGCCAACGGATGCGCGCCCAGCAGCCGTGCCTGTGCCAGTACGCGCGCGACCCGTCCTACCGCAGCTACGTCAACAGCCCCAGGGCGCAGGGCGTCGTCAGGGCCTGCGGCCTCCCCAGGCCCAAGTGCTGACCTGCTGCTGACCGTGCCGACGATCCCCGCCGGCGCCGTGGCCGGCATGGCATGGCATGCCCGGAGAGGTCTGATGTGTGGGAAATTATTATACTGTCGACGCCATCGAGCTAGTACCCGTGCGTACGGCATATGTGTACGCTGACTGATGGACGTCTAAATAAACGGTTGTTCCCGGCTGCGCGCATGCATGCATGCGCACGTATGTGCATGTCTTGTGGCAGCCTGTCGTGTTTTTACTATATTTACCATCGCCTATAAATAAATTTTCATCAGTATGAACGGCAGTTTAACCTTGGGCTCGGCGTTTTTTTTTTTTTTACTATCGATTGTGTGTCGGCACATTGTGTTTTATTGCACTAAGGTTGTTTGAGTCTTATTATGCACGTGCCAAGTGTTGAACTAGACTTGGTTGTGTCAGTTGATGTGGGGTTTGAGTTGTCAAAACTTAGAATAAATGACGAGCTACCACACGGCGCCGCATGCAAGCCTTCCACTTGGGACAGCTTCATTTTCCTCTCTCTTACATGTAGCAATGACACAAATTTGAATTTTGAAAAGGTTTTGTCTCTCAAAATGTTAACTCGATTGATGATCCGTTGTCAATGTTAGCTTCCTTGTGGCGAGATCTTCGAAACAAAATCTCATGTTAGTATTTCGACAACTTTGCTGGACTTAACTCTCGGATTAAAAATATTTATATGTCGGTATTTGCTTGATTGGTGCCATGTACTTACTGCATTATGCACTATACTTAGTTATCGAATTAAAAAAAATTGTCGCTTGATATTTTCCTGATTGTTGTCACATTTTGTCAGATTATGAGCTAATTAGTTTTCATATTAAAAATAATTTGTTTGTCCATAAATGAGAGATGATTGTCACATATATCCTAAATTAATGCTCTATTTAGCTGCCGAATTAATGATAACTTATTTGTCAGTTTCATGTATACCATCTACATCAATGTAATATTACATACTACTATTTCTTGTTGAATGATACCATCTTTTAGTTGTTGGACATAATTCAAGGCCGCTCTCTAACTATGCGATTTCCACGCGCGGTACAAATACGAGAGCGCGACGGCGGTGTCGCTCGGGAGAGCGAGGGAACGATGCGTGAGGGAGAACAACCCACACGCACGACTTCCGTCCGGCGCCCTGGCAGTCGGCGAGGACTTGCTCGATCGTTCACCTAGCCCAGAAACGTCACTTGCCTCCGTGGTTCTTCACACCCCGAGGACGAAACTGACCCTCCCAATGGTCGTTCCGCTCCTTCCGCTTCGCCTCGAGGATGGCCGGCCATGCTGCGATGTGAGGCAGGTAGCCTGGATTGAACTTGAGGTCCTCCGGTAGCCGATTCCACTTGTCGAGGATGAGATCCTCCATCTCCTCGGTGTCGATGTCGGGGAGCGGCGGCACGGGCAACCTGCCCTTGCGCTCATGTGCTACCTGCCTGGCAGCCGACAGTCAGACGGGACCATGAGCCCGTAGCTGACAAACTCCTCGGCGAGCTCCTTTCGGAAGTTGCGCGGACACAACCAGGGCTCCTGCGTGGTTGAGTCTTATTATGCACGTGCCACGTGTTGAACTCGACTTGATTGTATCAGTTGATGTGGGGTTTGAGTTGTCAAAACTTAGAATAAAGGACGAGCTACCACACGGCGCCGCATGCAAGCCTTCCACTTGGGACAGCTTCATTTTCCTCTCTCTTACATGTAGCTATGACACAAATTTGAATTTTGAAAAGGTTTTGTCTCTCAAAATGTTAACTCGATTGACGATCCGTTGTCAATGTTAGCTTCCTCGTGGCGGGATCTTCGAAACAAAATCTCATGTTAGTATTTCGACAACCTTGCTGGACTTAACTATCGGAGTAAAATTATTTATCAGTCGATATTTGCTAGATTGGTGCCATGTACTTACTACATTATGCACTATACTTAGTTATCGAATTTAAAAAAATTGTCGCTTGATATTTTCCTAATTGTTGTCACATTTTGTCAGATTATTCGCTAATTAGTTGTCGTATTAAAAATAATTTGTTTGTCCATAAATGAGAGATTGTTGTCACGCATATCCTAAATTAATGCTATATTTAGCTGCCGAATTAATGATAACTTATTTATCAGTTTCATGTACACCATCTACATCAATGTAATATTACATGCTACTATTTTTTGTTGAATGATACCATCTTTTAGTTGTTGGACATAATTCAAGGCCCCTATCTAACTATGCGTTTACCACGAGCGGTACAATATGAGCGCACGCCGGTGGTGTTGCTCGGGAGAGCGAGGGAACGATGTGCGGGGGAGAACAACCGTGGCGCACGGCTTACGAAGATGCGGATTCCGTTCGGCGCCCTGGAAGTCGTCGAGGACTTGCTCGATCGTTCGCCCAGCCCAGAAACACCACCTGCCTCTGTGGTTCTTCACGCCGCGAGGACGAAACATACCCTCCCAATGGTTCATCCGCTCCTCCCGCTTTGCCTCGAGGATGCCCGGCCACGCCAGGTTGTGAGGCGCGTAGCTTGGATCGAACTTGAGGTCCTCCGGTAACCGATTCCACCTATCGAGGATGAGATCCTCCATCTCCTCGGTGTCGACGTCAGGGAGCAGCAGCACGGGCAACCCACCCTCACGCTCATGTGCTAGCTGCCTAGCAGCCGACAGTCAGGCGGGTCCATGAGCCCGTAGCTGACGAACTCCTCAACGAGCTCCTTTCAGACGTTGTGCGGCCACAACCAGGGCTCCTGCGTGGGCCCACTACCATCTCTCACGCCGTTGTGGCTCATTACAGGAGGAGAGAAGAGGCGACGAGAAAGGTAGCGGAGAGGAGAAGAGCGCGTGGTGGGGAGAGTATGGAAGGGATGATCTTCTCTCGGCTGTCATGGCTTTAACAACTAGCAACGATGGAATGCTGCACTGACTATGATCTGACTTGGCGGGATAGGCGTCGAGCCTTAAAAGCTAGCTGCTTGACCGGCGTTGTGAGAGGCTGAAAGCCAGGCCATTCCTCTGACCGAGGCCACGCGTGCCTGGCTGGCGGGCAGATTTACTGGCGTGCGGCTACTACGACGCCCCACCACGGCTCAGAAACTAGTGGCGTCCTAGTTGGCCACGCCACCATTACTAAAATAGAAGTGTCGCGTAATAAAGATGGCGCGTCAGCAACATATTCCAGCTGGGTAGCTGCCCGTAGGGCTGGACATAAAGCTCGATGTTCGTTAAGCTTATTGAACACTCGGCAGCTCGACTCGTTTGAACTCGACTCGTTTTGTTAATGAACCGATCTGAGTTGGAATTTTAGCTCGCTAACACTAACGAGTTAAACAAACAAACTAACGAGTTTCACGAGCAACTCGTTAAGCTCGTTAATTTGGATCTCA
Organism: Poa pratensis; assembly: GCA_947311845.1. Classification (NCBI taxonomy): domain Eukaryota; kingdom Viridiplantae; phylum Streptophyta; class Magnoliopsida; order Poales; family Poaceae; genus Poa; species Poa pratensis. The sequence continues at coordinate 19,089,448 of CAMZMU010000089.1, forward strand.
TCTTTCTTTTAGGGTAGATCCCATCTAACTAGGATCCTGACAGGTGACGGCCCAACACTATTCAGCAAGTCCATATCATAGCCGAGATTTACGGTCTACCCATGTAGGCAACATCGAATCTCATTTACTCCTTGTCAATCGTCAATGATCTAGTCATCTCTAAATTCAGATTCATTTTCTTAACGAGCTGCTCGCGAGCGCTCGCGAACACTTAACGAACCGAGCCAAACTTTATATTTAGCTCGTTATCCTTAACGAGCTTAACGATTCGAGCCTTAACAATCACGAGTCTTAACGAGCTGAGCCTTAACGAGCCGAGCAGCTCGTTAGTCCAGCCCTAGCTGCCCGGGTCTCACTTACGGGTGGCGCGTACAAGCGTTCTACGTGCCATTGGTGGGCCTATACCACTGGCGCGCCCATTTAAGCTGCGTAACTGCCTATACTAGTGGCGTGTATAAAACAAAATTGCCACCAATATTAGGACTACACTAAGGGTTTTCGTGGTAGTGATAAATGGATCTCTGAAACTTGCATATACCTTGTCAGCGTTCATTGGATTGACAAACCCTTGGGTTGTACCATGTACACATTTTCAATTCAATTTCCGTTGAGGAAAGCCGTTCTGACAACCATCTGTCATATCTCATAATCACGATATGCAGCAATAATCAACAATATTCTAACAGACTTTAGCATTGCTTCTGGCGAGAAGGTCTCGTCATAGTCAATGCCATGTACTTCTCGTAAAACTCTTTTTGACAAGCCTTGCTTTGTGAATGGTAACATTACCATCCGCGCCTGTTTTCCTTTTGACTATCCATTTGGACTCTATAAGCCTAGCCTCCTCTGGTGGATCTACCAAATTACAAACTTGGTTGTCGTGCACGGATTTCATTTTTTCATGGCTTTAAGCCATTCGTTGGAATTAGAATCGATCGTTGCTTTTTCATAATTTGCAGGTTCATAATCTTCCAAGAGGAAGACCTCATTTTCATACCAATGAGGTGGTTCACAATTTCTCGTAGACCTGTGTGGTCTCGGTGCGCTCCTGACAGGAGTCCCTCTCCACCTCTGGAGGAGGGGTGGGGACTTCGGGCTCAGTTGTAGGATATTCAAATGGAATTACTTTCGGTGTCTAAACTCTTTGGGATGTCTAAGAACATGTAAGACATTAGCATAATTATTCACAATTATTGTGGCTAACAATTTGATGCAAATCTGACAGCTTGGGTGATACGTCTCAAACGTATCTATAATTTTTGATGTTCCATGCTTGTTTTATACCAATTGCTACATGTTTTGCATCTACTTTATATCACTTTTATACATTTTTTGGGACTAACCTATTAACAAGATGCCGAAGTGCCAGTTCCTGTTTTCTGCTGTTTTTGTATTCTAGAAAAGCTAGTCTGGAAATATTCTCGGAATTGGACGAAACTTCACGGGGATCCCATCTTACCAGAACTCACCTGACGGAGCAAAGTAGCAACAGAGGAGGGCCACCAGGGCCCCACACGCACCTAGGGCGCGGGCCCCCCTCTGCCGCGCCCTAGGGTGGTGTGGCCCCTCGAGGGTCGTCAGCCGCCGCCCTTTCGCCTACTTATTCCCCCCGACGCGAAAACCCTAAGTGCCTGAGCCAATATCCACGAAAAGTTCCAGAGACGCCGCCGCCGTCAACCCTAGCTCGGGAGGGTCCAGAACCTCTTCCCGGCACCCTGCCGGAGAGGGGAATCGTCACCGGAGGCTTCTACATCGCCATGCCTGCCTCCGGAGTGATGCGTGAGTAGTTCATCCTTGGACTACGGGTCCATAGCAGTAGCTAGATGGTTGTCTCTCCACTTTGTGCCATCATGTTTATACCTTGTGAGCTGCCCTACATGATCAAGATCATATTATTGTAATGCTACATGTTGTGTTTGCTGGGATCCGATGAATATTGAATACTATGTCAAGTTGATTAGCGTCGTCTCGACTGCCGGGCGACCGCCTGGCAGGCGGATGGGACGTGCCAGCATCAGCTCTTACGTCATCACTAGCACCCGGCCGGCGGAGCGCCCAACGTTTCGCCTCCTTGTCCGGATGAACATCTTCAGTTCGTCGAACACGCAGAAGCCCTCCTCGCCGTAACCGGCTGCATCACTCCAACGTGTTCGGGGGCTAGTGACGTAGGGATAAACCCCGGGTGCCCAAAGACCCACAGAAGATCCCGAGTGAAACGCGAAATCAAAGCCTGGCCGCCTCCAGCTAGCCGGCTCGGCCGAGACCGCCTGCCCCGAGCGCAGCCGGCCTCCGCCTAGCCTATCGGAGCATAGCCGGGCGGCACGGGCAAGAGGAACTGCGGCCTCGTCATCATCACGATTCCCAACGACAACCGGATAACGACAACCGACGCCCGCCATATGCGACCAAGGTCAACGGCAGGAGCCGGGTTCGGTTGGTCGCCAGCCGGGTGACCGGCTGCCACTCGCCCAGGAAGAGCAGGAGACATGGGACCGTGTCGGGCGGCGCCGGGGCCGTGGCCGGCTAGCCCTCCACATCGCCTAGGTATGGGCTAAAGTGAAGCATGGCCTGACGCCCCCTACAGTGCCAAGGAGCCCCGACAGGCGGAAGACACGGAGCGCCGCCCGGCGCCGACAAGAAATCCCGGGAGCCATCTACCTTGCAGGCGGGGGCCGGCGCCGTCGCCTGCATACCCTCCACGTCGCCAAGTCTAGACCGACAGCTCCCGCACCGCAAGGGAGTTCAACTGTGCGAAGCATAGCGTACTGTATTGCGGACATGCAGCGTCACAAAGAAACCCCCTGTAGACGACATTGGCCGGCTGGAGCGGACCAGCCGGCCCCGCCTGTAAGCCAGACAGCCAGGCCTATATAAGGCTGTCTGGGTGCCCAAGTAGAAGGGGCCGAACACTTCTTCCTTCTCACCCCCAGAATAGCTAGAGAGAGATCCGAGCCATGGAGAGCTTACCGAACAACTCGAGGAGCAACTCTGTACTGTGTCCACCGATGATAGAGAGATCGAGCAGGAGTAGGAGTGTTACCTCCTCCGGGAGGGCTCCGAACCTGGGTACTTTCCGTGTCCGCGCAACGGCGCAATCCCTGCGGGTGCCGAAGTTGCAGAACGCTGTCCCCACTTCAATCTTAGCCATCCCGTGGCATATGCCGTGTTCCACACCATGTCACCCCATAAGTTGCTCCGGGACCGCTGGTTCCGGAGCTTCCAGCCCTCCCTTGGCAACATACGTCCCTTACAGAAAATTGCCCACAATGTGCGTCATGTTGCACAACTCTCTGCATGGACCGGAAGTCTGCGCGGAGGAGGAAAACTTGCATGATGGTTGGATTTTGAGGGTTGCTATACGTGGAGTTCGTGATGTGGACGTGACATGTGCGGTATGCACATTTAGCAACATAAAACTTGAGAAAAAAACGAAAATCTTATACAACTCTAAATCGAAAATCGGTTAAGAAAAAACTTTGCCCCCAAGCGGGAGGCTGCACGCACGCCGACACGACCAGAACGTGGCCGCCATACGTGACCCGGTGCACCGTTGCCCATGCCCTCGCCCATCTCCGCGTCCATCCAGTGATCCAGATCCGTCCCTCTCCCTAGCTTGCATTCTCTCGAGACGATGCATGCACGACACGGCCTATAAATTCGGAGCCAAATGACTGCAGATAGCCAAGCCAACTCAGTAACTCGCTCTTCCTCCATCACCATCTCCCTCGCCGGTCTCTACTCCGGCGGTGTCGACTCCCCGGCTCCGAGCTAGCACCATGGGCAGCAACAACAAGGCCGCGGTCCTCGTGCTCGCGCTCGCGCTGTGCGGCCTGCTCGCCGCGGAGATGGCGGCGGCGGCGCCGTGCAACCCGAGCTCGCTGAGCCCGTGCGTGGGCGCCATCATGCTGGGCGGGGCGGTGACGCCGGGGTGCTGCGTGCGGATGCGCGCCCAGCAGCCGTGCCTGTGCCAGTACGCGCGCGACCCGTCCTACCGCAGCTACGTGAACAGCCCCAGGGCGCAAGGCGTCGTCAGGGCCTGCGGCCTCCCCAGGCCCAAGTGCTGAACTGCTGCTGACCGTGCCGACGATCCCCGCCGGCGCCGTGGCCGGCATGGCATGGCATGCCCGGAGAGGTCTGATGTGTGGGCAATTATTATACTGTCGACGCCATCGAGCTAGTACCCGTGCGTACGGCATATGTGTACGCTGACTGATGGACGTCTAAATAAACGGTTGTTCCCGGCTGCGCGCATGCATGCATGCGCACGTATGTGCATGTCTTGTGGCAGCCTGTCGTGTTTTTACCATCGCCTATAAATAAATTTTCATCAGTATGAACGGCAGTTTAACCTTGGGCTCGGCGTTCTTTTTTTTTTACTATCGTACTACAGGAACGCGGGTCTGTGCTGACGGCCAAAGCCTATGCCAACGGCCCCGACAAAAAGCCGTCGGCATAGGGTCCGACGAGGCCGTCCCGTCGCCCTGGCCGTCGGCATAGGTAAAGCCGTCGGCATAGATTTGACACCAGGCTGTGCCGACGGCTTCCTGTGCCGATGCTGTCGGCATAGCTATATTTTTTTTTCCTATTTTTCATCGGATATGGAAAAATTAATATCTTTAATTTCGTAAATTAAAATTTAACAAATAAAATGTCTAAATCGATGAGAAAAATGAGAGGAATCCAAATATGACATCCATATCATCATTTTCATCATGCATATGACTTTTTGCAACATATTTTTGGTATTTGCTTAATAAAAAAGTCATTTTTGGCACCTAAAAAATGGAAAATGATATTTATAATAATATTTTGAAAATTGTTTTTGGCAATAATGTTTGCCATACCAAGACACACCTGTGTGTCAAATATGGACACTTTATCACAAATTATGGCACGGGTCCATTTTGACCATTTTTTCAAAAAAATAAAAGAAAGTGAAAAAATACTCAAAAATGAAATATTTTGGCATGGAGTCCTTTTATGTGTACAAGTTGATAGGAAAAAAATGATAAACATGAGTTTTGACAAAGTTTCCAAAAAACTTCTTCACAAAAAGGTCAATCATCTATAAACACGTATAAGTTTCGAGTTAAATGACCTAGATATGATCATCCACGTGGCTTAGTTTGTGATAATGTGCCCATATTTGACACATAGGTGTGTCTTGGTATGACAAACAATGTTGCAGAACTAAGTTTTTTCAAATTATGTTTATAAATATCATTTTTCATTTTTTAATTGTCAAAAATGACATTTTTTGTGAAGCAAGTACAACAAATATGGTGTAAAATGGCACCCATCCAATTTTTATACAAAGTAGGACATATTTTATCGATAATCCAGCAATATTAGAAATTTTCTCGATTTCTACTTAATTTCGCCTATTTAAATGACTTTATGGCTATTTTCCGAAAATAATTCAATTTTGAACTACAAGTTTGTGATAGTTTGCTCTGAAATTTTTACAAAAATCATTTTAAGATACACCAGTAGTGGTTATATCACAGAACTATCGATAGTTTTGAGAAATGCAACCCCTTTGGATGAATAGGCACGACGGGCATTTGGACCGTTTTTTCAACAAAATAAAAGAAAGTGAAAAAATACTCAAAAAATGAAATCCTTTGGCATGGAGTCCTTTTATGTGTACTAGTTGCTAGGAAAAATGATAAACATGAGTTTTGACAAAGTTTTCAAAAAACTTCTTCATATAAACATGTATAAGTTTCAATTCAAATGACCTAGATATGATCATCCCTATGCCATAGTTTGTGATAATGTGCCCATATTTGACACATAGGTGTGTCTTGATATGACAAACAATGTTGCAGAACTAAATGTTTTCAAATTATGTTTATAAATATCATTTTTTATTTTTTTATTGTAAAAAATGACATTTTTTGTGAAGCAAGTACAACAAATGTGGTGCAAAATGGCACCCATCCAATTTTTACACAAAGTAGGCCATATTTTATCGATAATCCCGCAATATTAGAAAGTTTCTCGGTTTCTACCTAATTTCGCCTATTTAAATGACTTTATGCCTATTTTTCGAAAGTAATTCAATTTTGATCTACAAGTGTGTGATAGTTTGCTCTGAAAATTTTACAAAAATCATTTTAAGATACACCAGTAGGGGTTATATCACAGAACCATCGATAGTTTTGAGAAATGCAACCCCTTTGGATGAATAGGCACGACGGGCATTTTGACCATTTTTTCAACAAAATAAAAGAAAGTGAAAAAATACTCAAAAAATGAAATCCTTTGGCATGGAGTCCTTTTATGTGTACTAGTTGCTAGAAAAAATGATAAACATGAGTTTTGACAAAGTTTCCAAAAAACTTATTCACAAAAAGGTCAATCATCTATAAACATGTATAAGTTTCGATTCAAATGACATAGATATGATCATCCCCGTGCCATAGTTTGTGATAATGTGCCCATATTTGACACATAGGTGTGTCTTGGTATGACAAACAATGTTGCAGAACTAAGTTTTTTCAAATTATGTTTATAAATATCATTATTTATTTTTTAATTGTCAAAAATGACATTTTTTATGAAGCAAGTACAACAAATATGGTGCAAAATGGCACCCATCCAATTTTTACACAAAGTAGGCCATATTTTATCGATAATCCAGCAATATTAGAAATTTTCTCGGTTTCTACCTAATTTCACCTATTTAAATGACTTTATGCCTATTTTCCGAAAATAATTCAATTTTGATCTACAAGTGTGTGATAGTGTGCTCTGAAAATTTTACAAAAATCATTTTAAGATACACCAGTAGTGGTTATATCACAGAACCATCGATAGTTTTGAGAAATGCAACCCCTTTGGATAAATAGGCACGACGGCATTTTGACCATTTTTTCAACAAAATAAAAGAAAGTGAAAAAATACTCAAAAAATGAAATCCTTTGGCATGGAGTCCTTTTATGTGTACTAGTTGCTAGAAAAAATGATAAACATGAGTTTTGACAAAGTTTCCAAAAAACTTATTCACAAAAAGGTCAATCATCTATAAACATGTATAAAATGACTTTTTATTAATCAAGTACCAAAAATATGTTGCAAAAAGTCATATACATGATGAAAAAGATGATATGGATATCATATTTGGATTCCTCTCATTTTTCTAATCGATTTAGATATTTTATTTGGTAAATTTTGATTTACGGATTTAAAGATATTAATTATTTCATATTAAATGTAAAAAGGAGAAAATAAAGTAAAAAATTTATTCTTATTTATTCAAATATTTTTATTACAGAATCATTGTTATTTATTCAAATAAATTTTCATAATTTAAACAATAAAAAGTGTAACACCAAGAGCCAGAGGTTAATATGGTTGACAAGATACTAATATCAGTAAGTTCTAACATCTCATTTGACAGCTAATTTGGAAGGAACTCTAAAGTTAAGCGTGCTTAGGCTGGAGCAATTTGAGGATGGGTGACCGAACGGGAAGTTTGACCGGGTAAGTACTTTGACCTGAGATTAAGTGTGTAATATGTAATTAGAGATTATATGTGTGGCTATTTGGGAAATTTGGAAATAAAAAAACAAAATTGGAAATATCAGAGTAAAATTAAAAAAAATATTTTTTTTAAAAAAATAAAAATTTCGGAAAAAATAATTTTGGAAACATATGCCGACGGCTCTATGCCGATGGTGCCGACGGCTCGACCTATGCCGACGGCTTTCTAGGCTATGCCGACGGGGACCTACGCCGACGGACCTATGCCGACGGCTAGCCTGTGCCGACGGTATTGAGGGCTATGCCGACGGCAAAAAGCCGTCGGCATAGGTCTTCATTCCTGTAGTGTCGATTGTGTGTCGGCACATTGTGTTTTATTGCACTAAGGTTGTTTGAGTCTTATTATGCGCGTGCCAAGTGTTGAACTCGACTTGATTGTGTCAGTTGATGTGGGTTTGAGTTGTCAAAACTTAGAATAAAGGACGAGCTACCACACGGCGCCGCATGCAAGCCTTCCACTTGGGACAACTTCATTTTCCTCTCTCTTACATGTAGCAATGACACAAATTTGAATTTTGAAAAGGTTTTGTCTCTCAAAATGTTAACTCGATTGACGATCCGTTGTCAATGTTAGCTTCCTCGTGGCGAGATCTTCGAAACAAAATCTCATGTTAGTATTTCGACAACCTTGCTAGACTTAAAAATATTTATCGGTCGATATTTGCTAGATTGGTGCCATGTACTTACTGCATTATGCACTACTTAGTTATCGAATTAAAGAAATTGTATGTTCATATTTTCCAGATTGTTGTAACATTTTGTCAGATTATGCGCTAATTAGTTGTCATATTAAAAACAATTTGTTTGTCCGTAATGGCGAGATTGTTGTCACACATATCCTAAATTAATGCTCTATTTAGCTGCCGAATTAATGATAACTTATTTATCAGTTTCATGTACACCATCTACATCAATGTAATATTACATGCTACTATTTCTTGTTGAATGATACCATATTTTAGTTGTTGGACATAATTCAAGGCCGCTCTCTAACTATGCGTTTACCACGAGCGGTACAATATGAGCGCACGCCGGTGGTGTTGCTCGGGAGAGCGAGGGAACGATGTGCGGGGGAGAACAACCGTGGCGCATGGCTTACGGAGATGCGGATTCCGTTCGGCGCCCTGGAAGTCGTCGAGGACTTGCTCGATCGTTCGCCCAGCCCAGAAACACCACCTGCCTCTGTGGTTCTTCACGCCGCGAGGACGAAACATGCCCTCCCAATGGTTCATCCGCTCCTCCCGCTTTGCCTCGAGGATGCCCGGCCACGCCAGGTTGTGAGGCGCGTAGCTTGGATTGAACTTGAGGTCCTCTGGTAACCGATTCCACCTATCGAGGATGAGATCCTCCATCTCCTCGGTGTCGACGTCAGGGAGCAGCAGCACGGGCAACCCACCCTCGCGCTCATGTGCTAGCTGCCTAGCAGCCGACAGTCAGGCGGGTCCATGAGCCCGTAGCTGACGAACTCCTCAACGAGCTCCTTTCAGACGTTGTGCGGCCACAACCAGGGCTCCTGCGTGGGCCCACTACCGTCTCTCACGCCGTTGTGGCTCATTACAGGAGGAGAGAAGAGGCGACGAGAAAGGCAGCGGAGAGGAGAAGAGCGCGTGGTGGGGAGAGTATGGAATGGATGATCTTCTCTCGGCTGTCATGGCTTTAACAACTAGCAACGATGGAATGCTGCACTGACTATGATCTGACTTGGCGGGATAGGCGTCGAGCCTTAAAGGCTAGCCGCTTGACCGGCGTTGTGAGAGGCTGAAAGCCAGGCCATGCCTCTGACCGAGGCCACGAGTGCCTGGCTGGCGGGCAGATTTACTGGCGTGCGGCGGCTACTACGACACGCCACCACGGCTCAGAAACTAGTGGCGTCCTAGTTGGCCACGCCACCATTACTGAAATAGAAGTGTCGCGTAATAAATATGGCGCGTCACCAACATATTCCAGCTGGGTAGCTGCCCGGGTCTCACTTACGGGTGGCGCGTACAAGCGTTCTACGTGCCATTGGTGGGCCTATACCACTGGCGCGCCCATTTAAGCTGCTTAACTGCCTATACTAGTGGCGTGTATAAAACAAAATTGCCACCAATATTAGGACTACACTAAGGGTTTTCGTGCTAGTGATAAATGGATCTCTGAAACTTGCATATACCTTGTCAGCGTTCATTGGATTGACAAAACCCTTGGGTTGTACCATGTACACATTTTCAATTCAATTTCCGTTGAGGAAAGCCGTTCTGACAACCATCTGTCATATCTCATAATCACGATATGCAGCAATAATCAACAATATTCTAACAGACTTTAGCATTGCTTCTGGCGAGAAGGTCTCGTCATAGTCAATGCCATGTACTTCTCGTAAAACTCTTTTTGACAAGCCTTGCTTTGTGAATGGTAACATTACCATCCGCGCCTGTTTTCCTTTTGACTATCCATTTGGACTCTATAAGCCTAGCCTCCTCTGGTGGATCTACCAAATTACAAACTTGGTTGTCGTGCACGGATTTCATTTTTTCATGGCTTTAAGCCATTCGTTGGAATTAGAATCGATCGTTGCTTTTTCATAATTTGCAGGTTCATAATCTTCCAAGAGGAAGATCTCATTTTCATACCAATGAGGTGGTTCACAATTTCTCATAGACCTGTGTGGTCTCGGTGCGCTCCTGACAGGAGTCCCTCTCCACCTCTGGAGGAGGGGTGGGGACTTCGGGCTCAGTTGTAGGATATTCAAATGGAATTACTTTCGGTGTCTAAACTCTTTGGGATGTCTAAGAACATGTAAGACATTAGCATAATTATTCACAATTATCGTGGCTAACAATTTGATGCAAATCTGACAGCTTGGGTAATTTAATCTGCTACTTGGGACAAAAAGAAACATCAAAATATAACAACACGAGATCTAGTTTCAAATCCCTCGATGAGACAAAATGAATACGGATCACTAACTGAATTAACGGTTTTGGATATAAATAATTTTATATTTTTGGGTTTTAAAACGGATCACTAATTGCATTAGTCTCCCTTATAAATGGCTTACACATGTTATATTTAAAAAAATGTTAGATATATTTTCATGTATAATTTCTTATTTGTGAAACAAAATGAACACTTATAGACACAATGTTATAGAAAGGTGCATTGCAGTGATCATATAAATAACTGATTTTGTGTGCAAAACTAGTAGAACCCCATAATATTTGTAAGTTTGTTGGTGGTTACTATAAGCAATGTTATTTCAGTTAAAAACATAGATTATCAACTTATTACCAAACCTAGTCTGTAACATGTAAACATATTCGGCGACGAAAAAAATATCATTTCAATTATTCAATTTGTACTCTAGAAGCATCTATATATTTGATTACATAATCATACACTACACACTTCTATTGTAATATTTGTTAGGACGTATGCTTGGATTATGTACCAATATATTTAATAATACTAAAACTAGAGAATGACATTTTATAATCATATACACATATAATTTCATCAACTATAAAGACAAATCAATGTGGCGTGCGGTTTCCCTTTTTTCACATTTAAAGTGTTTATGTATCTTATCAAGGGCAATCTCTCACAATGTAAAAAAAAAGCGCACTCGGGTATAGTTTCAGTAATATACGTTGAAACTATATAAAATAAAACAATTAAAAAATTCTATTTTATGTTAACAATGCTACCTAAGTAGTATAGATCATATATTTGCTAAACCCACAATATGATAAAAATATAAATAAGTAAAACAGTTTAGTACATTACAACAACAAACAACCAACAGTGGATATTTTTCAGACTAAAACTCGGATGTATAAACAGTGGAGATTTATCACGCGCATTTTTTTGGAAAGTACACGACTTACAAACATAGATATCCGGCCTCAGTGTGCAAATGCAATCTGAAAATAAAAGTACACCGATCCACAACCCTGCTAGCCTTATCACGCACATCAACTTTGGCAAGTACACAACTTACACAAATAGATGTCCGGCGTCAACACACACATGCAATCTTACAGAAAAGGACACCGATCCATAGACCAATGAGGACTCAGTAATCGTTCCATCAATATAAGCATATACTATGCCATCAGCCGAAAAAAACATATACACGTGCACTCTTGGACACAACATAGGACGTCGGTCAATCAAAGGCACAACAGGGAGGCACCCCACGATATATCAAAGTCTTGCCAACAACTATCGCTTGCATCATCAAATCGATTACGAAAGGGCAGCAGGATGCTAATAGATTAAAGGAACACCATCGACTTCAGGAAACAACTGCAATCTTCAGGCAATCGCTGCAATCTTCGTGGTTAGATCTTCCCCTCCAACATGTGGTCTTTTTTACAAGCAACCTACATTCATGTGAATTACTAATTATATAGATCAATGAAAAATCAAACATCTATTATCAAGAAAAAAACATAGTCTAGACGGCTTCCACATGGACAACATTTCATAAGTACTTGGGAATAACTATCTGAAACTATTTTGAAGGCAACAACTCTATGGCGTACAGAAACTTAAGTGAGCTTACCAGAAGTGACCAAGCATGCAACATCAAAGTCAAAGTACTGAGAATCTCGAACAATCAATCCTTTGACTGATGAACTTATAAGTATCGACGTGGTCTTGATGGGCCAATATGGATTTTATTTTACATATTTAACAATGAATTTATTCTATTTTCTGTAATTCTGCTAAGGTTTTCCTTCTATTTTGAAGGGTGATACGATACATGCTACTATATGGGAAAATATGACAAACACATATAGATCAAAGATCGACGAGAATTTTGTATATGATGTTGCCAACTTCAAAGTTGTAGAATCTACAAAGTATCGCCCAGTCCACAATGAAATTAAAATTTATTTTGCATATGATACAAAGGTAAAGGAGGTCAAGGGAGCACCGGATAATTTTCAATATTGCTACTTTGAGTTTGTTGCCAAGTATACCCTACAATAACTGAAAGAAGAAGACAAAAATGCTCGGGTATGTTGATAGTCGTACTTTATACTTTTAAGTAGTTAATCTTTGACTTCTCTGACATGTGTTCATATTATTTTTCTGGATTATAAATGATTGGTCATTCTAATTGTTAAGTCATTACTATTTAATTTGCGGATGTCATTGGATTACTTAATCACATTAAGCAGATAGAATCTAAGATAACGAAGAGGAAGACAAGTACAAATTTATGCGGGATTACGCGAGACTGAATTTATAATACCATAGTAAGTTAATATCAATGCCACCACTTTCTGTTCAATAATGAAGACTATTTTCTTCCACTTATTACTTTTAATGAAATCATTAGGGGCGATAAAATCAGATTAACATTATGGGGCAGATGAGTTCTTCGTTTAAGTGAGGATGCAATTGGCAATCGAATTGCTGTTATTGTTACCTCAACAATGGTACAAAAATTCTATGGAGAGTCAAAGAATGCTATAATACATTCTGTTATTTCCACACGAGAAAGCTAACCGATTTATTTTATTAAATAGGTTTGTCCCTAAAGTCAACAAGCACCACAAGATTATATACAAATATAGATATACCCGAGATGGGATCTTCGTGACATGTATGAAACACAATTAGTATTAAATTATCAAATAAGAAACACCATAACATATCTTGATTTACTAATTGAAATAGTTCTCCCTTTTGTGTAGTCATTCGACGGTAGAAACTTTTGTGGAATCTATCTTGCCTAAATCACAACGTCTGATAGACTATTCTCAATGTCCACTGATATTTAACTGAATCTCATGCGACTGTGAATCCGCAGTCCCTATAGTGTAGAAACATTGACACCCGATCCGAGAAGAAACGAAGAAAACGTAGTCACCATGCACGCTTATCACCAACTGCTCCTCGTGCACGTTATTGTAACCACGCCAATTTAGAAATAGGGTAAGCACACGCCGAGTGAAGATGTCACAAAAGGTATACTAGTTCGACTGATCAGTAGTAGTGCAAATTATTGATATCAATCAAATGGGAAACAGTTATAGCATCAGAGAACTTCCCGTGGCTATGTCCAGTCACGAGATGTTTTTCAGTTGTCTTTCGTTGGGATTCTCGGCTCTGGCACGAGCCGCCGCTGGCCGACTCTCGTAGTCTCGTTGGCCGTCGCCCTGTCCAGATTTCAGGTCCCCTGTTCCTGTCGCTCTCAGTCTCTGAATAATCGGGGCATGTAGGAGCTAGAGCTACCTAACCATTTGAAGCCATTCCAATTTCATTTCCAAGACGTTTGGCAGGCCAGCCACAAGACTAGGGTAGAGCAATCTTCACCCACGATTCGGCCACTAGCCAACTGCAGCATCAGAAAAGGGAAAGGCGTGCGCTCCCAAGCTGTCGCCACCATGGCCTCCGGCGGCGAGCATACGGTGGCCCTGCTCCACCGCCCTCCCGGCGAGGTCTCGTCTCCCTCGCCTCGCCTGTGCCTCCCTCACGATGAATTCTCTTCTCTATCCCTTTATCTTGCTCAGAATTTTGACTCATGGATGTTAATTTTGCCGGGAATTTCCGTCGCAGGCACAAGAGGCATACACCAGTGACGGCTCCCTTGATTTCGACGGGAACCCGGCGCTGAAGCACCGCACGGGTGGATGGCGCGCGTGCCGCTCAGTTCTCGGTGAGTTTTGTTTCTTCTTCCTGTTGAGATGGACTGTTGTTTTATGGTGATCCAAATTCGTTTATACTGATGAAGGCCAACTTGTGACGTAGGAGAGCGGAGCGCCCCGGAGTCAGAAGTTGGCCCATAATGTCCGCTGGCCCATCCGGGATGCACGGAGGGGGGTGCGGGGGGCGGCAGCCCCCCTCGGGTACGGTACGGATCGTTTCCGAGTCAGACTGCAGCTGACTTAGGGTTTACTCCCTATATATATTCCTTGTAAGCCGCCGGCAAGGGTGATCGCATCATTGTACACCCACGGCGTTTGTAAACATCCACCCGAAATAGTGAAGTGGTTTGCTGGCTGGCGCCCGTGGTTTTTCCCTTGTGTGTTGCAAGGGTTTTCCACGTTAAAATCTTGTGTCTCCTGCTGTGTTTACTTCTTGTTCTTCGTTATTATTCATCTCGTATTATAACATGGACATCAACAAGATTAGTTTTCACCCGTTCTTTGTAATCTGGTCTTACTCTTATGTGGTTGCTGCTTGAGCGGGGACGATGCGCAGGTACCGAGTTCTGCTACTGCCTGGCGTTCTACGGCATCTCGTGCAACCTCGTCACGTACCTCACCGGCGTCCTAGGCCAGAGCAACGTCGCCGCCGCGCGGAACGTGTCCACCTGGCAGGCCACATGCTTCCTCATGCCGCTCGCCGGCGCCGTCGTCGCCGACTCCTACTGGGGAAGGTATCGCACCATGGTCGTCTCCTGCTCCGTTGGCGTCGCGGTACGTCAGTTCCTTGTTCCCCCTTCCGACCGCTCTGCACCTCAAGTTCATAAGTTATCAATCAATCATCAAGCATCACACCGCATTCTTTCATCATTTTTTGTTGTTGAGGAAAGTCTTCGTCAATTATTGACATCTTGTCCCGACCAAGAATAGATATTCAGACTACTGTTTGCACTGTCTGTTTTGGGCAGGGCATGCTCATGACAGCTGTCTCAGCGTACCTGCCCCTGCTCGTCAAGACCGGCGCGTCGTTCAACATGGTGTCGGATCAGGAGCTCGTTCTGTTTCTCGGCCTCTACATGATCGCCGTCGGGCTAGGCGGCCTCCGGCCGTGCCTCATGTCCTTCGGCGCCGACCAGTTCGACGACGGCGACCCGTTGGAGCGCGTGAACAAGGGCTCCTTCTTCAACTGGTACGTGTTCAACATCAACTGCGCGTCGCTCGTGTCCAGCACCGGCGTCGTGTGGGTGCAGGACCACTACGGCTGGGCGATCGGCCTGACCATCCCGGTGGCCGTCCTAGCCGTCGGCCTGTTCTGCCTGATCGCGGCGTCACGGACGTACAGGTTTCAGCGTACCCGCGGTAGCCCACTCACCAGAGTCTGCCAGGTCGTCGTCGCCGCCGTCAGGAACTTTGGTGTCGAAACGCCCGCCGACAGCTCTCTCCTCTACGAGCTGCCGCCAGAAGACGACGACGGTGCCATGAAGGGGGTTCAGAGGATCGATCACACCACTGATCTCCGGTCAGTTAGTTAGTTCAACGAATTCTCTGTCAATTCCTTCCATGTATGATAGTAACATTATTCTTGACTCTTTAGATGCACATTTCTGTTGATCAGATTCTTCGACAAGGCCGCCATTGTAATGGTTTCCGACAAGGAGTCAGCTGTTGTGCCAGCGCTGCGCAGCCCGTGGAGGCTGTGCGTCGTGACGCAGGTGGAGGAGCTCAAGATCCTCGCGCGGATGCTGCCGCTCTGGGCGACCGTCGTGTTCTTCTACGCCGTGACGGCGCAGGTCACGTCGACGTTCGTGGAGCAGGGCATGGCGATGGACGCCACCGTCGGCTCCGTGCGCGTCCCGCCCGCGTCCATGTCCACCTTCGACGTGCTCACCATCGTCGTCCTTGTCCCGCTCTACGACCGGGCGTTCGTGCCGGCGGCCAGGCGGCTCACCGGGAGGGAGAAGGGCGTCTCGGAGCTGCAGAGGATCGGCGCAGGCCTCGCCTTCACCGTGCTCGCCATGGCAGCCGCCGCGATCGTCGAGACTGCGCGACTCCGTGCGGCGCCCGGGAAGATAAGTGAGCTGTTGCTGGCGCCACAGTACGCACTGGTGGGTGTTGGCGAGGTGCTCACTACGATCGGGCAGCTCGACTTCTTCTACAGCCAGGCGCCGGCGGCTATGAAGACCGTGTGCACGGCGCTCGGGTTCCTTGCGATAGCGGCCGGCGGCTACCTGAGCTCGTTCCTACTGACGGTCGCGCAGTGGGCGACGAGTACCGGCGGCCGACCCGGGTGGATCCCCGACAACCTGAATGAGGGGCACCTGGATCGCTTCTTCTGGATGATGGCCGGACTGGGCTGCCTGAATTTGATGGCATTTGTGAGCTGCGCCGTCAGGTACAAATATAGAAAGGCTAGCTAATTTTTCAGTTCTATCATCGTGGTCCGCCATTTATTTCTCGCAGCCTGCGATGATGGTGCTAAAGATACACGGAGTACAATTTTTTTTCCTCTTACTACAACATCCACGGATCCATCAAATGTTCTCCTGATAGAAAATAACGTATTCAATAGCTCTTTTTTCTTCTTTTCATATTTGATCTTGTAGGTGCTTGTAAATTTGTAAAAGCCCTCCAACTACTTATTTACAAGTAATACCCATTTCTCAAAACTACCACTCGAAAGTAGATTTTCCACATTGTCTCTCCGCGAAGCAAGGCAGCGACCAATTTCACTCAGCACCCTCCCCCTCGTTCTGATAGGCCTCGGCTCCACCAAACGTTGACGACAGCGGAGGGATTTCACGGCGTGCATCGATGGTGGCATGAGAAGTAGCGTCTATGTGAAGTGAGGCTCTCAAGCGGGGCAAAGCAAGTGCTGAGATGGAGGACGATCGGCGGCACCGGAGACGATGTTTAGGTCCAGGACAGAATTCCAAGCGGGTGGCTACGCCGGTCTAGGCCGGAATCGTTGGTGCCTCGTGAAGGGGATCTTCAAATGTCAAGCGGCCCGACCTAATCACTATTGAAAAATTAGGCATTTCATGATTAAATCTAGCCGATGTGAGCGGCGTCGGCCATGGCACTACACCACAACATACATTTAGGGGCATTTTGGTTAGGGCATTTTTTAAAGTGCCCTAAAAGTTTCTAATTAGGGGCACTTCAACAAAGTGCCCCAATAGATATAACCTTGTGTGGCACTTTGTCAAAGTGCCCCAATAGATATAACCTTTTGTGGCACTTTGTCAAAGTGCCCTCAAATGTTATTGCTATTAGGACACTTTGTGAAAGTACCCCAAATGTCATTACTATTGGGGCACTTTGGCAAAGTGCCCCAAATGTCATTGCTATTGAGGTATTTTGGCAAAGTGCCCCCAATTAGTCAAGAGCTATTGGTTCAGTTTATCAAATGATTTTTTAAAGCATAGATCAAATCAGTTGGGAACTTTGAGATGCAATTTCTATTTGTTGACGGCCACAAAATCGTCTTCCGTTAGGGTTACGTCGTGCAAACAACGCGTCATCATCATGCGTTAATTAGCGATCAACTTGCTGTTTTGAGCTAGGTCAACTGGTCAAACTGGACCGACCTACTGGGCTGGCCCAATTATTTTGGGTCAAACCGACCCAAAACTCACTCCTCCCTCTCATTCTCTCTCTCCCTCACGACACTCTCCTCTTGTTCCCCTTCCTCTCCGGCGACGCGATGCGCCGCCCGCGCCGTCGCTGCTCCGGTCGTCGACGGCCTCTTCCGGCGCCGCCGTCTGCTGGCTCTGCTCCGTCGCCTCCTACACCACCGATTCCCTACCTCGATTCGCCCCCGCGTGCTCCAATCGAACCTGCCCGCGAACCCTAACCCTAGCTCGCCGCCAGTTCGGCTCGGCGCCGTCTGGCCTCTGCCGGCGTCGATCTCCTCCCCCAAAAAGCGTGCTACTCCGCCGCCTTATCGACCACGACTTCCTCCTCGAGCCTCTGCTCGAGCTCCTCCGCGAGCACGTCCTCCTCTCGGACGCCCAACTCGAGCACGCCGCCTCGGCCACCACTTGGGCCCCGGCGTTGCTCGGCTCCCTCTCGAGCCCCTGTTCAAATTCTAGCTCGACCACGGCCTCCCTCTGCCGTCGCCTACCTCAACCTCGACGCCGGCGGGATGGCTCTCAGATAGAAGCAACCACGGCGTCCTCGACTTTCTGCCCTACGACTCGGCTGCTAAGGTGGTGTAGGAGTGATTTGGTGCGGTGGTCTGCTGATGCTGGACATGGTGGTGTAGTGATGGTGCGGCTGGTGCTGTGGTGTTGCTGCTGCGACTATGACTCTGATGGGACGGCAATACATCGACTGCAACCCCGTCATCCTCCCTCGTCTACTTCCTCGACTACGCCTACTGCAGCTCCTCCATGCTCTGCCTCGGCTACAACTTCCCGAGGTGAGCACATTGTGGATTGGTTTGGTCGATCTAGTGCTATATGTGTGGTGCTGGTGACGAACTGGTTTAGGATTTAGGTTGTGGTGCTGCTCTAATTCATCATGGCGATGAACTGATGCTGGGAATCTAGCTATTTGCCCCTGGTTGGTTTCAGTCAGTGGTGTTAACTGAAGAAATGTTCAGTTTAAATGTGTTGTTTTAGTTAGTTAATTTTTAGAGAGGAATTCTAGATGATTACTCATCTGCATCAGTGCTTTTGTGGTAACTTAACTCTGACGAAACTGAATATAAACTACACTGTTAACTGAATTAATTCAGTTATACACCTATTTAACTTATTGTTAGAGTTGGAAATGATTTATTAGGTGATTAATGGCTAGCTGAATTTGCTTGTAAGCTATTGCTCGGAGTCGGAGGGAGATGGGTGGCCTCCACGACGGTGACAACAATTATGCGCTTTGACAATGGCGTTGATGCCTCCAAGTGTGTTCCACATCGTCCTCGACTCCTAGGTAGCCTCCTCTGCTCCTCATTGACCTGTCCGTCTTCTCGGTTCCTCACAGAGGAGATTAAATGCCTCCTCTGCTAATCCTCTCGGTACCAAACAGAGGAGCCTTGGTCCTAGCATTATTTACAATAATTTTGTTACTTAAATGCTTTAGCATTGAGTGCTTGACTTGATTGTCTAATTCCATCCATTTATGAAGCCAATTGATATATACTGAAGATAATTTCGCATTTTTCCAAGGTCTACTGAATGTACTAAAATCAGGCGATTTATTTTGTGTCCTTCGGGTGGGATCTCAAATGGTTTGGCAACCATCTAATTTTTACTTTATGGTTAATCGAAATATCTTCATTTTCTGTTCCACATTTGAGAACTGTAAAATGATTTAGTTAGAATGTGGTGTTTCAGTAGAAATAGAGGGCTCCAGAATGTGTAAGTTGGGTTGTTAGTGCATCATACATGCAGAAGGGATACACCACACATTGATCAGTTAGGAATAACTTCTTTGTTATGTTAGGAGCTGAAAATATTAAAGTTATTGTGTGAGGAAACAGAGCAGGTGTAGTATTTCTGTGCTTCTCTAGGCAGATTAACTTAGGCATCAGGAAATCTTACCTCTATCTTATGTATTGTCGTTTTTTTGCACTCATCCTTTTTCCTAGTTTGCTTAGTATTTATACTTAAGGAATGAAAGATAATCAAATTCTGAATATATTTTACTTCATTTAGTCTTATGTGAATATGCCAAGAACTTCTAGCAACTTTCTGTATTTGTATTAGATTTTGAGCTCTTGAGAAAGAATAAAACTATAGATACTATATATAAAGGACGGACAAAACAACGGCCTCTCAGGAGAAAGAATAGAACTATAGATACTATATATAAAGTACGATTCCTGGTCGTCCGATCGCGAGCTACAGTAACGATTCCTGGTCGTCCGATCGTGAATCGATGGTCCAGGATCCTTCTCCATCCAATGAACAGTACTACCACGACGAACAGTGCGGCCGGTGACTGCCATGAACAATAACCTGATGAACAGTTCGGTGTCGACGAACAGTGACCGTGAGTGCGATGAACATTAACGGTACACCCTGATGAACAGTACCGTTTTCAAAAAATACGATTCTCTCTTCTTTTCATGATAACACATACATGAAATATATGCGTGTCGACGAGTAGGTTCCATTTCCGTGATCGGTTCCGAGTTTGGTCGACTCTAACTCCTTAATTTTGGATCCAGATTCGCAAAAACATTTGACGAATTTTGTCAAATTCGTCGCACTCAGTCATCCGTTTGAATTTTCCTTTCACGAGTTGATGGATATCATCCTTCCAAACAACTTTCATGTTTTAACATTTTTATTTTGACAGACATATACGTATTTCTCTCTAATCTTCAAATTCAACTCAAAGAGTTCATCTAAAATCCATCAGCTCATCCATGGTTACTATCCCCTACACTGGAGAAAAACGTAGCTATTCCAGATGAATAGTGCTCCACCCGGTAAACAAGCCGGTCACACCGGTGAATAGCTGTGCAATGACCGGTGTATCATCCGGTGAACAGCCGGTCAACCTTTTTTTAGCTTTTTTTCCTTAGTTTTTTTTTACACATAGACTTTTATTTTTCGCAGTAGGTTTCAGCGCATATTTCCTGGCTAAAATTTTCCCAAGCGTATTTACATAGGTAGTTTAGACTTTTTGACGGTATTTTTCTTTATCTTTTTGACAGTTTTTTAAATCTTCTTCGGACTTTCCGATTGTGATTTTTTGTGTTTTTTTGTCTAAAAAATACAAACCGAATTTACACACATATACCTCTCGAACAAGTTTAGATTTTTCGACCTACATGAGTTTAGATTTTCTGACGGTATTTCTTTTGCTTTTTCCCAGTTTTTTAACCTTTTCTTTCGCTTTTTTCATTTTTTAAACCTTTTTTGGACTTTTCGATAGAATTTTTTGTCTTTTTTTTTGTGAAATTACCAACCGCATTTACATACATGCATATACCTCTCGAACAAGTTTAAACTTTTCGACCTAAATGAGTTTAAACTTTTTGACGGTATTTTTCTTTAGCTTTTTTACAGTTTTTTAAACCTTTTTTTGGACTTTCCGATAGTAATTTTTGTCATTTCTTTTTGTACACAACTTACCAACCACATTTACATACATAAATATACCTCTCGAACAAGTTTAGACTTTTCGACTGTATTTCTTACAAAAAAACAACTAAATATTTTCTCCTCTTTTTCTCATTCCTTCTTTTTAGCCTATAGAATGATAATTTGCGACACAAATTTCCGTCCGAGCACAAATTTCCGTCCGACATTCGTCCACTGTACATCCGGCTATTTTTAGATTCATCCCAGTTTATCTTTAAAATATTACAATTGGTGATCACAAAATTATACAATGATTTAATAAACCCACGGTACCTGTCAATATAAATTGAACTCACACGTCTAACTACAAACACTTCTCTTAATACATACAATCTTTCGTCTCAGCAGATCCATTTTATTCTTTGAACAAAAAGACTAACTACTTAACACTATTAAAAACACAAAATACGCTCATGTACACGACACGCCGCGCCAGCTTGCCTAGTATAGTTTTAAGGGTAGGTCGCAAGAAAATCACCTGCCTTCTTATGATCTGTTGGGGTAAAGAAAAGGAACTCATGTAGAGATTTTTCTATTTTTTAAACCTGGTCTGGCTTAGGAGGAATAATTCCCTTATGGTGTTGTTGTTCCCTGTGTGATAATTTCATTACCAACTTTATTGTGTACACTAATCCACCCTCCAGCTTGTGTGTCTGTCTCCTACTCTCATTATGGGTATCAAACCAATTGCCCCTGATTCTAACTTGCTTCTGTTCGAAATGAAAGCCAGGAAGTACTGTATAATGAAAGCCAGGAATCTTTGGCCGTCTTGCGGAAAGAGAAACCCCAAATACTCTCTCCACTATTCCCCAAATCCGATAGACCCCAAATAGTTTTATGTGATAGAAAGTAGATGGCTGATTGCATGCCTTCAATTGTGCACTAGTTACTTTTTTTTCTGATTTTCAGTTGTTCAGTCCATGGTCGTTACTGATTAATTTTCCACCTGTTATGATTGTTCTAGTCTTCGAAGTTGGTCAGCGTATTCCTCAGTTGCTCAAAGGAGCATTAGTAGGCTTATAGGAGATGTAATCCTCGGTTGTTCTTACTGTGTTATCCTCTACTTGTCGCATATACTACATACTTTAGGGTTATATTGGACTATGTAAGCGATAAACTAGTAAAATAATATGAGACCATTAGTTTCAGTACTAGCTGATGTCACACGGTAGAACTAGGGTTCATTATATTACAATTTGCTATTTTTAAATCTGATGTCATTCCAAAATTCTTTTGTATTTCAGGTTGTTAGTGTGTTCATATTGATCTTTCTCTTCGCACTCTGTTATCAACTTCTAGTTCTATTTTACCTAGTAGTGCTGAAATGATCTATCTAAAAATATCCAGCCACAGGTTCAGTTAGCGTGAAGTTAATACCACTGAATGATCTAATATTCTAATGTAAGATGGTTTTTGCACAGGTTTCTTTAGAGGTTCGAAGCAGAAGCAGCTTATCACCGGATGATGTGCAACCTGAAATGCGACTCGTGTTGATTACTTATGACTCTGGCTACATCTGCTGCTGTTGTCTTGCTGAAATTATTTAATATATGCCAACTGTCGTGTATTACTTAATCTCTCTAGTACTCTTGTCAAGTGAACTCGCCTTGGGTAATTCGGCAGTGTTGAAAGTGTAGTTTATAATCAGATACATTTAGAGGCCTCAAATACATGGTTACGAACTGATGTTTATATTCAGATATTGTGGAGTTACAAAGTGCTGTTTATATTCAGTTACAAACTGCTGGGATGTATTTGACAGTAGATGATCTATATTGGGTTTTAAACTGTAATCTATTTTCGTTTTAAATTGAGCTGTAACTAAACTGGTAGTTACATGATCTAAACTGTGCCCCCAAATACACTTAGGGGCATTATCTAAAATTGCCCCAAAAACAATTAGAGGTACTTTCTCAAAGTGCCCCTAAATGTATATATGGGCATTTGATATAATGTCTCTAAATGTATTTGGGGCACCATCTCAAAGTGCCCCTAAATGTATTTGAGGCATTTGAGATAATGCCACTAAATGTATTAAGGGCACTTTTGAAAGTGCCCCTAAATGATGAGCTATTGGGGCACTTTTAGGGGAACTTTCATAGTGTGCCTCTAAAACCTTTAGAGACACAAGCATTAGTTGCACTTCTAAAAAGTGGCCTAAAAAGCATTGGGAGCACAAAATTAACAATTTGGGGCACTTTGAAGTGCCCCAAAAGCTTGACCGTGATGTAGTGTGGCGGAAACAACATGACAGAAATGAAACCACACGTCTCTTATTCTGTGCGTAGCCAAAATCTCCATCGAGACACACATCGCCACCACACAAATTTAACGTAAAGAATAATAAGCTGTAAATGAGACGTATATCCGAGGTTCCCCTTGTCTCTAGGCACCGAATTAGCCGTCAGAGACGAGGGGTACCAATGGCAAAGAAATGGAGTAAATGTGTAATTAGAACTTTCGTAATGCTTGTATCTTGCCGCGATATTTATAAGCAATTTGTCGATGTGACAGTTTATTTAACAAAGATATTAGGAACATAGAGTTTTTGCATGAGATCATAGGCAAGAAAAAAAGTTGCTACCCAATCACATATATAGAAGAAGCATAATCCTATAATTATTAAAAGTAAGTTCAGTTAGATATAACCCTTAAAAATAATGCAGTATGCTGATCACCTTTTGTCATTCACCGGTACCTAGAATAACACGTTAATATACATCTTAACTGAGGCAACGTTAAAATAAAATTGTACTTTGTATAATCTAAAAAAAATTGAACTTGTATTATGGAAGGCCTTAGAGAAAATTTGCAACGCTAATCAATTGGGTCCCTGCTTTGCTTACGGTACGGGCCTGGCAGAGATCCATGAAAATCAAAAGGCCAGCCAAGCTACGCATACTTGTCAGCCCAATTTAGTTGGCCCAGGCCTCGCGTGTTGTAGGGAGGAAGACCTACTCTGTATTTTATTTTATTCTGAAACTTGAAATTATGCAGTTGTTTTAGAAATTCGAGTACAAATTTACCCAGTTAGAAGTGGAGAAAATTTAGAATGGAATTTCAAAATTTAAACAGCGTTTCTTCTGGGTGACACTTCCGCACCGGATTGCCTGAAATCGTTCGCCGGCCTTCGATAACACACACTTCCATCTCGATCCATCATCCATCCACTTAGAAAACCAGCGAACACAGATGATTATATAGTTAACACGGATGAACAAGACACAAAGCTCCATCCACCATGGATTACGTTACTAGCTAGGCTGCTTTCTACGCGCGCAGAGCGCAGTCTATACATTATTGGCGTTGCTACAAGCCTATAACCATGGCCAACACTAGTGACCAGGAGCTAGCCTAGCTAAACACAGAAGCTGGAGTCGGGAGCACGTCCCTACTTGGCCCCGCCAGCGCCGGTGGCAAGCTGGAGTCAGGAGCACGTCCCTACTTGGCCCGCCGGCGCCGTGGAGGCCCTGGAAGTAGCCCTGCGGGTTGCTCTCGAACCCGGCGCGGGAGATGCAGCCCCCGCTGCCGCTGCCCGGGGCCGTCATCATGCCAGGGCCACAGCCGCCTCCTCCACTAGTAGAAAAACTACCTTTCGTCCAGAGCCGAATCGGCCATTAATCCCGGTTCAGTGAAAAACCGGGACCAATGCCTGGCACTGGTCCCGGTTCGAGCTGCCAGGGCATTGGTCCCGGTTCGGTTGGGGACATTGGTCCCGGTTCGTGCCACGAACCGGGACCAATGCTCCAGTGCCGGACACGTGGCGTGCCGCGGAGCTTTGGTCCCGGTTCGTGGCACGAACCGGGACCAATACCCCTCCCCTGCCTATAAATAACCCACCCCTCTCTTCTCTCCTCTTTTTTTTCTGGTTGGATTGGTGGGAAGTGGGTGCTAGTTTTTTTTCCTTTGCCACGCACAAGATGTGTTCGATGAAATGCCCGAGCCACACTTAAGTTCACACAAGATGATATCCTCGGCCGAGGTTAGCAACTTTATCCTTTTCATCTGTAATTGATACAGAAATATTGCACGTGTCGATGTACGGTGGTCATTTCACTATTCAAGATGTTATTGTAATGGTATTTGATAAACTTAATTATATGATGCAGATGGATGCACGGATGCGATGGATGTACGGCGAACGACGCAGTTCCGAGTTTATTGCAGGCCTGCATAAATTTCTCGAAGTGGCTGAGGCAAACAAAGTGGATAATTTTATGCCTTGTCCATGTGAGAAGTGTCGGAACGTCAGGGAGTACTCTAACCCGAAAACCATTCAAGACCACGTGCTTCGGAGAGGTTTCATGCCCAGCTATAATTGTTGGACCAAGCACGGAGAAAGAGGGGTTAGGATGGAAGACAATGAAGAAGAGGAGGATGATGACAACTATCCTATGTTCCCTGAGGAATGCGGTGATACTGTAATGGAAGACGTTGAAGAAGAAGGAGGTGAACATCGGGCATCAGATGAGCCCGCTGATGGTCTTGGTGGGGTCATTTCTGATGCAAAGCGAGAATGCGATACAGAAAAGGAGAAGCTAAAGTTGGAGGCCATGCTAGAGGATCACAAAAAGTTGCTGTACCCAAATTGCGAAGATGGCAGCACAAAGCTCGGTACCACACTGGAACTGCTGAAATGGAAGGCAGAGACTGGTTGTTCTGACAAGGGATTTGAGAAGTTACTGAAAATAATGAAGCCGAAGCTTCCAAAGGATAACGAATTGCCCGAGACTACATACGAAGCAAAGAAGGCTATCTGCCCTCTAGGATTAGATGTGCAGAAGATACATGCATGCATTAATGACTGCATCCTGTACCGCGGTGAGGAGTACGAGAATATGGATAAATGCCCGGTATGCAATGCACTGCGGTACAAGATCAGACAAGATGACCCTGGTGATGTTGAGGGCGATGACGAGCCCCCCCGGAAGAGGGTTCCTGCTAAGGTGATGTGGTATGCTCCTATAATACCACGGTTGAAACGTCTGTTCAGAAACAAAGAGCATGCCAGGTTGTTGCGATGGCACAAAGAAGAGCGTAAGAAAGACGGGAAGTTGAGACACCCCGCCGATGGGTCCCAGTGGAGAAAAATCGACAGAGAGTTCCCGACATTTTCAGATGACGCAAGGAACTTAAGATTTGGTCTAAGTACAGATGGCTTTAATCCTTTTGGGGAGCAGAGCTCCAGTCATAGCACTTGGCCCGTGACTCTATGTATCTACAACCTTCCTCCTTGGTTGTGCATGAAGCGGAAGTTCATTATGATGCCAGTGCTCATCCAAGGCCCGAAGCAACCCGGCAACGACATTGATGTGTACCTAAGGCCATTAGTTGATGAACTTTTGCAGTTGTGGTCCGAACCAGGTGTACGTGTGTGGGATGAGCACAAACAACAGGAATTTGACCTACGAGCGTTGTTGTTCGTAACCATCAATGATTGGCCTGCTCTTAGTAACATTTCAGGACAGTCAAACAAGGGATACAATGCATGCACGCACTGTTTAGATAAGACTGAAAGTATACATTTGGGAAACAAGAACGTGTACCTGGGGCATCGTCGATTTCTTCCGAACAGTCATGCCGTAAGAAAGAAAGGCAAGCATTTCAACGGTGAGGCAGATCGCCGGAAGAAGCCTAACCTCCCTGATGGTGATGTTATATATGACATGGTCAAGGATTTAGAAGTAATCTTTGGAAAGGGTCCTGGCAGTCTATCTGTTCCGAATGACGCTGACAACCACGTACCCATATGGAAGAAGAAATCTATATTTTGGGAGCTACCCTATTGGAAAGTCCTAGAGGTCCGGTCTTCAATCGACGTGATGCACGTGACGAAGAATCTTTGCGTGAACCTGCTAGGCTTCCTGGGCGTGTATGGGAAGACAAAAGATACACCAGAAGCACGGGAGGACCAGCAACGTATGAAAGACCCATACAACAAGCAGACGGATAAAGGGCGTCAATACTTAAGCAGCTACGCTCTTACCAAAGCAGAGAAGGAAATCTTTTTTGAATGCCTGAGCAGTATCAAGGTCCCGGCTGGCTTCTCGTCAAATATAAAGGGAATAATAAATATGGCAGAGAAAAAATTCCAGAACCTGAAGTCTCATGATTGCCACGTGATTATGACGCAGTTGCTTCCGGTTGCATTGAGGGGGCTTCTACCGGAAAATGTTCGAGTACCCATTGTGAAGCTATGTGCATTCCTCAATGCAATATCTCAGAAGGTCATCGATCCAGTAACTCTACCAAGTTTACAGAAGGCTGTGGTCCAATGTCTTGTCAGCTTCGAGTTGGTGTTCCCCCCATCATTCTTCAATATTATGACGCATCTCCTGGTTCACCTAGTCGACGAGATTGCCATTCTCGGTCCTGTATTTCTACACAATATGTTCCCCTTCGAGAGGTTCATGGGAGTCTTGAAGAAATATGTTCATAACCGTGCTAGGCCAGAAGGAAGCATCTCAAAGGGCTATGGAACAGAGGAGGTCATTGAGTTCTGTGTTGACTTTATTCCTGACCTTAAGCCGATTGGTGTTCCTGAATCGCGGCATGAGGGGAGACTGAGTGGAAAAGGCACGCTAGGAAAGAAAGCACTGATATGTAGGGACGGGCATTCTTTAACTCAAGCACACTACACAGTTCTACAAAGTTCCACCTTCGTGGCTCCGTATATCGAGGAACACAAGAATTATGTACGCTCCAAGAACCCGGGGAGGCTGACTCCTGGATTAAAGAAAAACACATGGAGACTTTCGGCAGTTGGTTGCGATTACAGCTCATGAATGACACCACTGTCGGAGATCAGCTCTACTTGTTGGCCGCGTCACCATCTTCGACTGTATTGAATTTCCAAGGGTACGAGATAAATGGGAATACATTTTACACGATCGCCCAAGATAAAAAGAGCACCAACCAAAACAGTGGTGTCCGCTTTGATGCAACAGACGAGAATGGGCAAAAGGACACATACTATGGTTACATAGAGGAGATATGGGAACTTGACTATGGACCTACTTTTAAGGTCCCTTTGTTTCGGTGCAGTTGGGTCAACATGAAGGAGAAGGGATAAAGGTAGACCAGCTGTACGGAATGACAACAGTGGATCTCAAGAATCTTGGTTGTTACAGGAACGAACCATTCGTCCTAGCCAATGATGTGGCTCAGGTTTTCTATGTGAAGGACATGTCCTCCAGACCGAAAAAAAGAAAAAAAAGCAAACGAATACATCAGACGATGAGCCAAAGCGTCACATAGTTCTTTCAGGGAAAAGAAACATCGTGGGAGTCGAGGACAAGACAGACATGTCAGCAGATTATGATAAGTTTGATGAAATTCCGCCCTTCACAGTGAAAACTGACCCAAGCATCCCGTTAAATAATGAAGATGCTCCATGGTTACGGCCGAAGCGATCATAGGCCAGGGACATACGCGAAGAAGGGTTCATGGCATTTATGTAAATCAATGTGATGTGTAGTAATGTATTAAACCTTTATGTGGTGAAAACCATAATACATAGCTCGGGTCCATTTTTATTTAACCATAATACATCACGAATAATATCACTAACTTTTGTTCCACGGGGTGCTGAGCGGCCGGCGCTGCGCACCCAAAGAGCAGGAACCATCACAGGGTCAATACTCACGTGAGAAGGATCCCTATGAAGAACCATCCACCAACCGGGACATCGTCGCCGAGATCTGAAAAAATGAGTGGGGAATTTGATCAAACACCTAGGTAGGGGAGGGAGAGGGCAGCACCTTGGTAAAAACACGCCCAAAACACACGGTTTCCCCGTCATACAGCCCACCGGTGGCTCGTGAGACGGCAAATCGGCCTTCGATCCAAACAGCGGCAAGACGTCTCTGATGATTTGCAACCGTCCGAACAAGTGTTGGGATGTTGCTAATCATCAGAGCGCCTTGCCGCTGCTTGGATCCGACCGAGGGGAGGGTTCACCTTCAGCCTCCGCTCTAGGAACTCCTGCCTCTCAGAAATCTTGTCTCTGCTACCCGGAACTGTCCCTAATAAGGGTACGTGTGCTTCTCAGTGCTGAACATGTCCGGGAGGGGGGCTATATATAGGGTACGTGTGCTTCTTTAGTCCCGGTTGGTAACACCAACCGGGTCATGTGGCTCACGAAGTGGTCGTGATACTGCTGATCCAACAGCTCACAATCCCTCAAAAGAAACACACCCCTGATCCAACGTCTCACAAGCGCTTGAAAGAAACACACGATCCGTGTGCTTCTTTAGTCCCGGTTGGTAACAAAGGCGGGCTTTGCGGTCACGACACGTGTCCCTTTAGTCCCGGGTGGTGGCTCACAAAGTGATATCCAACAGCTCACAAGCCTTCAAAAGAAACACACCCCTGATCCAACGGCTCACAAGCACTCGAAAGAAACACACGATCAGTGTGCTTCTTCCTTATTGGTGGGATTCTCACTATATATATGTAGTCATGCATGGCCTCCATTGGCATAGCACATCTAAACTCATATCTGCAACCTCATCACTCTCCCATGGCTTCCACCGTACCCACTCTAACCTACTCGGAGGCGGAGGCGCTTTGCGCCTCAAACTACCCCTGCCCGCCCGGCTACGACGTCCCCGTCGGCTGGAGGCTGAGCACCGGAGGCGTGCCGGTCCCTCCTGTCCCTCAAGGTTTGGCGCGCCGGGCGGCCATCACGAACCACTACTACCTCGAGCTCACTCCGGAGAAGCGGATGGATCCCCGCTGGCATCCCGACTACCGCCCGACTTGGGACGACTTCTTCATCAATCGGCGTGAGAGGGCGCTCGCCAGGTACGAGGAGGACGGCCCGCCTCCTTCGAACTTCAACGAGGCCGGCCGTCGGCTGTGGTGGAGCGGCCGGACTCTCCAGAGCGTCATGAACTATATCACGGCCGGCGATAACCCCCGCCTGCGCTACCCTCGCTTCCAGTCCAGGTGAGCGCCGCCCGACGACAGCGACGACGACGGCGGCGACAACGACGACTACGAGGACGAGTATTATAGGCCTAGGCAGGAGTATGACTAACCTATGGTTCGTCTATGTATCCAAGATTGTTGTCATTAACTACTTCTGGTCTAGCTAAGACGACGATCGTGTGAAATGTATTCTTTATCTCTGCATTTCCAAGTCTATGAAGAAGTTTTTTGTAAACTATGTCAAAACTCAAGTTTATCATTTATCCTACCAACTAGTACACATGAAAGTACTCCATGCCAAAGGATTTCATTTTTTGAGTATTTTTTTTCACTTTCTTTGACTTTTTTTAGAAAAGGTCAAAATGGCCGCCGTTACTATTCATTGTAAGGGGTCGAATTATCCAAAACTATCGACGGTTTTGTGATATAACCACTACTTGTGCACCTTAAAATCATTTTTGAAAAAATTTCAGAGCAAACAATCACACACTTGTAGTTCAAATTTGAATTACTTTCGAAAAATAGTCATAAAGTCGTTTAAGTAGGAGAAATTAGCTAGAAACCGAGCAAATTACTAATATTTGTGGATTATCTATAAAATATGGTCTACTTTGTGTGATAATTGGATGGGTGTCATTTTGCACCATATTTGTTGTACTTGCTTCACAAAAAATGTCATTTTTGACAATCGAAAAACAAAAAACGATATTTAGATAAGTAATTTGAAAAAACAGAAAATGTTTTTGGTTTATTTATTCAAATTTAAACACTTTTTATGTTGAAAGTCTTTTCAGATTCAAAACCATGTGAAATTCATATTCAAACACCTAAATAAGAAAAAAAAAAGCGGGAAACAACATTCAGTACTGAAAAGTTTGAAATAATTTTGAAAAAGGACTCATTGGTCCCGGTTTATACCAAGAACCGGGACCAATGAGTCCATGGACGCGCCACGCGATCTGGCATTAACTGACACACTCATTGGTCCCGGTTGCGGGTAAGAACCGGGACCAAAGAGGCATTGGTCCCGGTTCTTGGCAGCAACCGGGACCAATGACCCCTCGTATAACTGCCCTGGCCCTTTCTTCTTCCCCATTCACCCAAATCGACTAAGGACGGAGAAGCGCGACGCGGAGCGAAACGACGCCGGCAGGCTGCCCGACCTCCGCGCCGGGCCCCACGCGGCACCCCGCCGCCGCCGTCGACGTCCGCCGCGCCGCCTCCACGCGCCACCTCCACGCGCCGTCCTCCTCCACGTACGCGCCGCCCTAGCTCCTCCGGCCACGCGCGGCCCCACGCGCCGCCACACGCCCACGCCGCGCCGCCCGTCCGTGCGGCCTCCACGCGCTGTGCCCTCCACCTCCGCCATCGCCGGCCTCCGGCCACCTCCGCCACCGCCTCGGCCTACACGCACATTTGAGGTTTTTTTTTCATTTTTAGTAAAGTTTAAATTTTATTTAGCTTATTATTGTTTAGGTTATTATAGGTTATCAATTTTTAGTGTAGCAATTTTGAAAGTTAGCAATTTTGAAAGTTTAGCAATTTTGAAACTTAGCAATTTTGAAACTTAGCAATTTTGTTTAGACTAGTAATCGTGCACGTGCAATGCACGTTTTAAATTTATTTCTCCTCCCTTTTTGTCTCGTCTTTTCTGCTTTTTTTACTCCACGTTCATGAGCGATTAATGCAAGAATCGTAGAAACATACTTCAAACTGCCAACCTGAGAACCACGTGTCTCGCCCGCATCCATGACGTCAACAACACCCTAACAAACAGATGAATCAAAACTTCAGTAGTTGGTAAACGGAAAAGGTTTCTTGTTGGAAGGCTAGCCGATGAACGTTTTTATTCAATATAGAACGTTTTGATACCTGGTATAGATCGGCACGAATGAGTTTCTGATTCTCAGGCTTAGAGTAGAAATCAAGTCTCATGGTCTCCATCTTGATATACATGTCAACAGCCCATTGCTGGAAGCCGCGTGCACCAAATAATATAATGTTAAAAAGGTGTTTTCTGCATTGTAGTTTGAAACAGTAGTATTCCCTTGCGCTTACAAATTTTCTGGACTTTCCAGCATCGTCACCATCTTCCTGGTCCTCTTCACCATCTAGGACACGGTTCAAAAAGGAACTCATCAGTAATGATGAAGGAATAAAAACGTGAACACGTTAGAAGCATCAGGACAATTACCTGCTGCATCATCCGTGTTTGATTCATCATGTACATTTGAAGTACGATCTAGAACTGGGAAGTCCTCACCCTCGATCCCATCCTCGTTGTTCTCTTCAACCACCGGAGCCTCTCCATCGTATGGCATCCAACGGTTCCATCCAGTTTCCCCTCCCGGAAAGAATAATGGATATGCCAAAGGATCATAGCAACCATAGTATGCTCTGATGTATATGGGACAATCACCTTTGCCATGCAAGACAACTTGCCTATCAAAAGTGTTTTGTGGATCGCTCCCTTCGACCCACATCGCAGCCACCTGGGAAGCTTTAGGAGCATTGTACCTTCGTTGGTCCAGCCTTATGTCCGTGTTCAATGAAATCTTATATTCTTCTGTATTGGGAAGAGAGCCCATGCTCTTAAAAACCTGCACATACGGGTTGTCTTTAAGTATCTCTAGAATCTTCCGTATGAGATTTATATCAAGATCCGGAGACCGCTTTGCTCTATGTTCCAAGGTTTCATCAGTATCATAGATGTAGAGCTGCAGATGTCTAGGACCTTGATCACCGGGCACCAGATCATCCGCCTTATAGTACAATGCCCCGTGTGCACAGAAGGTATACACACCGATTCTCGCCGAATTGCTGACCCTAGGATCGAGGGTGACCGCAAGGCTTGTGAAAGAGAAGTGGCTGTTGAAATACCTTATGTGCTTTCTAAAATATTTGGCATCATGATCAACCTGACTTGTAAACAACCGGCGCAACTCCGCAGGAACTTCAGGGGTAACTATCTTGACCTTTCCATTTCTGCAACAGAATGCCGGACCCTCAAATTGGATCTTACTTGCCCCACAGTGTTTGCAATCTGGTACTGATCTCAAAACATGATGCTTGGTTGGTAGATTGTGGTACACGTAGTCATAAGGATCCACATTCTGGATACTCGGAGCAACACCACTTGTCACTCTCCATGAATCGAACCCATCTCCTGCCAAGATATAATAGCTGAAGGTCAAAAATACATGCGCAAAAAATTTGATAACAGAAGAATACATCTATCTCAATAATTTTATATCCAAATAATTTACCTTGGCCACGGTAAATCCTCGACTCATCATCGTCCTCAAATAATGAGTCTTGTTCATCTAGCTGAAAAGTGCATGTAGTATCGGAATCTTCATCACCTGTTTGAACAATGACAAATCTGTATAGGTAAATGTGTATGAACCAAATGAAACGACAACCAATAACATACTACATCTTAGGGTCCAAAAAATAGGTACTCCATTTTACCTTCCGATGCATCATAGTGTTCAGTTGGCTCAAAAATTTCAGTACCATTTGTAGCCGATCTGTGAGACCCCTCCACGGAAATAACACCCTTCTGTTTGTGATCAATATTAACCCTGCTGACACCTGCAAATTTTTCATGTAGGCACACATCATCAGATAATTAAGGCAACAAGCATAGTCTATTATTAGAAACTGAATCAAATTGGCTGTTTTGTACCATTTGTATGTACATAAGTCGGCGATATATGAGATACTTCCACAGAATTAACACCAATATGATTTCCAGCATTTTTTTCATCGCGGGCAATGCGTAGCATCTGTAAAGAAGTCACCTTTTGTTGATTTGTCAATGTAGCAGATGATTCTATACTCTGTCGAATTTCATTATAAGATGAGCCAGGACGGTTCTCCATGTTGGATATCCCTGCAGGAGTAAATGAGAAATTTCAAGATGTCCAAATTACTCAAAATCGATCCCCTTCAATAAGGAAAACAGATGAAATTCCAAGAAGATATATAGAATGAGTTATTGTTGATCCAGAATTTTTTTAAAAAATTGGCATACATATTTAAATTCCTCTCAGTTTTTACATGTGTGGTTGTTGCTTGCTTTAAGTTGGTAGTCCAGAAATCGGAAGTCCAAGAATGGTAGACAACTCACCCTCTTTTTCAGTGTTGCCACAGTTGGCTGAAATATTCCATCCAGAAAACAGTAATTATTTATTTCAACAATACCTGATGAGTTATTCTCTGATCGAGTATGCATGGCAGGAGTGCTTGGTGAGGGACCTATAATTGTTGCGGAGGACATATTCATGATCTGAGAAGGAGAAGATGTTTCTGCTATGAATTTTCCTTTCTTGTTATCACGGTTCCGTTGCAACACAATACCCCTCTTTTCGGCTGGCATATTTGCGTAGTGTACCCTAGACCGCTGTCGTTTCTTCTCAGCCGCAGTGCTCTCATCTGGCTCCACGAAGCTTTGTTCGGCTGGCATAATGGTACCAACCCATAATTGTCCGACAAAATTTGTTTGAGTTTACTGAAAATGACCGAAAAAACACATCTACAGTAATATTACCTGACATTTGGGACCAACTCGAGGTTTGAGTTTCAGTTGCATCGAGTCTGCTTATATGGTTTCGCATAGATGAGGCAGTGGCGATGACATTCGGTGTGTAGTTCTCCTTTCCCCTTGTTCGCTGATAAGTATCATTTCTATGAAGCCAGCTAATGTCGTCGTTTTCTTTGTGTTTCTGGCTTCCTGTGTAGATTGAGATAACAAAAACTGAGTACTGATGCATTCATATTAAGGGTGAAATAACAAATGAGTCTTGATGCATATAAAAAAATGTGTAGGTGAACTGCATACCTAGTGCATTTGGAGATCGCCTCTGCTGAGTAATGCACGACTGTCCTGACCCCATCTGCATCACCCCTACAGTGTTGGTATAGACAATTTATTATACTGGTAGTGCCTCCATATGAATGCCACATAGTATAGAAAAAAAACATCTTTACCAGGTGAAACCCTTTGTGAGGATTGTCCATGCATTTCGACATTCTCGCTGGACCCGCTGACTGCAGCCATTTTCTTTTTTTGTCGATATATGCGCTGCTTCTCGAGGTATTCAGCTCTCTCCTCTTCCGTCATTATGGCATACCACCCTTGCCCACTCGCTTGACATGTAGTTGAATTTTCAGAGACTTTTTCAGCCTTCTTTTGTTTTCTCCTCTCATGCTGCTTCTCCAGGTACTCGGCCCGTTTCTCAGGCGTCATCCGGGCATACCATCCATTACGACTTGGTCGTTTTGTTCCGAGATTCTCACCATTCGTGGCATTTGCATCTGTTCTTGTAGATGTGTTGGTTATGTCCTGAAAAGGAGTGCGGTTGGGTTCGGACATTGTGTATATTTGCTCTCTACAGCCTGCAAAAGTAAGTGCTGCAGAACAACATAAAATGAGATCAAATGTCATTTTCTCACAAACAAGTACATTTAAGTTTAGATGATCAAATATTGAGGAGATGCAACAGTAAAATTTTAGAGGATCAACGGTGTGGTTGAAAAAACACAACCTATTTTTGTAAGAACATTGCTTCCTTGCTGTATAAAAAATAGTTAAATGAGGTAAACCATAAAGCCAGGAATTTACAGCACAGAAATAGTAGGAAAACAGTACTGGAAAGAATAATGTGAAGATAAATAGAGGATAGTATCAGTTTACAAATGATGGCAATCCTTAGTCAAAGGCACAACTTGACAAGTAATATTAACGATGTTGATCCTGGAATGAGAGCAGTACCACTATAAATGTATGAACATTGGAAATTTGACTCCAAAAGTACCTTGTAGTCGCTGGAATAATTTGTCCCTATGCTTTAGTTGTTCGTTCGTATATTGATTTCGAAATATGCTATGTAGTATTCCCCAAATACCACCTTGCTTTACCTATACAGATTGAAGAGAGCAAATTTAGTAATGCCAGTAGTTCTAATGGAACTTCAAGTGATGCAGAACAGAAAAATCAGGCCTATATTATTTACCTATCAATTTCCATGCAACTATAGAAGTAAAACATACTTTCAATTTTACCTCTATTCTCGATAGGCCTTAGGTACTACATTAGAACAGGAATGCAGTGCATTGTGCTTTTAAGCAGTAACTAGATGTACAGAAAGATATATTAAAGATGAATATTGATACCATTGTTGTAATAAGAAATACAAATATATGCACTCAGTTTAGAGGGTAGAATCATTTTTCTTCGATCTTCCACTGTATGTACCCAATGTTTAGTTAAAATATGCCATACTTGATTATTAAGAAATTAGGAGACATGAGTGCCTGAAGCTATCAAAAAACTGGTCGTAACAGACTTCCAAAGCTAGTACTGATAATTTATTCTCCCATGGGATAAAGTAGTGACTATGAGTCTATGATGATGTTTTGTTATTGTTGACAACACAAATGCAGAAAAGTGGGTGCATGGAATAGATTTCTTAAGTATAATCTATTGCACTATTTCAAGCCATTACACAAGGAGCTTTTACAACTCAACAATTTGACCAAGAGCTTAACTCTCATGCTAATGGTGACAATATGATGATCGAAACGGCATATGAACTACTTATTTATACCTTCATGAACTAATTATACATAGACTACCTGTCAACGGATCTTTTCATTCTGGCTTCAGCTCCGGCACTTCCTTGCAGCAGCAGTAACAGACAGAGAGGCACCAGCAGAACTTTCCTATATTGCTTACTTATAACCTACAGTAGCATAGTTAGATATTTCCCTAAATAATTAGGCAGAAACCTCCATTCTCAAATTAGCATAAAATCCAATAGAAATAAGTAAGCAAATAAGACGAAATAAATAATCCTCGTCACCACAAATCTTTTAGAGTAGAATATTGATATTAGATTAGAAAATCAATCATTCTAAATAACTTGTTAGCTTTGGAGAAAAAAAAGAGCATAGCATATACTTAACCAAAGTACAGAAGAAACCCCTCCTAGCCTTAATGTTCATCGGATGCAGACACAGATATTAACCACCAGACAACTTCAAAAATAGAAGGGTTGATAGAAACAATCAAACAAATGATTCAAATCTCGCATTGCACCAAACCAAACCACCTTAAAGGAAATTAATGGAATGTCAAAAGAATATATTAATACCTCCTTATTTTCAGGTTCTACCAGAAAGAATTACAAGCTTATCCCATATATTTCAGTGTAATATCTTTATTCCTTTACTAGGAAAAACTACCTGACCCCAGCTTCTTGAGATTTTCATCCAGCAAATGCACTCATCCGCAGTAATGTATGCATAATTAATGTATGCATAATTTTGCAGGTCCATCTCAAACAGACTTCTACAGCTAATGCAACAATTTCGTACCGAAAAAAGTAGGAAAGCAAGGGGTTCGATCATCGCATAGGGCCGGATAAGAACCAAACATGCTGCTATGATGTCTTATATTCAAGTGGATACAGGAGTACAGTTCAAACCTGGGAGAGAATTTGACGGTGCGGCGGCGGCAACTTTGGCGGCGGTGCGGGAGCTGCAGAGGCGCGCTGGTGTGTCGGCAACCGAAGATGGAGATGCGGAGGCCTGTCGTCGGTGGATTGGCGACGGTGCGGGAGGCCTGTCGTCGGTGGAGTGCCCCCAGTGCGGGAGCTGCTCCTCTTTTGGTTGGAGCGGAGGCTGCGGCGGCGTCGGTAGGGTTGATGGGCGGAAACGGTGGCCGACGGTGGGGCTCCCCTTTCCTCGGCGGCGGAGATGCGAGGAACGGCGGGCGGAGGTGCGGGGAACGGCGGGCGGCCGGCGGGGAACGGCGGGCGGCGGGCGGAGGTGCGGGGAACGGCGGACGATGGACGGCGGCGAGGAAACGGTGATGGACGGCGGCGAGGAAACGGTGGCCGGCGGTGGCTGCTCTGTTTCGGGGCCGGCGAGGAATCGTGGGGAGAACCGTAGAACGGTTTCCTTTTTTGGGGGCGATTCAATTTTTTCCTTTTGAAAAATCGTGTGCACATCACATGTCATTGGAGAGATCGTGGACGTCGGTTCTGGTGCGATGGGTGGCTCAGATCCTCCGGATCTGACAGTCTGTGTCTTTTAATATTAGTGGAGATTATTTTAGGTTATTATTAGTGTAGCAATTTTGTTAGAAATATTGCTAAGTCATTTAGATAACATAGTAAAGTTTGAAATATTGCTAAGTTTGAAATATTGCTAAGGTAGAAATATTCCTAAGTTTGAAATATTGCTAAGTTAGAAAATTTTAGTAGCAAAGTTTGAAAATTTAGTGTATAAGAAAATTATTTTATTAGTGTATAAGAAAATTTAGCAAAGTTTGAAAATTTATCAAAGCAATGTTATTTTTAGTTGCAATGAAATTTAAAGTTGTTTGCTATGAATTAAAAATTTGCTGTGACATTGCAGTGCGGCAGTACGTGAAGAGCCCGAAGCCGGCCGCGCCCTCCACGCCGGTCAGGCCCCTCCACGCCGGCCACGCCCTCCACGCCGGCCAGGCCCCTCCACGCCGGCCACGTCCTCCACGCCGGCCGCGCCCCCGCTCGCGCCGCCCCCTCTCGGTGAGGGTTTAGAAGAAATTGCTATTTTTAAAATGTATGAATATATGAATGTATGAATTAAAGGATTTTTTGCTTAGGTTTAGAAATTCAAACACTTAGGATTTTTTATGTTAGGGAAAAAAATTTGTTCCGACCTTACGAGTTTACGAGTTTACGATACGAGTTTGCGATACGAGTTTACGATACTAGTTCCGACCTATACGAGTTTGTGGGTAGATGTATCTTGACATATGGAACAAGTTACCCAACTAAAGTTTTGTGCATTGTTCTTAATTTGCAGAAACTATGGAACGAGACGAAAATCAGGAAAACATCCTCGAGGATATAATCCGCGGGCCGGAAGATGTTGGCGATGTCACCTCGCAGTTTCTGAACAACTCCGGTGAGGGAGATGAGTCTCTCAACCGAAGAGACGGCTCCGGTGAGGTAGAACCCGACGGCTGGGGTGAGGGAGAAGTCGGCGAGGGAGAAGCCGACGAGGGAGAAGCCGAAGGCTCCGGTGGAACATTAAATGTTGCAAACTCCGGCGAGGTGCATATACATATATTAATGAAGCCGAAGATTGTATTAATTAAGCCTCTGCTGTCTATATACATATATTAACGCTCTTTCTTCTTTTAGCCCTCCGGATCGAGCAAATCTTCTGTAAGGACAAAACGAGGCCCAGCCAAAAAGTTGGGCGACCAAGAAAGGTACAGGATCGAAAAAGTCGCTGAAGACGGCACACCGACTGCTCCCCCTGATGTTAAAAATAAAATGGTAAAGCAATGCGGAGTTCTTGTTAGGGACTACATCCCGATCACCGTTCGAGAATGGCATGAGCCAAAGGAGGGAGGAGTAAGATATGTCGGCGAGGTGGGCAAAGAAAGACTTTGGAGAAAGCTCATGCTTAATTTCACCCTGCCGGCGCCAGAGGTGGATCCAGATGAGGAGGATCCAAATGAGGCAGAAAAGATTGCCCGGAAAAACATGGAGCAAAAAGTCAGGACTGGGCTCTTAAGAAGATGGCCGAGCTATTCAAGAACTGGAAGAAAAGATTGAACAGCGAGTTTGTCGAGAAAAATAAGACTCCGGACTTCGATAAAGGGTATGAGAAGATAAGGGACGACTGGGAAGAATTTGTGGCGTACAAGAAATCGGAGGAAGCTCAGGAAAAGTCTGCAAAAAATAAGGCAAATGCTGCTAAAAAGATCTACCACCATACTATGGGGCCTGGTGGCTACGCCTTTAGCATGCCTAAGTGGGAGAAACTTGAGGCGGACCTGCTGGCTAAAGGGATCACTCCAGAGCCACTCGCATGGATCGAACGGGCAAGAAATTGGTTTTACGGGCATGGGGGCACGTTGGACGCAGAAGGGAAGTGCATATATAACAGAAGACACAAAGATAATCCCCTACTACCCATCGAAGGCATTAGAAATGCAGTAAAGGATGTTGCAGAGGGACGGTTCATTCCCGATAGAGAGGATGACGAGCTCACACGCGCCCTTGGGAATGAGGAACACGACGGACGAACACGAGGCGTACCAGGCTCCAAGCCCAAGACAATTGCGATTCCCGAGCACAGGAAGAAATTTCCTGATAGAAGCCATCAGAGGAGAAAGGAAAGGGAGGCAATGGAAGCACGCGCTGCTGCAGACCGGCTGCGTAATATAGAAGAAGAATTAAAGCGGCAGAAGGATCAAATTGCCGCACTTAGCCAGCAAGGTACTAGCGGCCAATCTCAGCGGCACATGGTAGAAGCTGCATGCGATGGTACCGGCGGCCCATCGAATCGGAAAAGCAGCGTGGCTTCCACGGAGCTCCAGGATGGTACTGATGATGCAGTGACGGTGGCTCCACTTCGTCGCTACCCAGTGGATGATATCACGGAGAGCACACCTTGTGAGCTGCATGTGAAAGTTTTTAACTTAACCATGAAGGTGGCGGTCGGCTATGCCGTACCAATTGGACCTAATCCAACTTACCATTTCTCTCCGGTTCCACATGGCTACGCTGTTGTCGGGGTGGATGAAGTGATGAAAGATTTTGAGGAGCTGAAGCTGGAACACCCTGCAGGTGAAGATGGGGAGGTGCTTGAACTTGGAGAAGCCAAGAAAGGACCATTCTATGGCCAAAGGAATTCATCGTGCTTCCAAACTGGCAGCCAAGGCCATCGACTCCTCACCAGTCTCCAGCGCAACAGTCCTCTTCACCGCCTCAGCATTCTCCAGCGCAACAGTCCTCTTCACCGCCTCACCAGTCTCCAGCGCAGCCGTCTCTCCGCCGCGTCAGCCGTCTCCGCCGCCGCCTCAGCCGTCTCCGCCCACCGCTGGTACTATGAGGGGTAAGCGATCACCGAAACGTAAAAGGTCGCCCCTCCCAAAAGTACCTCATAAGAATCTTCCCATCAGACCTTATGACCGTACGGTGGAGGAAAATGCCGCGGACGTAAATGCCCAACATCAAGAGTGGTTGGCTAGCCTGAAGAAGCCGAAAGCGGCAGAGTTCCCCTCCACCCCAGCAGAAAAAGCCGCCGTCTTCAAAATGCTGAAGACCCTTGAACAACCCCCGCCAAGGCTGACACCAGACTATGACCGCCAGATTCGCAAGTCGGTTCAGGCAAATAAGGAGCGGTCGAAGAGTAGTAGTGCAAGCGGGAAATCAGTTCCCCAGCTCGGAGAACAGAAAAACCAGTCGTGCCCCCCGCTCAAAGTGTTTTCCAATACCGCCGAGGGGTCGAGCACAGGTGATGTCGCTATCGATCCTGAGTTTGTTGCAATATACGGAGAAGCGGCCGCTGCTCATGGCATGTCTATTCGGACTACTTAGCGCAATTAAGAGTTCCAGGAAGTAGCATACCAATACCAGTACGGGAATAGTCTCGTCAAACCTGAGCTAGTCAACGATCTACCAACAAAAATGCGCAGATTGCATAAGTGGTACATGCGAGCCTGTGAGGAAGGGCAAACTGGATCTACGTGGCCTATAGAAACGAGCATTACGGGCATGGAAATGGCGTGGTAATGATTGAATTTCCTGAATTATTTCAGTTATACCAACAAGACGCCATCGACAAAGCTATCCTCAGTGCCTATTGTCTGTAAGTATTATTTCTGTAATTAAGTCTCTAGCTAGCTCAGCTCGTTCATTGCATGTATAATCTTACTCATCACTATATTAATTATGCAGAATGAAGATTCTCCAATGCAAAAGAGGACAAATCTATGACATTGGGTTCATTGACCCATACTACATTCATCAAGTATCTCTCAAACGTCATTACAACGACACAGAGGATAACTTGGTAAGGGCGTTAAGGTTTAACGAAACCAAAAGGGAAATACTATTTCCTTACAACTACGGGTGAGTGTTACTGTCTTGTACACATTCTATTTCGCTTACTCGATGTTAAGTGTATAATTGATGACTTATGCGTGCGCAGCTTCCACTTTATTCTGCTAATCATTAAACCTGACAAAGGAGTAGTACTTGTCATGGACTCGAAACGTAAACCCCTTGAGGAGTGGGCGGACATGCAGGAATGCCTCCAAGGGTAATTTCAATCATTATGGCACTATATCGGCAACTTTCCGTTCATTCCCTGGTAGCAAGCAATTAATATATAACTCCTTTATTCATTTTCTTTGCCGGACAGGGCTTGGAAACGGTTCACCGCCAAGGCTAGGGGTATTTGGGCGCCGAAGCTTACATTTGAACAAATAAGTGTAAGTTATCATGCTTGATTATTATTCCGCGCATCTCTTTGATTTTAGTTTCAATACCATTATCATGCTTGATTATTATTTTGATTGAACTCTGTTCTCGTAAAGTGCTTGAGGCAGGAACATGGGAATAATTTATGTGGATACTACGTTTGCGAGTTCATTCGCCAGACGACCCAAGAGCGATCCAAGAGCCGGTTCTTAGAACAACTTGAAGTACGTAAACAATATTCACAATTTTAGTTTATTGCCATCAATTGTGTTTAGTTTCATTCATATATATATTGACCCCTTCTTTAAATTAGATCGAACGGCTGCGGGACGGTCTTCTACCACAAGATCGCGTACGCGCAATTCAAGAGGAAATTGCGGGATTCTTAGATGCAGAGGTCCTAGATCCAAAGGGAGAATACTATGGGCCGGTTAAAATGGGAGTGTAAAAGAGATGTATATATGCATGAAACTCGTGTGTACATTTAATATGTTCGACCAAGCACGACGAATGAGCTGTGTGTAATATATTCATGACGATGATGTGTAATAGTGGTTCCTTCATTGCTGTATGTAGTACCATGCATCGAATTGAGTGCGAGATGGAGAGCCGGCGAGTGAGAGATGAGCCGGCGAGTAGTACCTGCACAGAAATATCGAAGCTTGGCCTCGATATGCCGGCGAGTGAGAGATGGAGAGCACGTCGGCGATGCGAAGAAGGGGGAGAGACGGAGGCACCGGCGAGAGGGAGAGGGGGCACCGGCGAGAGGGAGAGGGGGCACCGGCGAGAGGGGGCACCGGCGAGAGGGAGACCCTAAACCCTAAATACAAAAAAAAAACACTCATTGGTCCCGGTTCTTAACAAGAACCGGGACCAATGAGTCTCCCCCCACGCCCAGCCAGAACTGGCCACGTGGGCACCCATTGGTCCCGGTTCGTGGCCCAACCGGGACTAGCATTAGTCCCGATTGGCCAGTCCCGGTTGGGCAATCGGGACTGATAGCCCAGCCGAACCGGGACCACAGACCCTTTTTCTACCAGTGCTCCTGCATGCCCACCGCCTGACT
Source organism: Poa pratensis (assembly GCA_947311845.1). NCBI lineage: Eukaryota > Viridiplantae > Streptophyta > Magnoliopsida > Poales > Poaceae > Poa > Poa pratensis. The sequence goes on from CAMZMU010000089.1 coordinate 19,133,000, forward strand.
TGGCGGCGGCGCCGCCACCTCCCTTCCCTCCTCCTGACCCCCCGCCACTCTTTGCTCCTCCCCCACCACCGCCTTTGCCGCCTCCTCCGCCACCACCCTTGCCGCCACCTCCTCCCCCTCCTTTGCCGCCCATGGTTCTCGCTCTAACAAGAAGAAGCTAGCTAACTCTGGGGTATCGATTCCGTGAGCTGTGTCCGCATAGACCGAGAGTGGGGTGCTCTTGTATAGAGGGAGATCGACCACGGTGCACGTACCGACGTTTACAGTCAGGTCCGTGAAGTGGGGCAGTGAAAACAGCATGCACGGCGACGCATGGCGGGGCACGTTGCAGCGCTGCATGCCCACCCACGGAGATATGCCTGACTTTACCTGACTCCGGCCGAGCTCCATCGGGAGAGATCGTCTCGGAATCCGCGAGTGTGCATATCCGCGCTTGCGTCTACGGTCCGGAATGCTGCCTTTATCGCGGCCCAGCCCGCTGCGCAGCGTTCCACTCACGCTATGATGCAAGACTGAACGAGCATGTCATCCCCCACAGGCCAGCCCGTCCCGTGAATCTCCCAAACAGTTTGGGCCTAACGGATATAAACGGATCGGATATAATGCTCTTTCGAATCCTTCATATTTTGAATGGATCGGATAGATATTTGGATGCGGATATACGAGACAACAAATTTAAATAAAAATATATACAAGTTTTAGGGTACTTGGTAATTTTAACAACCGTCCATCCACTCTAATCGAACGGTGATAAAATAAAAGCTACCTAGATGAGCTGGTCGAGCTTCCCTGACCGGAGCAGGGCCGGGTCGATGATGTCCGGTCTGTTGTCGGCCGCGATGACGAACACCGTCTTCTTGGCGTTCATCCCGTCCATCTCCGTCAGCAGCTGGTTCAGCAACCGGTCGGACGTGTCGTTCCGGGTCGGCCCGACGGAGGGCCCGTCGACGGCGTGGGCGGTGCCGACCGACGCGGTGGTCAAGGTGAAGGCCGCCAGCAGCAACAGCCGGCCGCGGGCGCCGTCGCTAGACTTCTCCTACTCTCTCAAGCGTCTAAGAGCACGGTGCCGACGGTGTTTGCTAGCTTAATTCCAGTTACTCCTACTCTCTCCCCAGTGACTTGCCTTGGCCTGATAAGAAAATACTGATTCAGTTTTTTTTTTCGAGATTGACGGGGGGGAATAAATCCCCACCGCTTGTTTCATTCATCGAAAGAGCCTGGCGGGCTATGTTCTTACAATAGAATAGCAATTGTACAGGGGATACAGGAGAAGAGAAAAAAATGAAAATACATGAAAAATACAACTAGAAAAGAGCAGCAAGAGCCACCACGAGATACACACGCGGTGAGGGGTGTAGTCGGGGGATCTCAATGCCAAGAGTCGGCAACTGCCTAGCGCTCCACACCGGCGTGCGACTCATCCCCCAGGAACAACTCAGGAGCACCACCATCATCATCGGCGAGTGTCAAGCCTAGCACCTAACACGAAGACCTAGACAGGGAGCTCCGCCACGGAGGTTGAGACGATTAGCAAGAAGGAGGCAACAGTTGAGTCGTCATTGAACAAAGAGGAGCCGAGACGCCACCAAGAGCCCGAAGCTCTCCACACCACGACGGTAACCATGGGAGGCTCCCGGGCAAGCACATCACGGAGCTGAGACCACACGAAAGCCAGCCGAGGGGAGAGAACACACCACCGTCGACCCCAAGCTGGCCGCACCAACACCAACAACCGCAGCACCAATACCAGCTTACCCCAGCCGTCCGGACGCTCGAGAACCACGCCTGCTATCCCTCAACAGCGCCTCCATGGAGGAAAGCGACATCGCAATGCCGCCACTGCCCAAGCAGGGACCGGGTTTTCACCCAGCAGGGGGTGGGTGATGGGGCTGGAATTTCAACGAAGCCTCCGAGGAGGGGTACGACGCCGGAGCATCGTCGACGTTGTGCCCGTTGCCAGCCAAGGGTTTCCCCCAAATCCACGCACCACACCACCATCAACCCGTCGAATTAGCCGCCGAGGACGAGGCCCCAAAGCTCCTGGGACAGGGAAGAGCTCCAACACAGGCCGGTGAAGCGAACCCGAAGGCAACCGGCAGGTCTTCACTAGGCGCCGCCGCACCTTGCGGCCGCACCGTCGGAGGAGAGGTGCATCACCACGATGCACCGAACCATGGACCTCCGCGCCGCCAGGGTCCGCCGCCACTGCAGGATGTCGCGCCGTCGGGGAGGCCGCGCCGCCACGGTAGCCGCCACCGCGAGGGGGGCCGCCGCTGCGCGCGAGAGAAGGCCTTGGCCGGCACCGTCCACCGCGCGGGCAAGCCCGGCAGCATCCATCGGCGCCGGCGCAAGGGGGATGGCGTCAGAGGAGGGGTTGTGCCGCCGCCACCGCGCCGGAGAGGAGCACGGGGAGGGAACGCCCGTAAGGGCGCGGCACGGGCCGCCGCCGCCGGCGAGGGATCCCCAGAGGAGCAGTCTTTCCTCCATACTGCATCCTGGGGACCGAGAGCGCAGATCCCCGCCGCCCCCTTCACGGGCACCGCCCGGCCTAGTCTGGCGGCCGCCTCCGGGGACGACGAGGGGAGGGAGGTGGGAGGAGGGGGGTGGCGGCGCGGCGAGGGTTAGGGTTCCCCTCGGTCGCCTGGAGGGAGGCGACGCGAGGGGGTCGAGAGGCGCTCGTCTACAACTACTCCCATACTGATTCAGTTTGTTAGTGTACTCGCTAGTTTGGTGAAATTTGAAAACTGAAGTTACTCCCTGTTGGTTCTCTGTTGAATACTGAATCAGCTTCATGAATCAATATGAATCATAGTGGAGTAACTAGATTAAGCTAGCAAACTGAAGTTTAATTGAATAAAATTAATACACTTGCTTGAACAGATGCAAGCTTGTTCACGGCGAAGGGTTCAACGTCGGCTCCAAATTTGCTATTTTGAGCACCAACATATGTTCGATACTAGCTTCTGGTAAAGTGGCATGAACTCACCGTTTCATTACTGGGAATTCCAGTTTTATAAGGGGCATGTTTTTCACGTAGGCTTTGAGCACAACAGATATGGAATTTTCTCATAATGGTACTTTATTGTACTACCTCCGATCCATATTAATAGACTCAACTTTATCTAGATACGGATGTATCTAGTTAAGTGTTTAGACTAGATGCATCCGTATCTAGACAATGTTGAGACCATTAATATGGATCGGAGGGAGTACTATTCTCCTAACGCTTGTGTTGTTCAGTGTCAGCTAGCTAGTGACCTGCTAGCCCATCTCTAGTTCCAATACTGCTTGCTGTAGTGAACAAGATTTCTTTTATTTCAAGTCTTAGAAGCACCATGATCAGTTAAGTTAATTGTACCAGCTTATTCGCAGGAACATGTGACAAGCTTGATGGGCTGATAGCGCTGAATGGGCACAAGTTAGCTACATGTTGTTTACATGATGTTAAATAGAATCCAAAATTTCATTTTACATGACGCTATTTTACACAATGGAAGGAATGCCATCATCGCAACTTACATCAAGCAAACCCATCATCACAATCCTACACTGCCAGTAGCCGAGCTTGCAGTTTTGCTTCACATTTTTTATCTTACACCAACGCCTCAACGAATCAGAAGCAGAGAATGAGAAGATCATCATTTGCACAGATTGGTAACAAACAAAAACTTTGACATCAATGACAGGCATCACAATAGATAGTAAGAGCTCAGAATAGCTGAAGCAAGAGATCAGCATACGATCCAATTCCATTAAACATCATCCTGGCTAAGTTCTCTCTGCGTGTGGAATGATTATCCGCTCACGATTATAACCCTTAGGGTCCTGGGATCAAATCCCAGGACACAACCTTATTTTTGTTGCAAAGAACACTATCCTCTAAATTTATGAGGAAATGACAGAACCATCAAAACACAAGCCTATGATGCATTACAGAAACTTCCGGAGTCCACCTCCTTGTACAACTCTACTACACTACACACAGTGCTCTTCACCCACACAAACAAAGTGCCATCCACTTCTCCCTGACCTGTGGATCGGCGGGGTTCAGCAGCAGCAACCTTGGATCTAACTAAACTTTGTACAAGTACAGCAATATCACCGGTCTTCACTGCATCCTACAGATTTACAACTCAATGATGACTGAAGTATTCATGTTAGCTTTGAATCTCGAAATGGAATATGTGTAGCTTTCCCATCAGTAAGATATCACCTGAAAATAAAACGGAAATATGTCTGTTATTATTTAAGAAGAACATGCCCAGTTCATGACAACTTGGCAACCGAATACTTACAAATTCAGATAACAAGTAAAATGAAAGCCAATTGCTTGACCAGATTATTCAGAGCCGTACTGTTCCAAGAGTCAGCAAGCTGTCGGTTATGACTTATGGCCAGACTATAATTATTTGATTTTCTTGAACTTTCACTACTAGAGGTAACATCAGATACATGCGAGGCTTGGAGCAACACGATCAGAAGAAAAACAAATAAGGCCAGCGCATGTTAGTGTCTCACCGTGCATCAAACTAGTATGTGCTAGGAAAGACTAAAACAAATTACCCCAAGAGCTGACAGCATGCACAAGTCTACCGTACAACAAAAAGCTCCATGCCACTTCAAGATATCGCACTATAGAATTTGGGCATTAAAACCAGTCCAAATACTAGATGCCTGACCGAAGAATTTAATCCCATGAAGCAACATGGTCCAACTAAAAATTACTACAGACACTAGATTGTGCAGGGAGAGTGCTCTAACCGATTAGGAACCCAACGGATTCCTGAAATTCCAGCGATCCACAAATACATCTGACAAACGGAGTAGGGGGACATGTCTAGGCTCGAGCCTCTTCGGCAGGACACTGGCGGCGTCGCCCGGTGGGCTGGGCAGCGTCGGGAAGGGCGTGTCGGCGGGGAAGAGGGCAGAGGCAGTGGACCGGACAAGAGGGCGGAGGGGAGGGCGTTACCTTGGCCGATGCGGCGGGCCGGTGACCTTGGCGTCGGGGCGGCGTGCGCGATCCTCCGGCCGGCGATGGGGCGGATCACTCGCCCGAGATCCAATCCCGCAGGGAGAAGCCGGCGGCTCAGATCCAGCTCGTGAGGAGGGCGACGGCGCCGCAGTCAACGGGTCGAGGGATAGAAAAGGAGGAGGGCTGCGGCGCCGTGATCAGTGTATCGAGGGTCGGAGCAGAACGAGAAACTGTTCGTGGACAAATGACCATAATACCCCCGAGTGATTATACTTATTTATTTTTAATAATTGGACGGCTGGAATAATTTACGGAGAATAGATTGAAATCAAACAGCTGAAATAATTTAGTATGGGAGCTACCTAAAACTACTGGGGGTAGTTCTCCAAGCACCGTAAAAAGCTCAAAAATATATAGATTCTGAAAACATACGGAAAAAATTGTCGAATAAATACGCACAAAGAGACATAATTTTAGGTACAAACAGTATGAATAAAAAAGTATCCAAATGGTTTATGCAAAAAAAGTATCCAAATGCATAATTCTAGAGAGTGGGTAGATCTTCAAAATTACACCAAGACGAAGTTCATGCTGAAATACTATTTAATGCTATATAGCTTGAGATGGGTGAAATTTTGAGCAGGATGTGGCCTCTATGCTACAAAAAATATCTCGAACCGGTCTAGGATTCACATCATGAACTCATATAAGAACTCCTCAGGTGTTACCACCCGGACGAAGTTTTATGCATCACGTCAAGCCAGAGATATGCGACTTAAACGCAAAGGGTGCAAGCTCACCTCCTGAGTGGTTATCCCCGAAAGAATTGGCACAACGCAAGCGGTGATGATTACCCAGTTTAGGTCACTATGCTAGGATTAATTATATACGAAGACATGTGGTGTGATTACGTTAATGTGTCAATGGATTTTCAGATATTTGTGCTCGCCGATAGACTAATTTAATCCTAGTTAGAGGCTAGGATAATCTGCAAACAAATATGGATAACTCGCATCCGTCGAATAATAGCAATACTCCCTCTGTCGGGAATTACCATGCGTTCTGGGTTTGTTCAGGAGTTTGACCAAGCATATATAGAGAAATATATCAACATCTATAATACAAAATATTTTATTATGATAATTCTAATAATATTTATATTTGTATTATAGATATTAATATTATTTTCCTATATGCTTACTGAAACTTTATAAAGTTTGACACTGACTAAACTCGAAACGAAGGGTAATTTCGGACGACATACATGGTTTGACTAAACTTAAACGGACGACATAATACGATAAATGTAAAGTTTACTGCAATTTTTTTAATAGTGCATAGCTTTGAGTCGAGAGATGTGCGGGGGCCATAGTATATATTTCTCTCCCACCAACACCTGTGGAATCTAGATAAAGGAGAGTTGGACCTCCCCCCTTTTCCCCATCTACAGTGAAAAGGCGAATTCTTGGGCGACACCGCGCGCGTCAGCTCGCCGCCGGCGATTCGTTGGATCCCTCGCCCTCCGGCGGCCGCTTCGGCGGCGGGAGGACGGGGAATCCACGGATCCCGGTGTGTACATAGCCTAGGTGTGCGTGGTGGTGTGCTAGCCGGCGGCGCTATGGAGGTAGCGGTGGTGCCGGAGTGGCGTTTGATGGCGGTGGTCTTCTCCTCCGTTGGTGTGGCTCCGGTGGAGCTTCGCCACGGATCTGCCGTCCTTCCCTCGTTCGCGGCTCCACGGAGTGCTCGAGAGGGTTTCCCCTTCGCCGGAGTCCGTGAGGTGGCGGATCTGGCGGTTGACGATCTGGAAGGTGCGGTTGCTGTAGGCCAAGGTGGTGTCGCCGTCCGTTGCGCAGGGTGGAGGTGCTCAGGTACCGAGGAGCGTCGACTTCCTGTCCGCGATGGGGAGCCTCCCAGTCCAAGCTTTCGGAGGTGGTGCGGCGGGTTTCGCCAGCGTAGCGTCTTGCTCGACGAAGACGATGCCAGAGCTCAGAGGGATCTACTTGTAATTTCTTTGTTTTCTAGGCTTTTCTGTAAGAATCTTGGCTGGATGTAATTGCGACTTCGCTCACAAAAAAAAAAAAACACCTGTGGAATCTTTTTGGGTTAGCTTGATTGGAGCACGATAGTTGATGCTTTATTCCCCTCTCCGGACATGTCGGTCCGTCTAAAAAAATACAATTTGATGCTTCACATGATGTTGTTTTCTTGTTGTTGTTGTTGGGGCTTAGCTGCCCGCCAGAAGCTCAAACCAGACACGTAAGCTTATGACGATTCCAAAACAAAGGCTAAACTATCATGCAAAAACCGTCGCCATTCTTTTGTTCATGCATACAATGAATGGCCAAAACACTATAATCGTCAACTGTATTATACAAGAAGAAGAAGAAGGAAAAAAAGAGAGGTTGTCTTATGTCTGTGTAATTTACTTTGTCGTCGACTCGATTGCCTGCTTCGATCGCCGTCGTCGTCGCTGTCACGGCCGGCCGGCGCCGGTTGTCATGTCAGTGTCAGAACCGTCGCGATCGATGCGTCACCGGAGAAGGTCGAGGGCCTTCTGCAGGACGGGCCTGAACCTGGCGATGTCGAGGCGAACGTCCTGCTTGCTGAGGTAGATGTCCTTGACGAGCGACCAGCTCTGCTTGTGGATGGGGCTGGGGTCGAGGAACACCGGGTGGCTCTTCGGGTACAGCTCCGACAGCGTGCTCTCCTCCGCCGTGATGTTGTACTGGATGTACCGCATGTTCATATCCCTCGGCGGCACCCCGTACTCGTCCATGGCCAACTTCTCCATCCGCCCCAGCGGCACCACCTGCACCACCACCGCGTTCATCGGCAGGAACAGCAGGTTCGTCAGCCCGGACCCATGCACCGCCAGCATCACGTCGAACTTGTTCACCGTGGCCGACGCCTCCGCCATCCGAGCCTGCCCCGCATCGTCCCCCGCCGCCACCTCGCCACCCTGCTGTTTCTTGGTGGACGGCGTCATCAGGTCCGACGCCGTCACCTCAAACCCGACCCCCTCGGCTGCGGCCACGATCTCGGCAAGGTTCATGAATCGCCGCCGTGATCGCCGGGTGATGATCAGCAGCCGCGGCCGCCTCCTCTCCTCCCCATCGTCCTCCTCGGTCCGGATGGCATGCTCCCGCGGCAGCGCGTACCGCCACATGAGGAACCGCTTGAAGTCGACGATGGACACGTTGTTGGGCGCGCGGCGCGGGTCGATGCTCATGTCCTTGTGGCTCCTGAGCCCGACGGTGACGCGCCGGTAGCAGTGCACCCGCGTGTTGGCATCTAGGTCCACCGCCTCGTGCCGCGTCAGCCCGTCCACGATCTCGCCGTACTTGCCGAACCACCACGCCTGCTTCTGCGTCACCAGCAGCTGCACCTCACGCCCCAGGTGCCGCGTCGTGATGAAGAGCGGCACGATGTTGTCGTTGAAGTCGTGGTAGTAGTTGCCGCAGTAGCCGCCGTTGGAGTACACCACGGCGGGCACGTCCTCGTGCATCACGTCGCACGCGGGCGCCTCGTCGGCAGCCGACAGCCGCACCGTGAACTCCGTGATGCCGTTCATGATGCGGGACTCCCCTTGCGCGTGTACGGCTGCATCTTCCAGCTCGTGGCGTTCGCGGCGATCCACGTCGCGTTCTCCATTCCGGCGACGTACCCCGCGGTGGTGCCGCGGCGAGGGGTCACCACGAACACCTCCGACGTGCTCCCCCGGACGCGGATGGCGCCGGACAGCTCGCAGAAGTCGGACCTCGTGTCGTTGAACTCGCAGCTCACGTGTGGCTCCGGGATGAACTCATCATCTGCATTGAACAAATTCACATCAGAAACTATGGTTCTTTGATCCCAGGAATAACGAACCGATCAACCACATTGCAGAAGATTGATCGATTGCGTGTTAAGAATGCCTACCTGCTAGATTGAAGAAGTTCCTGCTATCCATCAAGAGCGACGGAAAAGGCTTGCCTGCACATTGATTAACATCCCAATGTCAAATCCCCATTTCCATTAAAAGAACCGATCGTGCAGCAGATGATTTCACCCAAGAACCAACAACAACAATACAATGCACAATGCACGAAACAAATGGGATTAAGTACATTACTACAGCACATACCTATCACCAAGAACTGAACCGCCGCGATGAGCAGCAGCAGGGGCAGGCTGCTTGAAGGTCCCCTATAGCCCTTCTTGAAGCTCTTGCTCCTCACAGGCAGAGGCACCTTCATCTCTGCACCTTTACAACCTCACAAAGCAACGAGAGTTCCTCCCTCCTCTCTATGCGACACTACTTACTAATATCCACCATAGACTCAACGCAATCCTCAAGTACACTAATGGTACGCAAGCAAGCCGATGATTAGTTAAACTCGGCGAGGAATTAACAAATATAGATAGATACGATAAGTAATGGCCGATAGGTAGCAATGTGCACAGCGAGGCAGGCAGGCGGCAGTAGCGGCCGGGGAGAACGATACAACTTAGTACATGATTTGGAAAGCGATCGCGATTAGATTAATCGGAGCTCTGCCTCTCTCTGCCTCTCTGCTGGTCGGTAGAACGAACGAGCCGGGGCTGGCTGGGCTGGCAGCTCATGGAAGCCACGTTTATTCGGCCTCTCCCTTTTCCTCTTTCCTTTTGTTTCACGAGAACTCTTTGGTTCGTCGATCCGGCTTTACACTTTCTGGAGCTGCTGCTGGGATTCACTCACGAGCCTTAGGATCTCAGCCGGAGCTTCTAATCTTCATCGCGGTGATCGCGATCGCGGTGAATCTGCCGGATCAAGTGGCGCACTGATCGGCTGCAAAAAAAGAAATTGGGAAGTCAGTGGCCATATCCTAAGCCATCGTCTAATTTTTACGAGCTAAATTAATTTTTTACAAGCTTCGTGCTACTCCGTAGATCTATGGGTTTGGCATTTCTTGCTGCTCCAGCAAAAGGAATTGTTTGGGAGCCGTGGGCACATGGGAGGAGGGGAGGCAAGGAATCGCAGACCGAACGTAACAGCAGAATGGAATGGGAGATTGTCCAGGTTGCAAGTATGCATGCGCCACTTTATTATCATCCTTCGTCTCATCTTTTGCTCCTCGAATATGCACTTTATGTAAAAGTAAAGCAGCTTGCTCATTCTGAATCAGAAGTTCAGGAAATCGGAACTAGTTAAAATACTGTTAGTCATGTATGTATTCTGCACAACTCAGCATTGTGTCACTATCATTTTTGGAGGTCATCTTCTGGGAAAACAACAATATTTCTTAGGTGAGAAGTTTGCCTGCATATACAATGACTGACTGGAGCTTCATCTTTCTTGCTGTCCGGAAATGACAAGGAAACAACTGCAATTTTTTTTTTAGAAAAACAGGGGACAAAACAACTGCAAATACTAACTGGAGAACTTTAAAACCTGCAAACGCGAGCTGGTCACACACTGAGCATCGTCGGTGCTCCAAAAGAAGAAGGGGCTTCAATCAAGCCGGGCTTCCGATCGATGCACCTACCTAGCTCTCGCCTCTCCAACTGAAAGCAGAATTTTTAAATCGTGCTACACATGTCCGTGATAAAATGTATCATATGGTTAACTACTAAGAAACATTTCTAAATAGCATGTATCCTATTGACTATCATCTGTTTGTCAGACTAGCTGTTCGATTATGCATTATTCCATCGCCATTCGTGGGTTGCCACCTCTCTGACCTTGCAACTTGCGTCGCTCTCTGCAGCGCGTGCATTGTGCCGCTGAATACGGTGGCCAGTATGTATGATGATTGGTTGGAGGAATACATTATATTGCTGGCCATGTCGATCTGGAGTATAACATGATAACACTTTTTACGTTTCGAACTATTCCTTTGGTCCCTACAGAGAAAGGAGAAACAAATATCCTTGGCCACTAGTATAATGTAGGTGTATAACTAGGAATGTTCAGCAACGCATATTGTTAGACTCAATATTTAGCGGTAGGGAAATGCTGGGCTATGTTCCAGCCACCGACTCCTGATGGACAAATGGAAGTGAAGCCTACTCTGTGAGAGAGGAACGAGGATTTTTTTTTTTTTGAAAGCTAAAACTTGTATTCATACGGATAGGAAAACATTACACAGCCAAATACAAGCAACGAAAAAACAGAGAGGATACAGAGAGCAACTCTGCTGCAACACTCCATCTTCAACCACGAGGACACCGAGCGTACAAGACCTCCACCGTCGAAGACGACGCAGGAACCAGCCGCCGGCACCACACACCAAGGGAACGGAAGAACTCCTTGCCCGAAGGCGTTGACGAGCCGCAACATCCACCAGCTCCGATGAGCTGGATCTGAAACCGAAGATGGTCCATCGGCCGGGGGGACCCCCCAAGCTCCCGCCGCTCCAGACCTGGGGCCAGCGCCACACCACCTCACCGGAGGTGGCCAGTGTTAGGTTGATCTCCTCCCGTGTGACCCAACGGTCACACCGGACCCTTGACCACGCCCTGATCGGAGGCGTCCAACCGCACCAAGGTTGGTGGGCCCCTGTGACCCGCGCTACATAAAGGGTGGGGGTCGGTAGCACTGATCACTAGGTTCACCTGTGCGCCACCGCCCCACCACATCCCCTGCCGATCGAGGGTCAGCGCGGTGCTCACGGGAAGCACCACCGACGCCACTGCCTACTCTCTGTCACCACCGCCGTCCTCCACCATGCACGGCGCAGCTCGATCGCATCCGCTCAAGGAGAAGGTAATTCTCCTCCTCCCACTGTTACTACACGTAGGATCTAACCCTAGTCGATTCTCTGGGTTTCAACAATGGTATCAGAGCCCGAGGGTTTTCTAGATCCTACTCGTGTAGATTGAAAGAAAAGCAAATCGAGAAAACAGAAAAGCAAAAGGATCCCCACCCCGAAGAAACCCTAACCCTAACCCTAGGGAAGGGGAAAAGAAACTCACCGGTTTTGCCCTCGGGCTCGCCGGCAAAGAACGCCGCCGTCACGGCCGCGTCAATCCTCTCGATCCCGATGCGCACCGACTGGGGCATCGGGAAGAAGATGCAACCCCCCACGGGGCAAAGAAAGTTACCCCGCAAGGGGCAAAGGGCACCACCACCGAGCCGTTTGGCGGCGGCGCGCTCACCGTCAAGGTGCCCGCGCACGCCGGCAGGGGCGCCGTCTTCTCATCGGCGGCGTGGAGGCCTTCCTCCACAGGCGGCCGTCGGAGCGCAGCAGCGAGCTGCGGCTCGAAAGAACAAGGGGAAGGGAAAGAGGCGCAAGGCGCACGGCGCGGTCGTCCGCCGCATGGCACGGCTGTCTCCGGCGGGCGCCGCGGCCGGAGGCCGGCGCAATTTTCGCCGCCGTTTTCGTGCGGGAGCGAGCGAGAGACACTCTACCGAGAATACTCTTTTGAGGACAAGAACTTCTTTTCTCTGCCGGTAGTAGATTGACATCACCACTTTATGTGTCATAGTTACAAAGCACTTAATGAGTCAAAAGAGAATAAAGTTACAAATGAACCTAAAGATAAGAATGTTATGCAAGTGTGACTTGCAGTACCATTGAGAAAGAACTCTTGTGAGTTTTTGAAAAGGGAATGAGGAAAAAGTACTCCCATACGTTAAAAGATAACTTCATATTGAATAAAGCAGATAATCAAAGTTTCGAAATTGTGGCAAAAAGGTCCTTGCCACATTTCGAGGGGGAGATAGAGAATGTTACAGAATAAACTCCCCTATACTTCAGATAATGTGATGCATATTATGCATCTAAGTGATCTATGATGAATTGTGATCGTCTGGGGAGTACGACGGTCATAATAATGATACCCCTAAAGTAAAGAAATAGATTTATTCCTGGATCTTTTATAGCCCCGAAAGGAGACTAAGGATGGTACTCAAAGTGCCATAAAGAAGACAAATTGACAGGTTAACAGAATAAACCCAAATAAAAAGGATTAAGGATACACCATTTTGGAGAAAATGGAGTAATCTGGGGGAGCATGGTATGAACATACCTAAGGCTCGAATAGATTTTATCTGGGGGAGCTTGTTGCTTTACAATAGAGATGAACAAGTAAACATGGATCTTGTGATTTAGGTCCTTGTAAGAGCTATTGCCTTTTGGGAAAGATCTCTGATAAATCCACGAACCCCCACAGCAGCAGCCTCCAAACCCCTCCGCTGGCCTCCTGTACACCAACCACGATCTACCCACCGACACCAGAGAGAACGCCGGCAGGGCAAGGCAGCAGCCATCCGCCGCCGTCGAAGACGACGTCGGGAACGAGGGGAAGCTGCGGCCCGACAAAACGACGATGGTGGCCTCCCCGCCTCAGCCACGTCGCCCACGATCCGCCCAAACCACACCCTATCTACATCGCCGGAACGCAGATCCAGGGATTCCCCATCCTCCCGTCGCCGGAGCGGCCGACGGAGGGTGAGAAATCCCACGGATACGCCGGCGAACGCTGGCCGAACCAAAGTCGTCAATGGTGCTGTTGTGTTCCAGCTATTGTGAGTTGATGATCGCTTTGGTGGGGATTTTTTTGTTTTTACGTTTTTAGCCTTGATGCCTCGACTACAATTGACATTATCTTGTTATAGAGATTATATGTAACTAGTATAAGATCGATATTAATATGTTCACTTTATCGAAAAAGTTAGTATCTCGACAAGATAGCCTCTCTGATTTTTATTTATGTATGAGTTTCTATCTTTTATTTTTAATCCCACCAAACATGCATGGTAAATTCAAACATCGATAGCACACCTTTTGAATCATTGCATAGAAAGATGCGTTTTTAAATTCCGGATAAAAATGTTAAAGAAGTCTCACAATGTCGTTGGACATTCGTAATTGCACCTTGATGCATCGCAAACACACATGCAAAAAAGAGCAAAAGAGGCCATGAGGTTCCTTGTTGCTGGCTACATCTTGACCATGAGTATGGTGCTCCTCCATGTATTATGGATTTTTGGATGCCGGTTTTAGCGTAAGGACGATGAGGCCGCCCCGTCCCACATCTGATTGCCATCCAGTACCCAAATTACAACTAAGTTACATGAGGTGGCAACCCTTTTTATGGAGTCCAAGTTACATGTGCTTGACTCAAACACATCCTAATCAACAGGATCCGCCTTAGTACAATTGTACCTCATACACACAAATAGTTGGAACACCTCCAGCAAGTATTAAAAAAGTTTACAAATACTCGATCTGAAATTCCCATAATGAATAATACCACCAGGGCATATTGGCGGATCTTCGACCCTATTGATGGACCATAGGTTGGATGGCTATTGGAGGTTTTACGCCCCCACCCGTTGTGATCAAGCTCTAGGTTTGATGTCTCGAGCGTTGCATCGGTAAGGACTATTCTTTTAGTTCGAAGAGATAATTTTATTGATATCAAAACACACATAATGATGAAAAGTTTGAAGCTTTATGAGCCCATCTTCGATAAATGTTGGGTGAGTATGAGTTTATGCTGGAGTTTGTAAGTATATATGCTTACTTGGTGTTTCACAAAAAACATGTTCTCAAGGCTTCCTTGCTAAAAGCCTAAAAACAAGGTCGATGGAGAGGAGGATAATGGCGTCTAGTACTCCCTCCGTCTCAAAATACAAGGCGTGTAAGCAATTCTGCACGAAAATTAGCGCACGCTAATTTGGACCCTGCTACCCTTGCCACTATTTATTAGCGATACAGGCTTGTGAGGAAACAAACGTAAATGTGGGGATTTATTTCCGTCCATGCAATCACAGTAATAATGGCGCAGATATGGAACCCATCCATCGCTACCTCCAATACTGAATCACGCTTCGTGATGAATCAATTAACATCCCCTTTCTAAGGAAACTATCGCTTAAAGATTATTTTGTGGAGAGAGACGAGCGCAAGGCTACATGCAGGTGGGGGTAGAATCGGAAGAAACATCACAAAAAAGGCTTACACGCCTTGTATTTTGGGAAAAATTAGAGATGCTTAGACGCCTTATAAAATGGGATGGAGGGAGTACATTTGTTGATTCAAAGACTTGATGGTTGCATGTTATATGTTATTTTAGAAATTTGTATGTCTTTACTATTAATAAAGTTAGCTACTTGGTATTTTATTAAATATTAAACTATCAATATAAGCCAATACGAAAGTGTTCACAAAATGGACAACAACAACTTAAGAGTCACATGTGTCACATGAGCTATTTTTATTGGATTGTCGTTTTCTCGGTCCACTATTTGAGCAACAATTTTTTGGTCGATTTTTTTTGTTGCTAATTTCGTGGTTTTTTTAGTAAATGGTCCAATATTATTGGTAAACAAACTACAATACATGTGATTGTGAAAAATCATACACAAATTAAAAATAGATTGTATAAAATAAAAGCCAAAGTTTACATGAAACCTTGGTATCGTCTAGCTCCACATTTTTCATATTGACATCAGGTGACCTTGTCATGTATGCCACCAACTGACTGTATTTTCAAAAGCCTAAGGAGCATCCTTTTTTGGAGTGTTGTTGGTCACAGATCTTCTCGCGCACCTAAAGCCCAGTTACGACGTCTTCCTATGGGGCTTCGTCTTACATTTTCCCTCTATAGTTCTTGGGATCTTGTTCTTTTGGCGCCTCTATATTTCTTGTTGGGATGCTACCCTGCATGTAAAACTGTAAGCTGGTATCCCAAAATAACAATACTTGTGTATCTTTCGGGGCTTTAACACCAGACATTATCTTACAAAATGTAACTAGTTTTTATTATTTCAGCATACAAGGCTGACTAGATTTTGGGAAAAGTTAGCCCGACACCACTAAATTGGGCCTTCAAACTCTGTCGTGGCTATTTTTGGCCATCTGGGCTATGCATGGCACGACACGGCCCGCACCGCGGATTAAAGGTCTTGGCCCGACACGAGCACGACCTACATCAGCACACCTATATACGGTCGTGTCATGCCGGACTAAAGTTGTGTAAACGGCTTGGCACGAGAGTTAAAAGGGACGGCCCGATACAACACAGATGTGGGTCGGCCTGTGTGCTCTTTTGGCTCTGGCAAATGAGAGAACGCGCTCATGCGCTATCTCTCACGTGGCGCACGCGGCCGGTCGGAACAAGAGACTCGTCTTTGACAGGCTGGCTGCTGCACACGTACATGCTTCCTTTTTTGTCTTTATGTATGCAGCCCAACTCATCACCCACATGCTATTTCAATTTTTTTTAAACGTATAACTTTCAAACCGAATGTCCAAATTAAAATTGGTTTTCACCACAGTGTTCTTCGCGACGAGATCTTTGAAACTAGATCCCACATAAACACGTTTTGTTAATTATTTTTAAAAAGCAACTTTGTATTATAAACTTGCTTTTCCTATCACAAAAGCAAGTTTAAGGTAAGAACTTGTTTTTTCTCAGAAAGTTGCTTTTTACAATAGCAACTATGTATGTCAGCCCCAACTCATTATCTACGTGCAAAACTATTCTAAATTTCAAAAACACATAACTTTCACATTGAATGTCCAAACTAAAATTGGGTTTCACTGTATCTTGCGACGAGATTTTTGAACTAGTCCCACATGAACACGTTTAAATAAATCTTTGGGAAAGTAACTTTGTATCATAAACTTGCTTTTCTATCACAATTTCATCCAAGAAGTTGCTTTTCAGAATATCAACCATGTAGTCAATACACAACTTCGTTTTACGGAACAAACCATAGTAGTTTTGTGTTTGTGATAGAAAAGCAAGTCTATAGTACACAGTTATTTTTTTGTGATAATTTATATTACAAAGTTGATTTTGTATAGAAAAGCAAGTTCATAGTACAAAATTGCTTTTCGGTGATTCATAGTACAAAGTTGCCTTTTGTGATGGAGAAGCAAGTTTATAAAACAAAGTTGCTTTTCAAAGATAATTGACGAAACATCTCCTTATGGGATCTCGTTTCGAAGAACTCGTCGAGGGGAACGCAATGGTGAAAACAGATTTTATTTCGACAATCGAATAAAAGTAGTACATTTTTTAATTTTCGAACTACTTTGCATGTGGACGTGGGGAAAGTATTAGAGGGAGTTTTGCATGCTGGGTGGGTTTGTGAACTGTGAGAGACGTCCTAGATGTGGTCCCCTAATGTGTTTTTTTGGTTGGTTGTCACACACGGGTACTTCCGTATTAGGTGCGTGCGTCCTGATGTGAAAAAGCGCGCGTGCGCTCCCAAGTAGTGTCCTTTGGCTCTTCGGCTGTTTGTCCTTTGGAGCCATTTTTGACTTGCCATGCCATTTTTTCGAATAATAAAAAAAACCTACAAAAATAAGAAAAAATATATAAGGGCCGTGTCGGAGGCTGGCCCGGCCCTTTTAATTCCATGGAATGTCGTGCCTGTACCGAGCCAAAATCCGTGCCTGCTTGCCAGCCCACGAGGCACGGCCCAGTGGCCAGCTCTAGGCGTGGCCCATATTTCTCGTCCCCTTTCACACCCGTGCGCCGCCGCGCGGGGAGCCCCTATACATCGACCTGGTCGATGTTAGGGAGCGTCGCACACCCTGGACGCGATATTGGGCCTGGCCCAAGAAGCAGTTTTGACTGTTTCGTTCGCCGCGCGTCCGTGAGATTCGTTCGCCTTCGTTAGCCGCGCGTTGCGAGTTCGATTTCCAGCCTAATCAAGCCATCGTTCCCAGTTTTGCCTCTTTATTTTTCCTGTTTATTTCGCCAGCGTTACAACTGACTGATTTAGAGGAAGTTACTATTTTCTGTTTCCCATCGCATGCACGGAGTGCACCTTCGGTTCTCTTTTTAAAAAACAAGAACGATCCTACTACATTTTATTGAAGTATGAAAACTCGGACTACTTTGAAAGTTGTGTACACGAAAATTATGCGGGTCCACGAGTAGATTTCATTCCTATACTCAGTTTCGAGTTTCGTCGATTATAACTTCTCGATTTTGAATAGATGTTCGAAACCTGTTTAGCAAAATTTTATCGAATTTGTCACGCTCCGCTGACCGTTTGAAAATATCATTTAACGAGTAGGTTAATATCCACATTTGCACAACTTTCATGTTGTAATTTTTTCGTTTTGACGGTCATATACGAGATATTCGAAACTATTTTTGAACACGCAATGTGTGTTTAAACGCGATCTGAGTTTGAACGATTTTTGAAAACGCCGTTGAACGGAATTTGGTTTTGAACGGAAATGGGAGAACGGTTGCACGGATTGTGTGTTGGAACAGGCTCTGAGTTTGAACGATTTTTGAAAACATCGTTGAACAGAAATTGGTTTTGAACGGAAATGGGAGAACGGTTGCACAGATTGTGTGTTTGAACAGGAACCGAGTTTAAACGATTTTCAAAAAAGTGAACAGAAAATAGGTATTTGAACGGAAACTTTTTTGAACGATTTTAGAAGGCGAACAGAAAAAGTCTGTGAACGGAAATTGTTTTTGAACGATTTTCAAAAAAGTGAAAATAAAATAGATATTTGAACGGAAATTATATTTGAACGATTTTAAAAGGAGAACAAAAAAGTCTATGAACGGAAATTATTTTTGAACGATTTTCAAAAAAGTGAATAAAATAGATATTTGAACGGAAATTATTTTTGAACAATTTTAAAAGGCGAACAGAAAAAGTCTGTGAATGAAAATTGTTTTTGAACGATTTTCAAAAAAGTGAATATAAAATAGGTATTTGAACGGAAATTATATTTGAGCGATTTTAAAAGGAGAACAAAAAAAGTCTGTGAACGGAAATTATTTTTGAACGATTTTCAAAAAAGTGAATAAAAATAGGTATTTGAACGGAAATTATTTTTGAACTATTTTAAAAAGCGAACAGAAAAAGTCTGTGGACAGATTTTTTTTTGAAAGATTTTCAAAAAAGTGAACAAAAAAGGTATTTGAACGGAAACTATTTTAAAACGATTTTAAAAGGCGAACAGAAAAAGTCTGTGAACATAAATTATTTTTGAACGATTTTCAAAAAAGTGAAAAAAATAGGTATTTGAACGGAAATTATTTTTGAACGATTTTAAAAGGCGAACAGAAAAAGTCTGTGAACGGAAATTAATTTTGAACGATTTAAAAAATGAACAAAAAAGTTTGTGAACGGAAACTAATTTTGAACGAATTTAAAATAGTGAACGAAAAATAGTCGGTGAACAGAAAATATTCTTGAATGATTTTAAAAGTGAACAAAAAAAGTTGGTGAACGGAAATTAATTTTGAACGATTTAAAAAGTGAACAAAAAAGTTGGTGAACGGAAACTAATTTTAAACGAATTTTAAAATAGTGAACGAGAAAATGCAAAAAAATAAAAACAAGAAAAAGGTGAACATTCGTCCATTTCTTTTCCCCAAAAATAAATAAAACTTCGAATTGAAAACGGAAAATAAAAATAGAAAATTATAGAAAGAAGAAAAAGGAAATTGTGTACTACAAAAGGAAAGTGGAAAAAAAATAAAAATAAAAATAAAAATGAAACAGGAAAAAGTTATAACACGAATTTTGAACGATTTTAAAAGGCGAATAGAAGAAGTCTGTGAATGGAAATTATTTTTGAACGTTTTTCAAAAAAGTGAACAAAATAGGTATTTGAACGGAACCTATTTTTGAACAATTTTAAAAGGGGAACAGAAAAAGTCTGTGAACGGCAATTATTGTTGAACGATTTTCAAAAAGTGAACAAAAAAGGTATTTGGACGGAAACTATTTTTAAAAGGCGAACAAAAAAGTCTGTGAACCGAAATTATTTTTGAACGATTTTCGAAAAAGTGAAAAAATGGGTATTTGAACAGAAACTATTTTTGAACGATTTCAAAAGGCGAACAGAAAAAGTCTTTGAACGAATTTTTTTTTAACGATTTTGAAAAAGTGAAAAAAGTATTTGATCGGAAACTATTTTGAACGATTTTAATACATGAACAATTTTCGAATATGAAGAATTTTGAAAATTTGAACATTTTCAAAAATGAAAATTCAAAAAATAATATCTAGTAGGAAAACTGAAAAAAAGAAAAGGCCAAAAAAAGAAAAAAGAAAATATTCAAATAATATATAAATAGAAAGCAGAAAAGAAGAAAGAAAAAAGAAACAACAAAAAGAATAAAGAGAAAAAGAAGGAAGAAAAATCGAAAAAAGAAACAACATTAAAAACGAAAAAGAAGAAAAAAAAGGAATAAACGAAAAAGAAAGAAACAGAAAAAGAAATGAAACCCGAAAATAAATAAACGAAGAGAAGAAACAATAAATAAGGTCATACGCTATTATAGACATGAATTTGAACGTAGCGTAGTGGTTAGCGCACGGTCGTCGTCCGTAGAGGTCTGTAGTTCAAATCGCTCCATCGCATTGATTTTCTGTTAATTCTTTTCTCTCTGCGCATCGATAATGGGCCGGCCCAGTGCTCGCAATAGGTGTGCGACGGCACCCTATCATCGACCTGGTCGATGTATAGGGTTTGCCCGCCGCGCGTCACTGAGACAGCAACGGACACGCGCCCGTCAGCGTATTCCCTCCCCTTCCTTTCAGTTGGTCAAAGGCCAGCGTGGGCGGAATGGGCGGACGACGCGACGCGCCGGAAGCGAGCGCGGCAACCACGGCAGCGTCCTCGTGCTCGTCTCCTCTACTCCTCCCTCGCGTCCCCGCGCCGGCGGCACCGGCGGCGCGCGACGAGGTGCGGCGGCAAGTGGGGCTCGCGGCGCCGCTGGTGGTGTGCAGCCTGCTGCAGTACAGCCTGCAGGTGGTCTCCGTCATGTTCGCTGGCCACCTCGGCGAGCTCTCCCTCTCTGGCGCCTCCTCCTTCGCCAACGTCACCGGCTTCAGCGTCCTGGTAAGCCTCATGGCACTAGTCATTTGTGAAGCACGAACAAATTGTTTTTACTTTTTATAGGAAGTTTAAAAAAATCAGGCTTGTAGGAACAACGAATCGATCGAAACTGCAACGTGAGCTAATTTTAAGGCACTATGAGCAAAATTAGCATAAAGTTCTATGGACAATTGGATATATATAGCATTTGATTTTTCACATGCTTGTAGTGTGACTAGAGGTAGCAACAGTCTGTGTGTTTAAATTTCTCTTCTGAAGCTCTAATGCCCTACCAGATTGATGCCTACTTTAAACTGCAAGTAGATCTAACGAAAATTATACCTGTTTTTTCCATTGCAACTTTGCAATGTGCCAGCTGGGGATGGGAAGTGCGCTGGATACACTGTGTGGGCAATCATACGGGGCAAAACAGTACGACATGCTCAGAGGGCCATCTTCGTTCTTATGCTTGCAGCGTTCCCCTGGCCTTCGTTTTGGCCTTCACTGGCCAAATCCTTGTTGCTCTTGGTCAGAAATTCAGAATCCAGAGATATCATATGAAGCTGGGATTTACGCCCGGCTGTTGATCCCCGGCCTCTTCGCGTATGGCCTGCTTCAGTGCCTTACCAAGTTCCTGCAAGCCCAAAATATTGTCCACCCGCTGGTAGTTTGTTCTGGAGTGACGTTGGTATTCCACATTCCTCTGTGCTGGTCCTGGTTCAGAATTCCGGTCTTGGCAACAGAGGTGCAGCTTTGGCAACCTCAGTATCTTACTGGGTCAATGTGATGCTGCTAGCAGTATATGTAAATTCTCTGAAGCTGGTGGAAGGAATTGGCATGGGTGGTCAAGGGCCGTGTTGAAGGATGTGAACATGTATTTAAGTCTGGCAATTCCATCTACATTTATGACCTGGTAAGCCTGGTATGAGCCAACAATATCTTGCTATGAGTATCTCGTTAACAGCATTCCTTTACAACTGGGGGCGAACAGTGAACTGTGATTTACCACCTTCTTTCTTCATGGATGTTGTTTGGCTTGCAAAATAGTTCAGCTTGGAGTACTGGGCATTCGAGATGGTGGTTCTCCTTGCAGGTTTTCTTCCAAATCCAAAACTAGAAACTTCAATTTTGTCCATCAGGTAAGGTAACCGAACTAGAAACACTCTTGTGCATTACAGTACTCAGAATTTCTATCAAGCAGATGATTTTTTTTGGATCCAACATTGTGATTCAATAAAACACTCGATACGTTCCTGTTACACCCAATCACCCTGAAGTAGCATGGTGTTACATACTTTCCCTTTTGCATTTCTCGCCATAATCACAATTTTTTTAACTAACTTGACATATTATGCTTTCGAGTGCTTCATATGTCAAGTAACCACTAACCAAGGTTTATTTTTTCTAGCCTAAATGCAATGTGGATGGTTTATACAATTCCAAGTGGCCTCAGCAGTGCAATAAGGTCAGGGAGGCACAAATTTCAGAACTCCAATAATTTCCTGTCATTTTCTGAGACACATCTCAAATTTGTACTTAACCAGTTTCAGTTCATGATTATCGTTTCTATGCAGTATTAGAGTATCCAATGAATTAGGGCGGGAACCCACAAGCAGCACGACTATCAATTCTTATTTCAGGAATTATGTGCCTAGCAGAAGGCCTTCTTGTAGTTATTATCACAATTTTGGTGCGAGATGTCTGGGGTTACTTGTACAGCAATGAAGAAGAGGTCGCAAAATATGTATCCATAATGATGCCAATTCTTGCTACTTCTAACTTCATGGATGGCCTACAATGCACGCTATCAGGTATGAAATAGATACACATCCTAATATTTATTTTATGGGTCTACTATACTGTTAATTTTCTCCCTTGTGAGGAAATCATATGTGTAAACAGAATAATATATTGCATATGCTTGCTTAAGTCATTTTCTGTCAATATTAGTACTGTTTGGTTTGCCTCAAGCATGTTACGTTTGAATAGTAGCCATCAGACTTAACAAACTATTAAATATTAACTTTCAGATCATCAATTGGTAACAAATGTTTAGAAACGGGATCCTTCTTAGGATAGGTGGATGGTTATGAACTGCGTGTACTAGTTCATAAACAATCTCAGACTGTTTTCATATATATACCCGCAAGAAATCGCAGTTATCCCGCAAGAAAGCATCTCCAATAATCACGCAAGAAAGCATCTTCCAATAATTCTTCAAGAAATTGCAGTTGATATTTCTAGTTTTGCTCAAACTCTCACCAACCGGCCGTATATTTTTCTTCAATTTCTATCTTTTCTCGAATAAGTAATTGTCCTAATCTTTATCTTAATGTATTGATATGCAAATTCCTAGCACAATCTAAAAAAAACATCTATGAAGTACTCCTAAATATGAATGTCTAGACTATACAAACTGGCAGCTTATTCATGATTGCTTGGAGATCTCTTCGATCACCAAAACTCTAGCCCTATTGATTGTAGCAAGGCACAGGCCCACGTGCTCTTCTAGCTCCTCGGCCAGTCTCCTAGAGTTACAACAACTCCTCCTCAGCTCCATCACCATCTCTGCACCGGAAACTTTTCATCCACCATCTCCATGCAATACATCGCCATTGAATTATCCCGCTCAATACCGTCAGAGAGGCGCACCGCAAGGTGGCTCACCGTGTCGAAGTCCCTGCCAAGAACATACGTTCCCTTCGCGGCAGTATCAAGTTGCTCCTGCAATCGCTGCAAAGACTTCGTCTTGGAACGTTTCATCCTCGTGATCCTTCTCTTGAGCGCGACAGGGCAGAGCCCCATGAGTGCAGACCCAATAAGAAGGCTAAAGAACATCAGGTGTGCTGCAGTGCCGATGGCAACTGCCCCACAGGCCATGACAAGGCAGGCTTTTGAAAGTTTCTTTATTGTTTTCACGATCTTGAGCTTCCTTGACACTTTCTTGTGGCTTGATTTGATGGTCTGGAGTACGGAGGAGTACTTGTCATGAATCTGTCTGAAATTGCTTCTTGTGGTGGTGCTGAAAGGGTTGCTTCTAACATGGAATGTTTCCATTCCAAGGGAAGTACTACTAGTGGCAGTAGTACAGCCTAAAATTCTTGCAAGGAAGCTGTCCATTGATTGGTAGTTGCTTTGGGTGTTCTTGATGTTCCTCAGTAGCTGCTTGCAGATCTCTGAGGCCTCAGCACTGGCATCAAAGTAACCAGCCATTGCAAGCTCAATTTCAGTAGATTTTATTTTCTGCATCATATTGTGAAGCATTGGAAGGATGATATCTTGCTGAGGCTGAAGAAGGGCTTCCATGTCTTCCTTGTTCGATAAAAATCGCATGTTTGACTCTGTACGCAGCATGCTGACATAATTTTCCTCGATGCTCAGGCCATCCTTCACGCCTGCCGGCATTTCCATACCTGCTAAATAATACACAAATTTTCAGTGTGCAAGCCTTAAATATAACAGAACTGCGAATTGGTTTGGAAAGAGAAACCTTACAAGCTGCGCAACTAAATATGATATGCATGCTTGAAGAATACAGAAAACAAGCACATTTAGAAATGTTTGATGTTCACCTTTGGATGCACACATTGATTCTTCAAGGCCCCCAGATATCATCTATCTCCAAATTCTTTATCCTTTGAGACGGGTACTGTTTGCCTCTTATCCAGGTGCACCAATTGGCAATTGCACTACCTCCTGCCTTGGCTTAAAATGCACCTCTGCTCAGGCTTTATATACAATCCCCTTAACCGATACAATCTTGTGCATTGTCTTATAATCATGCAGCTTAAGTCTTAAGTTTGCTACTCCCTGACACCCCTGGATACCCGGGCCCATATCTCCTGATCCTGAGGCTGTGGCAGTTCCACGCCGTATTCTTCTATGACCAACTGTTGCACTCCACATCACTGTAGCAACAGTCCAGCAGTGTATATCTTCATTTCTGTCCTTTACCAGGCGCAATACATGCTGGAAGCCTTTAGATTGTGTGCAAGCTTTCTTGGTGTGGTTGCTGGTGTAAGCCACTGTGACACTAGCAGCGATCAAGTTGTGCTTCAGGTGGTCAAGTTGCCTGACGTAGCTTTCTTTATTATGGTTACTTGCCTGCACCAAAGCACGGATTTTTTTTCTTGCATATGTCTATGCAGCATCTTCAGAAGAGTCCATCGACCAGGACTATAAGTGAAAACCAAAGAATTGGTTATAATATGCATCACATTTTAGAACATGTACTTTTGCAAAGAAAAAAACTGCTGGATTGAAGTTCAGAACATTTTACAAGATCAAATGAATGTTTTAGAAGAGAAGACTAGCAAAGCTGACGAGAGTGAAGCTAATCAGCTTTGCTGTAAACTATTTGGACAAGAATGCAGTGAATATAGTGAAAGTTGAAAGATAGGAAGGAAAAGGGTTGCTATGTACTTTGCGTTGCTGCAACCAATTATATTCCAGTCTATTTTTAATTTTATTTCCTGTATTTCCGTTGGCACCTTGTCACAATAGAAATGCACTGCTCTTGCTTGCACAGGAGGACGACCATCACATCCCAAACACAAAGCTTGTACATGTGGGTCATTATCCCAAACACAAAGCTTGTACATGTGGGCCATATCACCTCACCACATGACATCACATTTGTATACGGTATACCTCGTAAGCGGCGGTTGTGAGCCTCACCAGATGACATCACATGTGTATACGGTATACCTCGTACGCAACGGCTATGAGATGAGCTTTTCTTTCAGCACATTTAAAACCTGATTGTGACTTCTGCAGTCTGCAAGCAGCAAGCATGAAATGTGCTATCACAAATGGATCATCGGCTTTTTTTAGCATAAATTGATCCTCAGGTAGTAGGATCCCCCCTGCACAGTACACAGTGCCAACATGGGCTCTTTCCTCTTAAACATTTGTTAGTTTGGGCCTTGAACAGTGCCAGCATGGGCCATGGGCCCGTGTGTAGCTCCTTGCTCATATTCATTAGTAGGTTTGGTCTTTTATAGTATGCTACAAATGGAGGATGGCGTTTTGGCTCCCGGGAGCACATGCTCCCGGTATGTTAAAAAAAAATGAACAAATTGAAAAATGTTCAAAAAAATCTGAAAAAAATCATGCACGTACCTGACGATGTCACGCACGACCGTGTCAAATTTCGCACCGAAACGACATCGTATGCGCCCTGTGCAAAAATGACAAAATTCTGACAGTTGTTCAAATTTTTTTGAACATACCGGGAGCATGTGCTCCCGGGAGCCAAACTCAATTTCCGCTACAAATGGCCATACCTTCACTGTTTTCCTGGTATGAGAAATGATCTATCCTTACGGCCTCTTTGGTTCAAAGGATTTCAAAGGAATTATATAGGATTTCAGTCCATATGAATTTTTCCTATAGAGTCCATTTTGTTGAAAGGAATGAATCCTCCAACAATCCCGTGGATTGTTTTAGTACGCTACAATCCTATAGGATTTTTAGGAAGAGGTGAGACCTTCTGGAAAAATTCCTATGTGTCTATAACAACTATGACGTGTACTCAATCACTATAGAAATTTCCTGCGTTTTTCCTACTGGTTCGTTTTTTTGTTCCTGTAGGATTCCAAGTGTGGTGACATCTTATTCCTGCAATATTCCCATTCCTGTGTTAAATCCTGCAAACCAAAGAGGCCCTTATAGCTCTCTATAACATGAGTAGGTTTGGGCTTATCTTTAATATGCTTGAAATGGCTAGCCCTTTAATATTAGATCTTCCTCATATGTTAAATGATCTATCCTACTGATCTTGGGTACCATTTTCTGAAATTCATCTGTTTATTGCTCTTAAGGTGCTGCCAGAGGGTTTGGCTGGCAGAAAGTATGCTCCTTCATCAACCTGTGTGCTTACTATGCTGTCGGCATCCCGTCAGCTGTTATCTTTGCATTTGTTCTGAAGATCGGTGGCAAGGTAAGTTCTAGTGCTATGTTTTATGCAGTTCTTGAAGGATATATTGCGCCTGGATTCTAGTGTGAGGCCTCCTTTCTTCGTGGCAGGGCTTTGGTTGGGGATCGTATGTGCGATGGTAGTGCAGATATTAGCTCTGCTTGTGATGATGCTTCGTACTAATTGGGATAAAGAGGTGCGTATATCCGTGCCCTCGGTTGACGAAACTGGACAGTTTGTTTTCTGAACTTTTGTTTCGTTTGTAGCCGAAATAGCCTGGGCTAGGAACAGAGTTCAGGAACCAGATGGCAGCATAGCATTGGCTTAAATTCCATCATTTCTTCATTTCGCCAATAAGATGCTCAATTGTGCTACATTGTCCAATACCGTCGAGTTTTCAGAAGCCTGTTCCATGTATAGCATTTGCTTTGATCAAGTGACTGATCACTTTAATGCATTTTCCCTGCACAAGTGTCCAGACTGCACAGTGCACACTGGCTCCAGTGGGAATAGTGGTAGGCGACACTGAACAATCAGAAACCTATTATTGTAGTAGTAGGTCTATGAAAGCTGCAAGATACCAACATTATATGAGTTGGTAAGGATGACTCCAACGGGGCGACGCATCGAGTCCGCGCGCCTCCGTTCCTGTCCGCTGGGGCCAAAAACACGGCCCAACGGGGCGACGCAAACGGACCGCGGTCCGTTTTTTGGTCCGCCGCGACGCATCCCTGGCCCAAATTTGGGTCACCGATGCGTCGGGGCGGACGCGCGGCGGAGTGAAAACGCGTCCGCGCGTCCACGCGTGGCGTCCGCCCCGAGCCCACATGTCAGCGACAGGGCACCGGTCAGCTTCCCCCTGGCCCAGTCCTTTTTAATGCCAGGGGATAGGGACGGCCAGCCCCCACCAACCCGACTTCACTGCCCCACTGCCGCACCGTCTCCGGCGACCAAACCCTAGCCAAACCCTAGCCCACTGCCACCGTCGCAATGCCGCTCCGGTGGCCTGGATTTGGCAAGGCCAAGAATGACGGTGAGGCGGGGTCATCCTCTGGCCGCCGCCGCCGCCGCTACATCTCACCTCCCCCTTCCCCACCTTCCCCACCTTCTCCCCCTTCCCCACCTTCTCCCCCGGCGCCGGTCCCCGCCGTCTTCGAGCTCGCGCCTCCCGGCGGCGCGTTGCGCGACCGCGTCTACGTGCGAAAGAAGACTGCCAGTGGTACTGGGACCACGCCACCCCGCTGCCGTGGCCAGATGTCAAGCTCCCCGAGCATTGGCACCTGAACCCGCAGCGCATCCCGGTGCCCCGATGCCCACGAGCGAGCGGGCACGGGATGAGGAGATCGAGCGGCGCCGCCGGCGCCTCCCGGCCGAGCTCCGCAACGACCCCGCCTTCGCGGCCACATCCCGTAACTGGGTGGAGTGGTTCCGCGACGAGCACAACCTGCGGCGGCAGGCCCTCTACACGCGGGCTCCGACGCCGCCATCTGGGCGTTGGACACCGCCACCGCACACGCGGCGCCGGGACGCACCGCCAGTGCCGCGCGCGCTGCGGATTGGGTCGCCGTCGCCGCCGCGCGCGCTGCGGATTGGATCGCCGCCGCCGCCGCCGCCGCGCGTGAAGACGGAGGTGGATCCCGAGCTGGATCCCGAGCTCGAGGCCGTCTTCGAGGCCTCGCGCAAGCAGATGGTGGAGGACGAGCGCAAGCGCTGGGCCATCGTCCTCGCCAACGTCGCCAGGGAGCAGGAGGCGGCCCTGCAGGCGCAGCAGGCGGCGGTCCTGGAGGAACCACAACCATGGTGGCAGGCCATGGACGAGGACCTGCCACCGGCGCCTCCGCTGCCAGAAGGCCTGCGAGGGCAGCGCTGGGTCTTCAATGGCGGCGCCTGGGAGGTGGAGCAGGCGGAGGAGGAGCAGCCGCCCACGCCGCCGGCCGTCGTCCCACCGCAGGCAGGCGGCGGACCACCGGCGCACCTCTGGAGGCAGCCGGACTACGTCATCCTCGATGGGGATGATGAAGAGGAGTAGAAGCCCGCGAAGGGCAAATATTGTAGTTTTTAAATATTTTTGTTGTTAAAAATATTATGTAAAAAGGCCGTTTGTGGCCCACCCCCTATATATGAATAGAAAAGACCCATATATGGCCTGTTTAGCTAAAAAAAAAACCAGGGCGGACTCGATGCGTCGGGCCGTTGGGTGCACTGCCACCAACGGCGGACAGGGGCGGACTGGGCGCGTCCGTTCCCCGACCCAAACGGACAAAACGCGGACCGAACGCGCGTCCGTTTGGGTCGGCCCGTTGGAGTCATCCTAAGGGAAGATTTATGGCTGAGCTGCGCCGGACGAGACATAACACCTATCGAGTATATGCACCTACCCCCGTTTCGTCCTGAATCCCATGCATACATACATCCAACAGTCGACCGAACACTTGCCGTGCATGAACATCGAGCAGAGCCATGCGTCTCGCCGGCATGGACAGCCCTCTCCCGCTGCTTCTCTCCACTCTGGCCATCTCATTGACAATATGCTATGTCTTCTTCCGCGCTGACAAGGGTCGCCGCCGCGCGCCGCTGCCGCCCGGCCCGAGGGGCTGGCCGGTGCTGGGGAACCTTCCGCAGCTGGGCGGCAAGACGCACCAGACCCTGCACGAGATGACCAAGGTGTACGGGCCCGTGCTCCGGCTCCGCTTCGGCAGCAATGTCGTCGTGGTGGCCGGGTCGGCCGCCGTGGCCGAGCAGTTTCTCCGCACCCACGACGCCAAGTTCAGCAGCCGCCCGCCCAACTCCGGCGGCGAGCACATGCCACATGGCGTACAACTACCAGGACGTCGTCTTCGCGCCCTATGGCCAGTGGCGGATGTAGGACTAAATCTCGGGGGTGCCAAACTCAATTTTCGCTGTTTAAATATCATGTATAAGTATTTTTAACACATAAAATACACATATAATTAGACTAATTGCTACCAGATTAAAGAAAGTGCAATTTTTAGGGGGTGCCATGGCACCCCCACTAGATACGCCCCTGCCTATGGCCCCCGGTGGCGCGCCATGCGCAAGGTGTGTGCCGTCAACCTGTTCTCGGCCCGCGCGCTCGACGACCTCCGCGGCTTCCGCGAGCGGGAGGCCGCGCTCATGGTCAGGTCCCTCGCCGACGCCGCTCGCGGGGCGCGGTGGTGGCGGTCGGCAAGGTGGCGAACGTGTGCACGACCAACGCCCTCTCGCGGGCGGCCGTGGGGCTCCGGGTGTTCGCGGTCGGCAGCGAGCTGGGCGCCAAGGACTTCAAGGAGATCGTGCTGGAGGTGATGGAGGTGGGCGGCGTCCTCAACGTCGGGGACTTCGTGCCGGCGCTCCGGTGGCTAGACCCTCAGGGCGTCGTGGCCAGGCTGAAGAAGCTACACCGCCGGTTCGACGACATGATGAACGGGATAATCGCCGAGAGGAGGAGCGTGCCAAGACGGCCGGCGCGGAGCAAGGTAAGGAGGACCTGCTTGAGTTGCTCCTCTCGATGGTGCAGGAACACAAGTCCCTCACCGGCGGCGAGGAGGACAAGATCACCGACACCGACGTCAAGGCGCTTGTACTGGTAATACTCGCCCGCGACCCGGCCCTGTGGCCCGACCCGCTGTAGTACCGGCCCGCACGGTTCCTCCCGGGAGGGTCGCACGAGAGCGTTGATCTCAAGGGAGGCGATTTCGGGTTCATACCGTTTGGGCTGGCCGGAGGATATGTGCGGGCTTGAGCTGGGGTGTGAGGATGGTGACGATGACGACCGCCACGCTGGTGCACTCGTTCGACTGGGAGCTACCGGCGGGCCAGACGCCGGATAAGCTGAACATGGAGGAGGCCTTCTCCCTGTTGCTGCAGCGCGCCATGCCATTGATGGCCCACCCGGTGCCTAGGTTGCTCCCATCGGCATACGAAATTGCGTAGAACCTACTCTCTCCAATCCATAATAAGTGTGACAGTTTTGAACTAATCTCAATTCAAAACTACGACACTTATTTTGGATCGGAGGGTGTAGAGTTGATTGGCGCGCTTCGCTCCGTGGGTGATTGTCCTTCTTGATGATGTATGGAGGACAAGCTACAAGTATACCATGTACTATTGTTGATGGGTTATCGCACTGTTTGACCTAAAGTTGGTAACAGTGTATGTTGTCCCCAAAAGTTCAGTAAGAAAAAATAACATGGCAAATAACATTTGTCGGACTGCCGGTAGTTTTATTATGTAAGAAACAAAATTCATTCAATTTCTTGTCATGAATAAGGGTTCGTTTTCACATGAAAGAGACGAGAGGCAAAGCAGAAAATTTCATAAAAACACCCTACAGATTAAGGCTCCGTTTGGCATCGAAATATTTTTGAAGTATACAGAGAATACTTTGGTTTCCGAAAATACTGAAATATTGAATACTTTAAGGTGTTTGGATCCAATAAATAATGTGGTTTTCAAACTGAAGTATTGTCTAAAACTGTAGTTTTTGTGAAGTATTGAAGAAAGAGGTATGACCCTCTTTTTTCGAAACTGAGAAAGGAGAGAAAAAATATTGTTTTGCCAGGCGTTGGAATACTTTGGTTTTGCAATACTTCAGTTTAGAAAATATTGTGCTACCAAACTGAGCCTAATATCTTAACTTATTTTCACGGAAAACGATAGAAAAACCTATTTTCCATTTGCCTAACCACGACAATTTTCTTATTGGAGGTTTTCTGCTCTCTAAAGGCTCAGCTTCACTCCGTTGAAAATGCAATCCATTCTGACAATCGAGATGGCACATGTGACCAAGAAGAAGGAGGGCTCAAATTGTTTGAAGAAGGATATGAAATCTTGTAGAGTAAAGGCTTTTCAGAAGGATAGAAAATCTAGACTTACAAAGCAAGTCCCAGATTGCCAAAGGCGGATGTTTTTTGTTATGTCAAATCATCGGCTCTCCACTAGCAATGCCCTATGTATTTGTCAATTTGGTCAATAGGTTATGAGAGATGCCCAGGGGGAAGCGATTTCCCGCCGCCGGCAGCGCTAGACGGCTCCGACTGATCTGCTTCCTGGCTCCAGACTGCGCCACTTAGTCGCATTTTGAAGAAATGACGATACTTTCAGAGAGACTGGACATAGTAGAATGATTTCTCTCATTTAGTAGGCCCTGACCTGTTTTTTTTTTTGGCTTCGGTCATATCATGTTTGCTTCTCTTATATCAATATAAAAGGCAAAACTTTTGTCTCGTTTAAAAAAGAAATGAAGTTCCAGCCTTGGAATCTACCAGACAACTATAGTACGTCCGAAGAGAGTGAATTGCAACAAAAACCAAGAAAGATATATCGTTTTCTGTTCTTCCGTGGACACGCAGGAGAGGGATTAATTTTTGGATATGGGGACATAACCCCGTCCTTGCATCAAACGATGCACATAGAGTTTTAAATTAATTGATAGTAGTAAAGAGTTTTATAGCTCATGGATCGCACAACGTGGCCACATGAATAAGCCACCGAAATAAAAGAGATATAAGACAACTACACATATTGCAATTGTATAGTATGCAACAAACCACCTTGGTTGTAAATAGTCCGAACGACCGCCATTAAGCAAGTGCATTCAGAATCCAAACGCCTTTGTTAGTCGTTTGGAAGGAGATAAAACCACATGTGGATCCAATAAGTAGGCGATGAATAATCTGCAAAAGATGGACAGCTCCAGCCGGGTACCGATACTATGGTAGCAGGAAATTCTACGAGCTTAAATCTCTAAACACCTGCGAGAGATGGTGGACTGCTGGTGGCTATTTATTGAGATTTGGGGGCAAGGCTAATGTTCGCACGTTCGATGGATGGCTATCGATCGCACGGTTTCCGACATCCCGATTAGGAAAGTAGTTAGTCGCGCGCCGCGCCGGTGCAATCGTCAGCTATTCCCTTTTTGCGCTCCTAGCATGCAAAGCTGCAGACGTACGCCGCGAGCAGGCTGGCCGCCAGGCACCAACGCCGGGTGATGGAGCATGCAGCGGAGAGCGGGGTCCACCTGCATGCATGCGAAAATGAAACTGCTTTTTATTTTTGAGATTCTCTCCTAATTCAAAATTTCAAAATGTTTTATCTTTCAAACGACAAATCTAAATGAAAATCCGTTCTCACTAATAAATCAATCGCGACGAGATCTTTAAAACAAGATCTCATGTCAATATGTTTTGACAACTTTTTTTTTCGAGCAAAAAGTTACCAACCCCAGTATACGTGAATTATCAAGGGTAAAACGTAAAAATTTATAACCTCAAAACTAAATGCAATTTTGGATAAGAGCAACCCAACGTGGTGACGCACTATGTCCGCCACATCCGTTTCTGAACACGGCCAACGAGGCGACGCATTTGCGTTTCACGTCTATTTCATGTCCATGTACGGATCCATTATTGTGCCAAATTTGGCCTAGATTTACGTCCCCGCATATGTGATGGACAGTCTCCGTGTTTGCTCAGTGTCCACGCCGGTTCTACAATAACAGCTACCCAACTGCCCGCTCATATCCCCGTGGGTATTTTTTAATGCCACCCGTGAGTGGGGTAGGCGCCCACTCCACTCCCCCACCACTACAAGGAAAGAACTAATCATCGGCGTGGCGTTTTTGGGATCACCGGCGAGTAACGCCCACGCCGGTAACGTCACGCCAGTGCTATTTGAGATCACCGGCGAGTGCGTGGCCACGCCGGTGATTATTTTGGGATCACCGGCGAGTGTGAGTCACGCCGGTGACGGTTTGGATTACCGGCGAGGGGGGCACGCCGCTGATTATATTTCGGAAAATAAAAAAACAGCTGTTATTCTATTTAATAGACGACAATTATCAGGAAAGTTGATAAATATAGAAAAATTAACAGAAATAGTACTAGCGGTAGCTGCTCCACTCAACAAGTTCTTATTGTTCATCTAGTTAACTAATTTCTAGTTATCATAGCTACCTAACTAGTCACTTAGGTTCTGAACCACCGGCTCAGGCATGAAGTCATGATCATCTCTAGGGTCATGATCCTCAGACTCGGAACTGTCGGAGTTGTTCGGGGGCCTATACATGAAGTACGTAGAGACGTCATCATGGTCGAGGAAGAAGGTGCACCTCTCACCAGGTTGTAGGGAATCGTAGGCAGAAAACAAAAAATTTCCTAGCGACGATAACCGTAAACTAGCCAAGATCTATTCTATGCAGATATACTATACGGAAGGAGATCAGAATACATACCCTTGCAGACCGGAAGCGGGATTACGTTCCCGCACAAACGTTGTCGATGGAGACGACGAAGCCGACCTCAGGGTCGTGTAGAGGAAGTAGACAGCTCCCAGCGCCAAACGATGGCGCCTCGTGGTTCCACACACGTACGGTGTGGATGACGACCTCCGGGCTCCAGATCCAGCAGAGCAGCGGAAGTGGAAGAGTGGATCTAGCAGCACGGCGGTGTGCAAACTATAGAGAGACTTCTCTCCTCGTACGAAGCTCCAGAATCGGAACCCCGTTCAAGGTAGGAGAGAAGAAGAGGAATGGGTATTTCAAGGCAGGGCACCTATATAAGGAGAAGGGAGGCCAACCTCCTTGGCTCCCCCATGTGGGACTATTCCCACATGGGGGGTGCGCCGGCCATGGGGGGTGCGGCTGCCCTAGTGGGCCCCATGTGGCCCACTAGGGTGGCAGCCCCCCTTTTTCCTTTTTTTTTATTTTCTTTTTCCCCGAATGGGCCTCTAAGGCCCATTTAACTTTTAATGCCTTTTAAATTCGAAATTAATTAAATAAAAATGTATTTAATCATTAATAACACTTATTAATATTAGATACATATTATTTAATTCATTCGGACCCGAAACATATTTCGTGGCCTCCGATCAATCATCGGACAATTACCGGAACACTTCCGGAGTTCCTGTTTCTTATTCTCTCTAAATCCAATCTAATCGTCACCCACCCTTAAGTGTGTTACCCCACGGTTCGGGATCACTCCAGACATGATCGAGACTCTCTCTCCGATCAATCGACTAACAGCGGAATCTGGATATCCATGATAGCCCCTGTGTGTCCACGAATGTCTCTTTATTCGTTTGAACCTGTAGACGTCCAGTTTCAATCTCTTGCCTGGTGATACTTAGATTGTCGAGTGTCGTTCTCCGGTATCACATTTTACCGAGCTTGACCTCATCCTTGACAATCTATCTTTCTCGTCTGTGATGTTACATCCCCGTGACCTAGTCACATGCTTGCAAGCTCATTAGATGTAATCTCACCGAGTGGGCCCAGAGTATCTATCCTGCTATGCGGATTGGCAATTCCCGCTATTGATTACTCGCCCCGACTACTTCCTTCCAATACCCGAAGGTGTCACCCTTATTGTCGTGCGTATGAGACATGACGTTAGGTGCGATCAGCCGTATCTTTCAGAAGCAGCGACTTGATATAATCTCACGGTCCAAGATCTGAAACTACGTTTCTATATTTTGGGTATGTCCATCAAATCATTCACCCAATGATATGACTCCGTCGTTAACCGGTTAATGCCCATGATCAGGAAACCTTGATCATCTGTTACACAACGACTAGTCAAGTAGAGGCTACTAGGGACCTGGTTGTTTCTATACCACACGTGTATTATGTTTCCGAGTAATACAGTTATAGCATGGTATTAAAACGTATTATGAACAATAAGAGATATGACAATAAAATCACTTTATTAATTGCCTCTAGGGCATATCTCCAACAGTCTCCCACTTGCACTAGAGTACAAATTAATCTAGTTTACAACTTGGTAAAAGCTTGACACCAATAGCATTACGGTGTTCTTCATGCTTGTCTCGTGGAAGAGGTTTCGTCAACGGATCTGCAACATTCAGGTCCGTGTGTATTTTGCAAATCTTCACATCGCCTCCCTTGACGTACTGCCGTATGACATGGAAGCGTCGGAGAATATGTTTGGCGGTGGAGTGAGACCTTGGTTCCTTCACGTTGGCAATGACCCCTGTGTTGTCGCAGAAGATAATCACAGGGTCTCGCGCACTGGGGAACACTCCAAGTTCGATGATGAACTTCCTGAGCCAAACAGCTTCATTTGCAGCATCCGTTGCAGCAATATACTCCGATTCCATTGTAGATTGGGCGACTATGGGTTGCTTCCCACTTCTCCAGCTCACAGCGCCTCCGTTCACCTTAAACACATAGCCTGTTTGCGATTTCGAGTCATCGGGATCTGTGCAGAAACTTGCATCAACGTAACCTGTTACGCCAAGTTCCTCTTCACAGCCTCCATAAACAAGAAACATGTCCTTGGTATACTTAAGATACTTCAGTATGTTCTTAACAGCTATCCAATGATCCTTGCCAGGATTACTCTGGAATCGACTCGTCAGACTAAGAGCCAATGCCACATCGGGTCGAGTACTTAACATGGCATACATGATCGATCCTATAGCCGAAGCATATCGAGTGCCATCCACCTCAGCTTTTTCAAGAGCCGTCGTGGACACTGAGCCATGCTCAATGTTTTTCCCTTGACAACTGGCACAAGACCTTCTTTGCCAAATGCATATTGAACTTCTTCAATATCTTGTCAAGGTAAGTACTTTGACATAACGCTAGTAGGCGCCTGGGTCTATCACGATAGATCTTAATGCCTAATACGTATGCAGCTTCTCCTAAGTCCTTCATTGAAAATTTACTGTTTAAATATTCCTTCACGCTTTTCAGAAGTTCCACATCATTCCCAATTAGTAATATATCATCCACATATAGAACTAGGAATGCAACTGAGCTCCCACTCATTTTCTTATAAATGCAGGTCTCTTCCCATTTTGGACAAATCCAAAACCTTTGATCACCTCATCAAAGCGAAGATTCCAGCTCCGAGATGCCTGCTTCAGTCCATAAATGGAACGCTGAAGTTTGCATACCTTGCCAACATTTCCTGGACTGACAAAACCTTCAGGTTGTACCATATACAACTCTTCCTCAATGTTGCCATTTAGGAACGCTGTTTTGACATCCATCTGCCATATCTCATAATCATGATATGCAGCTGTTGCTAGCAAAACCCGAATAGACTTTAGCATCGCTACCGGTGAAAACGTTTCATCGTAGTCAATTCCATGAACTTGTCGGAAACCTTTTGCGACAAGCCGAGCCTTATAGACGGTCACATTACCGTCAGCATCAGTCTTCTTCTTAAAGATCCATTTATTCTCGAGCCTTGCGCCCTTCGGGAATCTCCACCAAAGTCCATACTTTGTTGTCATACATGGATTCTATTTCGGATTTCATGGCCTCAAGCCATTTCTCGGACTCGGGTCCTTCCATCGCCTCTTTGTAATTTGTAGGTTCGTCTTGTTCAATTAACATGACGGTGCAAACAAGATTACCGTACCACTCAGGAGAAGTACGGGTTCTTCCAGACCTACGAGGTACAATAGCCTCCTCGACATTTTCTCCCACTTCATCTGTTATGAAGGACGGTTCAGGAACTGTTTCCGTTGCGCCACTCGGTATTTCGAGTTCAGGATCAACTATCTCGTCGAGGTCTATTTTCCTCCCACTTACTCCTTTAGCGAGAAACTCCTTCTCGAGAAAGGTGCCGTTTCTAGCGACAAACGTTTTGCCCTCGGCTTGGTGGTAGAAGGTGTACCTATGGTTTCCCGTGGATACCCTACAAAGACGACCTTTTCCGATTTTGGTTCTAGTTTGTCAGGCTGCAATTTCTTGACATAAGCCTCACAACCCCAAACTTTCAGGAACGACAGCTTAGGTTTCGCACCATGCCATACCTCATACGGTGTCGTTTCCACGGATTTAGATGGAGCCCTATTTAAAATGAATGCGGCTGTTTCTAACGCATATCCCCAAAACGATACGGGCAAATCGGTAAGAGACATCATAGACCGTACGCTATCTAATAAAGTACGATTACGTCGCTCGGACACGCCGTTGCGTTGTGGTGTTCCGGCAGGCGTAAGCTGTGGCACAATTCCACAGGCCTTCAGATGTGTGCCAAACTCAAAACTCAAATATTCGCCACCACGATCGGATCGGAGGTGCTTTATTTTCTTGTTAAGTTGATTTTCAACCTCACTTTGAAATTCTTTGAACTTTTCAAAAGTTTCTGACTTGTGTTTCATTAAGTAGATATACCCGTATCTACTCAAGTCATCAGTGAAGGTTACAAAGTAACGATAACCATTGCGCGTTGATACGCTCATTGGGCCGCACACATCTGTATGTATAACTCCCAATAATTCCGACGCACGTTCAACGAAACCATTGAACGGTGACCTAGTCATCTTGCCCATGAGGCATGGTTCGCAAGTGTCAAGAGATCCAAAATCTAATGACTCCAAAAGTCCAGCTGAGTGGAGTTTCTTCATGCGCTTTACACCAATATGACCAAGTCGGCAATGCCACATATACATGGCGGTATCATCACTAAGTCTAATCCTTTTGGCATCTATGTTATGGATATGTGTACTACGATCGAGATTCAACAAGAATAAACCATTATTCACAGGAGCATCAACATAAAAGATATCATTCATCGAAATAGCACAACCATTTGATACTGAATTGAATGAATATCCGTCTTGCAACAAGCAAGAACCACTTATAATGTTTACACTCAGAGATGGCACAAAATAACACTTATTTAAAACCAAAACTAATCCCGAAGGTAGATGTAGAGGGAGCGTGCCGACGGCCACACGTCAACTCTTGATCCATTGCCGACGCGCATCGTCACCTCGTCCTTTGCCAGGCGCCGACTATTCCGCAACTCCACCTGTGAGTTACAAATATGAGCAACAGAGCCGGTATCAAATACCCAGGTATTACTACGGGCGCATGTAAGGTACACATCAATAACATGTATATCAAATATACCTTTATCTCTCCCGACAATCTTGCCGGCCTTCTTGTCTTCCAGGTACTTGGGGCAGTTGCGCTTCCAGTGACCATCTCCCTTGCAGTAGAAGCATTCCACGCCAGGTTTGGGACCAGGTTTGTTAGCCTTGGATTTGGCAACGTGTTTGCCATCCTTCTAGACTTCCAGTTCTTCCTTCCCTTGCCGCCAGATTTCTTAAAATCGACGGTCTTGTTGACCATCAACAGCGTGTGCTCCTTCTTGATTTCCACCTCAGCAGTCTTGAGCATCACGAACACCTCAGACAGGGACTTAGCCATGCCCTGCATGTTATAGTTCATGACGAAGCCTTTGTAGCTAGGAGGCAACGATTGCAGCACCCTATCAATCGCCAGCTCATCAGGAATCTTGCATTCCAGAGCGTTCAGGCGTTGAACGTAGCCAGACATTTTGACCACGTGCTCGCTCACACTGCTATGCTCTTCCATCTTGGCTGAGAAGAAAAGCTCAGAAGCTTCATACCTCTCAGCCTTAGCCTGCGGCGCAAAGACAGCCTTGAGATCAGAAATTATCTCAAAAGCACTCATCTTCTCAAAGCGCTTTTGCAGGTCGGCTTCCATGGCGTAGAGCATGCCACTCTGGACGAAGGAGGAATCCTCCGACTTGGTCTGATAGACCTTCTTCTCGTCATCGGAGGCGTCGTCTGCAGGAGGGTCACCTAGGGCGGCTTCAATGACGTAAGCCACCTTGTGGGGAGTGAGGAGGATCCTCAGGTTGCGGAACCAGGACATGAAGTTCGACCCATTGGTCTTAAGCTTTTCTTTCTCAAGGAACAGGCCAAGGTTAAAGGTGGGGCGAGACATCTACAATGGAATTTGCAAAACATAAGACGTTTGTTCATAATAAAATATGGGTTCAAGTTTTAGTAAAATTAAAACTACCAGAACTCCCACTCAAGACGAGTATCCCTCTCATCGTCTTAGTGATTACACAATCCCCATCCATTACGCTACCCCCATCGATCAGGCGAATAGCATAACTTCAAAGGTAGACATCGTATATCAATCACATCACCGTATGTGACTCGTGCTTAACCTTTCGGTACTTGTGTTCCGAGGCCATATACTGTATATGCTAGGCTCGCCATAACACCCTTTGCCGTATTCGTGTGCAACGTGGCTTACACCCACTGTATGCGAACGAAGAGACGAGTGTAACCGAACGACGTACCCCGTAACGTAGAACTTTATTGGTGGTGCACGACAGAGGGAGAACACTATTATCGGAATTTTGGGAGGGATCATCTTATATACTACCGCCGTGTAACTAATATATAACATATATAATACACATATAAGATGCACACAACCTACATAACATCTAAATGAAATGTAATGCGACATGATATGGTCTTCTCCGCGCCGATGGTCTCCTTCGCGCCAACAGTTTATAAACAATTTAATAAACCTACCTTGACCATATCACATTGCCCCTGCAAAATAAAGTTAGACGCTTCTACTTTATCTTTTGCATATTTTACGTGGCTGCTAGGGCTTCCGCACAAGAACCGTTTCTTACCTACGAAAACAACCACAACAGCGATAAGACAATTGTCTCTATTACACCCCTTTCGGGGCCCTCCATTGTAAATGCGATATCAACTATTGTAGGAGATACAGACACCCGCCAGCCACATATACGGTACAAGCCATATGTCAGGTGTGGAACCAGTCTCGCGTAAGAGTACGCGTAAAGTCGGTCCGGGCCGCTTCATCCCACAATGCCGCGATATAAACAAGTACACGCGAGAGGGTAACAAATGTAGAATCGATGCCCACATTCAACATGTGTTCTAACCGTACAGATATATCTACGCATAGATCGGCTCTGATACCACTGTTGGGAATCGTAGGCAGAAAACAAAAATTTCCTAGCGACGATAACCGTAAACTAGCCAAGATCTATTCTATGCAGATATACTATACGGAAGGAGATCAGAATACATACCCTTGTAGACCGGAAGCGGGATTACGTTCCCGCACAAACGTTGTCGATGGAGACGACGAAGCCGACCTCAGGGTCGTGTAGAGGAAGTAGACAGCTCCCAGCGCCAAACGATGGCGCCTCGTGGTTCCACACACGTACGGTGTGGATGACGACCTCCGGGCTCCAGATCCAGCAGAGCAGCGGAAGTGGAAGAGTGGATCTAGCAGCACGGCGGTGTGCAAACTATAGAGAGACTTCTCTCCTCGTACGAAGCTCCAGAATCGGAACCCCGTTCAAGGTAGGAGAGAAGGAAGGAGGAATGGGTATTTCAAGGCAGGGACACCTATATATAGGAGAAAGGAGGCCAACCTCCTTGGCTCCCCCATGTGGGACTATTCCCACATGGGGGGTGCGCCGCCATGGGGGGGTGCGGCTGCCCTAGTGGGCCCCATGTGGCCCACTAGGGTGGCAGCCCCCCTTTTTCCTTTTTCCTTTTATTTTCTTTTTCCCCGAATGGGCCTCTAAGGCCCATTTAACTTTTAATGCCTTTTAAATTCGAAATTAATTAAATAAAAATGTATTTAATCATTAATAACACTTATTAATATTAGATACATATTATTTAATTCATTCGGACCCGAAACATATTTCGTGGCCTCCGATCAATCATCGGACAATTACCGGAACACTTCCGGAGCTCCAGAACACTTCCGGAGTTCCTGTTTCTTATTCTCTCTAAATCCAATCTAATCGTCACCCACCCTTAAGTGTGTTACCCCACGGTTCGGGATCACTCCAGACATGATCGAGACTCTCTCTCCGATCAATCGACTAACAGCGGAATCTGGATATCCATGATAGCCCCTGTGTGTCCACGAATGTCTCTTTATTCGTTTGAACCTGTAGACGTCCAGTTTCAATCTCTTGCCTGGCGATACTTAGATTGTCGAGCGTCGTTCTCCGGTATCACATTTTACCGAGCTTGACCTCATCCTTGACAATCTATCTTTTCTCGTCTGTGATGTTACATCCCCGTGACCTAGTCACATGCTTGCAAGCTCATTAGATGTAATCTCACCGAGTGGGCCCAGAGCATCTATCCTGCTATGCGGATTGGCAATTCCCGCTATTGATTACTCGCCCCGACTACTTCCTTCCAATACCCGAAGGTGTCACCCTTATTGTCGTGCGTATGAGACATGACGTTAGGTGCGATCAGCCGTATCTTTCAGAAGCAGCGACTTGATATAATCTCACGGTCCAAGATCTGAAACTACGTTTCTATATTTTGGGTATGTCCATCAAATCATTCACCCAATGATATGACTCCGTCGTTAACCGGTTAATGCCCATGATCAGGAAACCTTGATCATCTGTTACACAACGGACTAGTCAAGTAGAGGCTACTAGGGACCTGGTTGTTTCTATACCACACGTGTATTATGTTTCCGAGTAATACAGTTATAGCATGGTATTAAAACGTATTATGAACAATAAGAGATATGACAATAAAATCACTTTATTAATTGCCTCTAGGGCATATCTCCAACACAGGTTGCATGCCGTAGCGATCAACAAGTCCTGTCCAACTACTCAGCAACACCTTGAAAACTTTATCATACAAAATGTTTTAGGTTTTTAGTCGACCCCTTGGTAATTACGTTAGCAACAACTTGATAACTTCATCGTAAATTCAGCACCTTGATAACTATATCATCGCACCCTTGGTAATAAATTATCAACACCTTTATAACTACTTGACAACACCTTCATAACTGCTTGACAAAGCCTTGGTAACTTTATCATACAAAATGTGATAAGTTTTCAGTCGAACCTTGGTAATTATGTTAGCGACACATTGATAACATCATCGCATACATGGTGGTAACTGTTTGGTACCTTGGTAACTACATTATAACCACATTGATAACTACTCAGTAACACCTTGATTACTTTATTATAAAAAATGTTGTAAGTTTTCGGTCGGCCTCTTGGTAATTATGTTAGCAACACCTTGATAACTTTATCATTAAATATGTTGTAAGTTTTCAGTCGACCCCTTTATAATAATGTTAGCAGTACCTTGATAACTTTATCATTAAATATGTTGTAAGTTTTTCAGTCGACACCTTGATAATTATGTTAGTAACACCTTGATAAAATCATCACAAACAGGGTGCTAACTATTTTGTACCTTGGTAACTACATTCTCACACCCTAGGTAACTATATTATCAGCACCTTGATAACTACTCAGCTGCATCCCCCGGATCCAACGTCGCCCACGGTGACGACGACTTCACCCTCCGGCATCGGAGGTAGCTCGTACTTGTTCTCCGACATCCTCTTCCGAGGACAGGAGCTACCCGCCTCCGCGTCATACGAGCGGGGGAGTGGCACGACGTGGTAGCTCGTAGGGACGATCCGGGCCCACCAGCGCTCTCGAAGCTAGCCACGCTTGGCCGCTCCCTTCGAGTGGCGGCTGTGACTCTCCTCATCCTCGATCGGGGAGCCTAATGGCGGACCTCCGCCTCGCCCGTCGCGCCCGCAACTGCGGCGCATGGAGGAGCCGGCCATCAATCTGCCGTTACGGCAGGACTTAGTATTGGAATGAGAGTAATTGCTCGTTGAAGTTAACTACACCTAGCGGCGGAGGGGAGGAAACACGTCGGAGGGATCCGGGGGTCGAAACCTAAACGCCCGTTGGTACAGATTATCTGGAGCCCCCGAGATACGCGATATTTGTTCAGGCAGTAAAACGACCCAACCCGTATATCGGCCGGAATTTTCCGTGTTGGGGGCTTACCCGGGATATTTTAGAGATGCTCTAACTATGTTCCCATGTCTATTATGTTCCCATAAGAGCCATCATAGTTATCATTTCGTTGTTTTTTCTTTGTCTTTAGGTATTATTGGCTTTCATCTAAAGTCTATTTTGATCAAAATGTGTAGTAGTTTAAATCATGTTTTTTATTATTTTTATACTAGTAGGATGTGGTAGTTCTTTCTTTTCTAATTTTTTTATACTAGTAAGAAGCGGACTTTTTCTATCCCCCACCCATTTGTATTTACCCTAAAAAACCACTATCCCAAAAAGGGAATTGAACAATTATACTGACTATTTTTTCAGCCAAAAAACGAATATTTTTTAGCACGTAATGGGAATAGTAAAAAGGGAATAGAAAAATTATACATGTTACTACTACCCCAAATAAGAAAAAGGAAAAGGAAAAAGAAAATCGGAAGAGATGCATGCATGCATGGAGTGAAAAAAAATAAAGGAACAAAAGCGACGCATGCATGCAGCATACGGTGATTAATTAGCTTTTTTTTTGCATTTTCCATACTAGTATTCATACGAAGAGAACAAATACAAGGCCAAAAACAAGCAAAGGAAAAGGAAGGAGGATACAGAGGGCAACACTGCCGTGACACGCCGACAACCACAACGAGGAAACCCGGCCAGCACGAACTCCACCACCGGAGGCGACGAAGAACGCAGCAGCCCGGAGACCTGCACCCTGGAGCGGAGGAGCTTCTAGCCCGGAGGCGTCAGAGAGCCGCAACAAGCACCAGCTCCGCAGAGCTGGATCCATAGTCGAAGAACGTCCGTCGGCCGGGGCCACGGACCCCGAGCTCCATCCGCGCCGGATCTGGGGCCAGCACCGCCCCACCTCACCGGAGGTGGCCAGATCCACCGCCTGCACGCCGCTACCCCACACCGCAGCCACCTCGCA
Organism: Poa pratensis; assembly: GCA_947311845.1. Taxonomy (NCBI): domain Eukaryota; kingdom Viridiplantae; phylum Streptophyta; class Magnoliopsida; order Poales; family Poaceae; genus Poa; species Poa pratensis. The sequence continues at coordinate 19,177,257 of CAMZMU010000089.1, forward strand.
CCTCCTCCACCGGATCCGCTGCCAGCACGGAGACCGCAGCGCTGGATCTGGCGGGGGATCGACACACGGCGCGGATCCACCGATCCGCGACCGCCAAAGGAGCAGGCACGCCACCACGGAGCTCCACCGAGCACCGCCGCCGGAGAGGACGCGAACCTGCAACAAAAACAACACCGGCGACCCCACCGCCTCCACGGCGCCGCCGGCTGGAGCCCCAAAAGAGCCTACCCTATCTACAACCGAGAGGCGGGGATCCCCCACCCTCCCGCCGCCGGAGCGGCCGCCGGAGGGCGAGGGATCCGTCGGATCCGCGGAGAGGAGGTGGATCGACTGGGAGGTTCTAAAAATCGCCACTCCCGCTACAGGGAACGGGAGGGGAGACGACCCGGCGTGTGGACTGCAGAGTCGAGGGAATGCACACGGTGATTAACAAAGGGCAGGGAATGGAGGGTGTGCATGCATGCAGTGCCAGCTAGCAACATCCAGATAATTTGCGCTAAACGACAAAAAGGGAATGGACACGCGCACGCACGGAGGAGAGAGAGGCGCGTGCGACTGCTCGCACGCGCGAGCATAAGCCTTTTCGTGAGATTTGAGATATGTTGTCCATCGAGTACCGGCTCGTGGCCATTGGCTGGTGTCGCTCAAGCCTATCGAGAGAAAGGGAGTGAAGGTAGAGTAACGACAAATTTCACAAACTATGGGGACAAAATGTACATGTACAAGCATGTTTCAACAATTCCATTTATCGATCTCAATGGCTATAGAATCTGACTATCTGAGGCAGCCAAATAGTATGTACTCCCTCCGTTCGGAAATAGATGTCTTGCATTTGTCTAGATTCGGATGTAGGTAGACTTGCAAGACATCTATTTCCGAACGGAGGGAGTAGCAATACCGAATAGTCTATGTGTAGCCCGGGCTACATGTAGCCCGTATTTTTTATTTTTTTGAAATTAATATTTTAAAGTTTTAAAAAATTCCGAAAAAAATCAGAGAGTCTGAGAATGACGTACACTAAGGTTCTGCAAAGTTTCAGCGCCAAATATGTTTTATTCCGTTCTACACAAAAATGACAAATATTTGATAGATCTGAAAAATTCGAAATCCGCATTGTTCACCACCTTAGATTCAGAAATTTGACATTTTTACACAGCAAAAAATACAGAATATTTCGCGTTCATATTTTGCACACTAGTCGAAGTCATCATTATCTACGTCTAGGATTTGTTTCAGAATTTTGGAAACTTAAAAATATCATTTTCAAAAAAAATTTAAAAAAGGGGCTACATTTAGCCCGTCCTACAAAACGCCTTACTCGTAGCAATAGATCTATTTTCTACATACTACATTCTTACACCAAGCCTGTTCGATGTATAGCATTTGCTTTGATCAAGTGACTGATCACTTTAATGCATTTTCCCTGCACAAGTGTCCAGACTGCACACTGGCTCCAGTGGGAATAGTGGTAGGCGACACTGAACAATCAGAAACCTATTATTGTAGTAGTAGGTCTATGAAAGCTGCAAGAATACCCAGAAACTCCAAAGTGCACCGGACGAGACACATCACCTATCCAGTATATCCACCTACCCCAGATACTACATTATATGAGTTGGTAAGATCTATGGCTGAGCTGCGCCGGACGAGACACATCACCCCAGTACATCCACCTACCCCCGTTTCGTCCTGAATCCCATGCATACATCCATCCAACAGTCGATCGAACACTTGCCGTGCATCTCCTTCTATAAAACTCTAGTGCATCTTTGGTGCACTCTCAAAAAAAAAAAAACACTTGCCGTGCATGCACATCGAGCAGAGCCAAGCATCTCGCCGGCATAGGCGCCATGGATATCCCTCTCCCGCTGCTTCTCTCCACTCTGGCCATCTCACTGACGATATGGTTCGTCTTCTTCCGCGCTGACAAGGGGCGCCGTCGTGCGCCGCTGCCGCCCGGCCCGAGGGGCTGGCCGGTGCTGGGGAACCTCCCGCAGCTGGGCGGCAAGACGCACCAGACCCTGCACGAGATGACCAAGGTGTACGGGCCCGTGCTCCGGCTCCGCTTCGGCAGCAACGTTGTCGTGGTGGCCGGGTCGGCCGCCGTGGCCGAGCAGTTTCTCCGTACCCACGACGCCAAGTTCAGCAGCCGCCCGCCCAACTCCGGCGGCGAGCACATGGCCTACAACTACCAGGACGTCGTCTTCGCGCCCTATGGCCCCCGGTGGCGCGCCATGCGCAAGGTGTGTGCCGTCAACCTGTTCTCGGCCCGCGCGCTCGACGACCTCCGCGGCTTCCGCGAGCGGGAGGCCGCGCTCATGGTCAGGTCCCTCGCCGACGCCGCTCGCGGGGGCGCGGTGGTGGCGGTCGGCAAGGTGGCGAACGTGTGCACGACCAACGCCCTCTCGCGGGCGGCCGTGGGGCTCCGGGTGTTCGCGGTCGGCAGCGAGCTGGGCGCCAAGGACTTCAAGGAGATCGTGCTGGAGGTGATGGAGGTGGGCGGCGTCCTCAACGTCGGGGACTTCGTGCCGGCGCTCCGGTGGCTAGACCCTCAGGGCGTCGTGGCCAGGCTGAAGAAGCTGCACCGCCGGTTCGACGACATGATGAACGGGATAATCGCCGAGAGGAGGAGCGGTGCCAAGATGGCCGGCGTGGAAGAAGGTAAGGAGGACCTGCTTGAGTTGCTGCTCTCGATGGTGCAGGAACACAAGTCCCTCACCGGCGGCGAGGAGGACAAGATCACCGACACCGACGTCAAGGCGCTTGTACTGGTAATAACTTTGATGTTGTCATCACTCGTCAGTAGCTCTTAAATAAATGGCATATCGACAATGCACTTTATTAGAATAGCCACAATGGGAGTATCATATCTAGTATCATGCATGCCATGTTGGCAAAAATCTGATGTGGCACAGTAATTAATGAAGAAAGAGAGGATAGTGGTATCTACCTATGTTACGGTATCATAGCACACAAAATAAGATATTTTAATAGCAAGTTAATCTTGTGCACATATTTGTATTGGGATACTACAAACAAATAAATGAGATGTGGCTATGATACTACTATATGATACTATGCATTGTAGGGGTAGTATCATACACTAGTATCATATGCATGATACCAATTTATGATACTTCCCATTGTGACTAGTCTTACTGTTAACTTATCATGCGCAGAACCTGTTTGTGGCGGGAACCGAGACGACGTCGAGCATAGTGGAGTGGGCGGTGACGGAGCTCATCAGGCACCCGAAGATCATGAAGCAGGCGCAGGAGGAGCTCGACGCCGTCGTGGGACGCGACAGGCTCGTCTCGGAGTCCGACCTTCCACGGCTCACGTTCCTCAACGCCATCATCAAGGAGACGTTCCGGCTGCACCCGTCGACGCCGCTCTCGCTGCCTCGGGTCGCCTCGGAGGAGTGCGAGGTCGCCGGCTACCGCATCCCCGTGGGCACCGAGCTGCTAGTGAACGTGTGGGGCATCGCCCGCGACCCGGCCCTGTGGCCCGATCCGCTGGAGTACCGGCCCGCACGGTTCCTCCCGGGAGGGTCGCACGAGAGCGTTGATCTCAAGGGAGGCGATTTCGGGTTCATACCGTTTGGGGCTGGCCGGAGGATATGTGCGGGCTTGAGCTGGGGTGTGAGGATGGTGACGATGACGACCGCCACGCTGGTGCACTCGTTCGACTGGGAGCTACCGGCGGGCCAGATGCCGGATATGCTGAACATGGAGGAGGCCTTCTCTCTGCTGCTGCAGCGGGCCGTGCCATTGATGGCACACCCGGTGCCTAGGTTGATCCCATCGGCATACGAGATTGCATAGAACCTACTCTCTTCAATCCATAATTAGTAGTTAGTTCAAAACTACGACACTTATTTTGGATCGGAGGGTGTAGAGTTGATTGGCGCGCTTCGCTCCGTGGGTGATTGTCCTTCTTGATGATGTATGGAGGACAAGCTACAAGTATACCATGTACTATTGTTGATGGGTTATCTCATTGTTTGACCTAAAGTAGGTAACAATGTATATTGTCCCGAGAAGTTCAGTAAGAAAGAATAACATGGAAAATAACATTTGTCGGGCGGCCGGTAGTTTCGTTTTGTAATAAACAAAATTCATTCAATTTCATGTCATGAATCAGGGTTCGTTTTCACATGAAAGAGACAAGAGGAAAAGCAGAAAAGTTCATAATCACACCCTATACACTGATATCTTAACTTGCTTTTTTTTTTTTTGAAAAGAACACCGGAAGGGGAACAAATCCCCTACCTTATTTTCCATTAAAAACAAGAGCTAAGGCAGCTCAGAAGTTCGTTACATGCAAAGTAGCTTTTTTTACGGGAACATGCAAAGTAGCTTACAGAAAAAAACATAGAACTAAGGTACACGAAGGGGGTTAAACATCCCACTCTTCAGCCCATCGGAGGAGTGCTTGTTTCTCCTTTTCGTTTGCCCTATGTGACCAGAGCCTGCAAGTATCAACGCATTGCCTGGTCGCAACTTGCACCTGCAGATCGATCCCGTCGAAGACTTTTCTATTTCTGGTAAGCCAAGTAGTCGAGAGGGTTGCAGTCAGCACCATGTCCCAGGCATTTCTTTTGTTGGAAGGGCAGTTTCTCTAGCCTTTCCGTAGATGTCTTCTAGCACTGTGACCCCCTGTAGCTGGATCCCCATGATGGCCAGAATTTGCTTGGTTCGGTTGCATTCTAACGCAAAGTGCTCAACTGTCTCACTTACGTTGCAACCAAAAGGGCACAGAGTCATCATCAACAATTTTTTGCTTGAAGAGGTTAGCTCTAACCTTGATTCTACCTCTTATCAACAGCCAAGCAAACAGTTTTCCTTTTTTGGGAGCTGCACATTTCCAAACCGTCTCAGCCGTCACATGAGTGATACCTCCCCAGTTCATGAGCTTATATAAATTTTTGACCGAGAAGGTGTCTTGTTTGTTCATCCTCCATCCTCTTTTATCCAGTACTTCACTGTCAAGAGAACATGCAGCTAAAAAGGACAACAGCGCTACTCTTTCATGCTCTGCTCTGTCCGAGGTAATGTGTAGTAGAGGGATAGACCAGACTCCGTTCTGCCAACACTCGGAGACAGAGATATTTGGTCTAATAGCATGAGAGTACAGAGCAGGGAATTGAGTTGAGAAAGGACCTTTAGTTGTCCATTTATCCTTCCAAAAAGAAGTGCAAATTCCGTTGCCAACTTGAACACACTAGCTTAAAAAAGTTTGACAAAATCGAAGAGAAGATACTACACTGGTAGATAAGGACCAGTGCACCTGTACCCTTGTCTTCTTCTTCGTTTTTCTCGTGAGATTACGATCGCTACCTTGTCAGTCAAAATAGTTTATGGACAGGACAAAAAGCATGGATGGTGATCACTGATCAGCGACTTCAGATGCCGGGTGCGTCGTCTCGGAGCTAGTCCAGGCTTTCCGAGAAAATTCAGCGCACTGGTGATGCTCCGGCAATCAGACCATTCCCTACCGTGAAAGATGATAAGATTATGAAATGGGAGAGAGCGCGGCTGGCGGTAGACCCCGTCGTTTTCAGCAGCTTCGACTAATATTATCGACTTACCTAACCAAATCTTGGTAGAAACCAGAGCCAAACCCATCTAGTCCCGGACTTTTATCTCTTGGGATATCTTTGATTGCACGGTAAATTTCCGCTTCCGAGAAGGGTTCAGTGAGTGCTTCCAAATTATTCAAGCTTGGATAAAGTTGTCCCAAATCTATTTTAGCCGAAGTAGCAGCCTCTGTCCCCATGATGCCCTTGTCCTGAAAGAATTTTTTGCTTAGCATCTTGTGAGTAATGAAGCAGGCCATCTTAACTTGCTTTTACGGAAAACTATAGAAAATCCTATTTTCCATTTGGATAACCACGGCAATTTTCTTATAGGAGGTTTTCTGCTCTCTAAAGGCTTAGCTTCACTCCGTTGAAAATGCAATCCATCTATTCTATTATATATACTAAAAGCAAAATGAGAGAGTTTTTCGAGACACCACATAGGTTAGAAATATATAATCCGTTAATTTTGTCTGTGACGGTTGAGATTAAAAGATGGAAAAGTTATGTACAATATTAATCGGGTACAAACGAGTTGTTTTCAACACGTACAACAAACCATGTCCCGTTCCATTATTTTTAAAATAGAAAATTGTGAGTCATTATCTTTACGTAATAGAGCCCAGTCCGGACACAAAAGCTAACTCTAAAACGTACGTGTAACCTGATCGGTAATGAAAAAAACTGGGACAACTGATCGATTCCAAAAAAAAAAACTGATCGGTGGGATCTGCTACTAGCTAAAGCACAAAAAAAAAAACTATCCCATGTGCGTGTCAGGGACAATCGTCCTATACTAGAAGAATCTTCATAGTAGAATTAAGATCTAAACATGTTGGTAACCTGTAAATGTAGTATGATTTGCACGGAAAGCATATTGGAGTATATGATTTTGCCATCGAAAAAATATTTTGAAATATCAAAAAAACCTGAACAAAAATTTGGCGCATATTTCTCGACATTCTATGTGCGCACATCAAGTTTCGTGAAAACCGATATTTTTATGGCATGTGTAAAAAAGACCAATTTCGTGAAAAGCATATTTTAGCACCAAATTTTATTTATTTTACACACCGCACAAAATATGTCGATTTTCCGTGTGACGACTTTGTGAACATACAGAACGACGACATGTACATGAGAACTTTTGTCCAATTTTTTTGACACCTCACAATAGATTTAATATGCATTTTAAAAACCGGGAGCATATGCTCCGAAAAGTCAAAACGTCGCCCCTGATTTATACTACTCCCTCCGATCCCAAAAAACGTTCGGAGCGCTTAGTGCAATGCCACTTTACATTTTAGCCCTTCCAAATTAAAGAAAAAACGATTTCGTACACCCCACATCTCTCCCAAGCACCCAACTCGATCTCTCCAAGCACCCAGCTCGCATCTCACCAGTGCCTAGCGCGCCGCCCATCTCTCCCGTCTCGCCCGGCTCTTCTCTGCCAAGACCTCCAGCTCGCCCGGCTCTCCTCTCGCCCGGCGCCCAGATCGTCCGGCGCCCAACTCACATCTCTCCTCTCCCCTCATCTGCACCTCGTCGAGTTCTTCTCTCGCCCCAGATCTTCAGGTCGCATCTCGTCCAACGTCTAGGCCGGAGATGGGCAGACCGACCTCGCAGCAGCAGCAGCAGATCCGGGTGGACGCCGCCTTCTACGACGAGAGAGGCACGATCTGGTCTCCGGGAATCTGGATCGGGTGCTCGGGATCTTGGCAGAGTAGGATCTCGTGGCCACCAGCGGCCGTTTTTGTTTGCCGGCACATGTGGTTTTCTCGGGGGCATTGCGGGATTTGGGGTGGTGGGAAGCCAGGGGAACGCGGCGGAGAGGAGAGCTCGCCGCCGGAACTGAGAGAGGGAGAGCGAGCAGAGTGCGGGAGCCGGAGCGCAGAGACGCTACTCGACAGGTGCGGGACTGCGGGTTGAGGCAGGAAAAACTTGATGGCGTTTTTGGAAAATTACCTGTCACGAAACTTTTTTCGGATCGGAGGGAGTATATCGGAATATCTCATCTACTGTAATAAACTTCAGAAAGGGTAAAAAAATGTTGTGGCATGCGTAGTGGTGCCAAGGACACACCCTGACAAGTGTCCGATCACTTCATTACCAAAAACACAAAGAATTAGAGTGATACAACATGCTTGTATTTCGTACGACACGATATCTACCACCAAGACATTGTCGTGAAGAATGTACATATCATACATATGGAGTCGGAGCTTAGTGTAAGTTAGGTGGGGGCACAGACCTCGGCTTTGGACTAAGTTGAGAAGAAATTTTCTGGAAAGGGCTTAGAAGGGAAGATTTAGTATTTTGCTTCCCCTCCCTATAAAACACAATTATATTCTCTTTCATCCTCTCGATAATTTATGTCAAGCTCCGCCACTGCACAGTAAACGACACTCTAGAGATTGATTAGGGCCTCTCTCAGTGAAAAAGTAAAAGGATAGAGAGTAGGTTCATGGTGATAGAATTCTAAACTCAAGGAGATGGAAAGGATCCTTAATGGGCAATTTGTCTCTCCGCACATCTTATTTTCACAAACATAAGAAAAATAACATCCTTACAAACTCCAACGACTTACAAAATCATCAAAGCATACATTTCTTATATCATACGTTGGTCTAAAATAGAGGTATCACGTTGATCGACATCATCCAAATTATCGTGGTAGTTAGATTAAAATAAACGGCTTGGATTTAAGAAATTAGTAGTCACGTAACCGGTTGACAAAATTTATCTCTAAAATAGTGGCATTATGTCCATCCACATCATCCAAACTATCGTGATAATTAAATCTAAAATAAAAAACTTGAATTACTTAAAAAAAATCAACACATACTTCCTTACGTTTGCCAAAAAGCAACCATGTATTCCAACTTCCCTGACAAAATTGTGGTAGTTGAAATAAAATGTGCCTAAATATGCCATAAATTTAGCTGCGATTTAGGCAGAGGAAACTGAAAGAACATGGTTGCCCCATGTGTGGTTTTGGTAATTAATGACAATCCTTATGGACTAATGTGTATATTGAGATATCCTTGTAGGTTTGTCCATAGGCAACACTTGAACTCCATGTGCTGGATTCAAGTATCCATGTGGGTTTAGGCATCTTCCCATGCGTTCGCATCAAAAGGAAGATTTCATATAACCTATGGAGGATGAACATCAAGATAATGGTCGAAGTGAAGACGTGCCTTAGAGAGACTCTCCCATAATGGTGTATGGGGGAGCGACATGTGAGTCTTCATCAAGCAAAGCGCAATCAAGAAAGGTGGTCCACTTGAAGAGATCAAGATTGTCATCATCTAGCTCAAGTGGAATGCGCAAGGCAAAGGTATGATCTTGATAGGGTTTCTATTTTACCGGTCTCATGGTGTTAGTTGGGAGACCGGGTGATAGGATAGTTTCCGTTCCATCAAGAGGGGCTCTCAAATGAGTAACTTGATCGTATCATCGTAGAGAGCTCAAACCTTTGCATCTCTAGAATCATCTTTCTTGGTTCTTCTTTGCGCTTTATCTTTGTTGGGTTTTGGTGCTTGTCGTGATCTTCATGACAAGCTCATGTTCTTCGAAAACGGATTTCGCATGGAAAACTTGTTGCGTTTTCGGTGTTGGAAATATCATCGGTTTATCCTTGAGGAAAGTTTCACACCTTCCTATATGTGGTGACTTTACTCTATATATGGTTATTGATATTTCCTTATCTTTCCAACCTCGTTGGTCTCATCTCGTTTGGAGTTTCCTTGCAAAAGTTATTGCAGTTCTGGTACCAGGCTAACTTTCACCTGACGGTAGTACCGCTCCTCCTAGAGCGGAACTGCTGCAGTGCCCAGTAGGACTTCCTATGGCGGTAGTAGCGCGGTCGGTACCGCTGCCCATCAGGCAGCGGTACTACCGCTGGAGCTACCGCCAGAGGTACCGCTAGGAGGGATTTAGCCTCTGGTATCCTAACGGTACCCGGACGGTAGTGGCCTCGTAGTACCGCTGGATTTATTCATTTAAGTCCAGCGGTAGTACCGGCAACTCCGGCGGTAGTACCGCTACCTGGAGGCAGCGGTAGCCCTTGCGGTACCGCATCCGCTGGGAAGCGGTGCTGCACTGGGTACCGCCAGGATACTGATGCATGTAAAATGCATACATGAACTTTGCATGTTATTACTAGATATTCCTACATATTTGCAACTTATATGATGTTATATTCATGTTTTATAATGATTTCGGGGATTTTCTAAACAATCCCCCCTCTTTTGGTTCTAACTCTGTTTTCCAGAAAACGTCTTTTTTAGTGTTTCGGACTTTCCGGGAGCTTCAGGACTCCAAAAAGGGCAAGGCCAAAGAGCACGGTTCAGAATTTTCGAGACGAACGCAATGGGCTGAAAATGAAGACCAGAAGCCCAACCAGCTGGAAACTACAGGGCCCCACGTGGTCAGATTCCCTGGTCGCGTGAGGCACCCTCTTTTCCCCCTCGTGGCTCCGATGCCGTCCGTTTTCGTCTCCGTGGCTTTGTCTTGACCTAAAACCGGCTATAAAAATAGTCCCCTGGGTAGTTTCGGGAGGAGGCGGCGGAGAAACACAAAACCACGAAACAGAGAGTCAGAAGGCTGCCGCCGGAGAAGATCGGAGGGGGGAAACGCCGCCGGAATCACCTCCGGAGGGCTCCACCCCCCTCCGGCGTGTTCATCATCAACATCTACAGCAAGATCATCTCCATCTCTCCACTGTAAACTCTTGGCAAACATGATATATGATGCAATATACTATTCCCTTGATCTATTGTGTCTCCCCATCTATGTTTGAGAAGTGATTTGTTCATGGCAATAGTGAAATAGTTCGTTGATTGGTTGCATACAAGTTTTGTTATCTTTTATGATTGTCTTTATGTACAATATATGAGTGCACACATATGTTGGGGAATGCATGTAAGGTGATCACCGGTATTGTAATGGAGTGAGGGAGACTTGGGAGGACATGTAAACCTGAGACCGAGTCATGAAGTTACTTTATTGGGGGATATATATAGGGGACCTTAGAACTTAAGGCTATGGTGGGACTTTTATGTCTTAATAATTCTTGTGTGCTCATTTACTTGGCCATGAGATCCATCATAAGGGGTTTTAGTTCATTTACTTGGCTACACCTATTTATGGCTCCTTCCTAGAAGAAACAATTAAGACTGAAACATGTGCTTCACTAATTGTGACAACCACACGAATGAAATAACAATTGCTAGAACATTTGCTCCCTTGAGATATTTGCTACTTGAGATATTTGCTACTTGCTACTTTGAGAAACTTGCTCTAAGAAACTTGCATTTGAAACTTGATTGAGAAACTTGTTACTAGATAAACCCATTCCACATCACTTGCATTCATTAGTTAGTTCCTTTCATATTTAAACTTATATATTGCTTTGCACAAACGGCCATATAAGAGGGTTATAGGGCTTTAGAGAATAGATAGTTTACCTTCAGCTCCTCGTGGGTTCGACACTCAAATACTCATCGAATTGTGCTACAGTGATTCCTTACTCTTGGGGATTATCAGATACCCGCAGCGGTAGTACCGCTGGGCTCGGCGGTAGTACCGCTGTGCACGAGAACTGCACATAACGGTCAGATTTTTGGGGGACCTATTTAAGGGGTCTTCTTCCCCAACGGTTCCATAACTCTGGAGCTCGTGTTTTCCCCCATTGCTGACCCTCCTTGAGCTTGCTATCTCTCTATCCCTCCAATGATTCTTGCTCCTTCTTGAGGGAAAAGAGAGAGGAGATCTAGATCTACTATTCCACCAATCAATCTCTCCTCTTAGTGAGGGGTAGTCTTTGGATCTAGATCTTGGGATTCATTTGGTTATTTCCTTGCTCTTCCTCCCATCTTCCTCCATAGCATTAGTTGCTTTGGTGGGATTTGAGAGTGAAGGGTTTGAGCACTTCTTGTGTTCTTGCCATTGCATTAGGTGCATCGGTTTGAGTTCTCCACGGTTATACGTGGAAGTAAAGTTTGAGAAGCTTATTACTCTTTGTGGATTGCCTCTTGGGTTGCTTGTAATCCTAGGAGGCCTTTGTGGGTTTCGGAAGCCTCCACTTGTTGCGAGGTGCTCCGGAACATTGTTGGGATGCTCCAACTCATTGTGGAGTTCCCCGACCTTTGTGTACGGCTTGGTCAACGCCTCGAAGGTGACCTCATAGTGGAAGAGCTACGCCTTCACCGGCAAAGCTCACGGAGAATAGAGTGAGCACATCCGTGCTATTGGAGCGCCTAGGTGGCTCCACACTCCTCCAACGTAGACGTACTTCCCTTGGGAAGGAACTACGGGAAACATCTCTCGTGTCCATTTTGCGGTTATCTCTATACCCGAACTCTTACTTATACATTTACCTTTGTGATAGCCATCGAGTTTGAAGTTATATATCTTGCTATCACTTAGTGGTTGTTCTTGTCTAGCATAAGTCGTTGGTGCACATAGGTGAACCTAGCTTGGTTAGGTTTTGTGTTTGATAAATTAAACGTTAGTTTTATTCCGCATTTATTCAAGCCTAAACCGTAATTATTTCAAAATGCCTATTCACCCCCCCCCCCTCTAGGCGACATCCTTTGCACTTTCAGAAACAAGCCATAAGTCACGTAGCTATAAGTCATGTGTAGCTATTCCAAAATATTTGCTCCTAGCACGCCCCATGCAAAACACTTGTTAATGAAAAAGACCTCGCCACGTACGCTCTGCGCGCCGAACATGGATATGGAAAGCTTCTTATGACGAGTAGAGGAGAGCATGAATTGGTCCTTTTTAGTGCTTCGTATGTGTTGCACTTGCACTTTTCGAAAAAGAATTACACACGCAACTAGCAAGGCAAGCACATGCTGGACTACAAATTCAAATTGGTATACATGGGAACATGATTGATTATATGGAAAAAAAATCAAGGATGGACTATATTACTTTACTATAAGTAGTGAATCGTATAAAGAATTTCAAAATTATATTTTCACATAAATGCTCTATTCGAGTGTGCATCCATAATTTTTTTCTGTAAAAATAATCTATCTTTATTGATCCATTAAAAATATTTGATACATGAAAAACCAAAACGAAGGAGAACACAAAGGCTTTAAGAGCATATAGTTTGCCAGAAAAACGGTACATTGTCTTCTATTGTCATAGATAATTTCAGTACAAATAAAAGGTGTTAAGGACTCCATATATCGCAAGGTGCACCTAGAAGATGTTTAAAATTATCAACAACAAATATGTCTAACACTACTATAAGTCATTATTGACGAATTGCAAACCAAAGGCATAAAAAAATGTGCATGGCTTCGGGGATAACTGTAAATGGTCCTAGCAGGTCTTGAGTCGTGTCTCGGGTGGTTATTGGGATATCCGTTGATGAAACATTAGTTGCTGACAGTATCTCTGTAATACAAAATATTAATGTGGTTTAATACTATACCATACGATTGTATTTCATATCATCCATGGTTCTCAACTAAGTTAAATATGTTCTAAAAAATAAAATAGGTTTTGGTTTACTGAAAGAAAATCCGTGGACATGTTCAATATGGTGAATATGATGCCCTTGCAAAATTTTATAGTGTTCACATAAATAATAGTTATCGAAAACATAACAATAGTTGATTCCTTTTTACGTCACTAACCTGTGCAGGTGCACGGACTAGGGTCACATGGTGTTTCGGAGAATTTAATATAATAATTCACGCATAGATTAAAATGAACCATATAAAAACGGTGATATTATCTTAAAAACAAAGAAATCTAGACCTTTATCTGGTGAATGTATTTTATATGATGTGATCAAATCCCGTTTTAATGATGTCAAATACACTTTTCTACGTTCGATGGTTTGTAATTATTTACGATTTAAGCGAGCAAATTATATAATTTAGAAATTAGTATGTTTAACGTCTCTAGGACCATTTCCGGACACATTGAGTGGGCTTAAGATGATGCCCTCGCATTTGCGAGGGCCACCTGGCTAGTTCTGAGAAAAGAGATGGCGCATGTGACCAAGATGAAGAAGGGCTCAAATTGTTTGTAGAAGGATAGGAAATCTTGTAGAGTAAAGGCTTTTCAGAAGGATAGAAAATCTAGACTTACAAAGCAAGTCCCAGATTGCCAGAGGCGGAGGATTTTTGTTTGGTCAAATCACCGGCTCTCCACTAGAAATGTCCTATGTATTTGTCAATTTCGTCAATACTTTATGAGAGAACTAGCCGAGGTAGAAAGTTGGAAAGGAGGTCAATGATTCAAACTAAGCACAACTTTGAAGTCTTCTCTCAACTCCGAAGCTGTCCAGAGTGTTGGGAAACTTGGGCCTTCTATTTGTAGTGACTTCCTCTCGTCTTCTTAGCGAGCCTCAAGACCAGTAGTGGAAGCCCACCGAGCGGCCCAGGCGTAGTATAGAAGTGGCAATTGTACTACATGGTTCATGTCATACTCTAAAAAAACACGGTTCATGCCGTCGAGAATCAGATAACTGTTTTGTTGTACACGATCATACGACCCAGTGGTTGAAAATATTTAAGCATATTTTTTCCTGTATAGAAGATTTCGTGAATGATTGATCTGATAATGAAATACTACATATATTGTTCCACTTTCACAACAATTAGGCCACACTAAACCATCACAAAAATGCAAACCTTTTGGATGAAGCATGCCAACTATTGGAACTAGTCCTAGTACCACTTCTGTCTAGCGTTTCCCTGCTTCACCGGATCGGATTTGCTACGGTTTAAGACAAACAGGACCGATGATTAAATTACCATGCATACGGTGCACTGCTCTACGTAATTCCTCGTCCTTTCGTCTAGCTACTTAAAGCTAGTGTAACGTACATCTTAAAAGAAGAGCCTTTCAAGTATACGATGTTACGCTCCAACTTGCTTCACTTGTTGGGTACGACTCCCTCGGTTATACACACGTGCTTTCTTGTAAACTAAAACTAGTTTTACTTAGGCAATGGCGACAATGCAGTGTTCTCACTTCTTCTTCCAGTAGAGAGAAGAACACAGAGACCAAAACTTTTGATGAATCCTCCCCTATTCTGAAACTGAGCTTGGTTAACCGTCAAGTATTAGCCATGTCACTGGCTAAGATGATAAAATGACTTCATTAGCCCCACAGATGCGTGATGTGTCGCTCTCTCTCTGGACCAGAAGTCTTCAGCACAAGCACTAATTTTTTTAGAAAAGGGGAAGCCCCAGCCTCTGCATCAATTGATGCATGCGGCTTTTATTAATTTATTAAAATTCAACATCCGTTATTACATCATGGGTCGCTCAAAGTTGCGACATGGATCAACCATCTAAAAAGAAACGACAACATAGAATGATTCTGCATCAACATGTTATCCTCAGATCAGAACGCCAGCTGTACTGGTTGTATAAATCCCGCGCAACCGATTCCAACAGGTTGCACCCAATAGCCATTTCGGCGTGCTTCTCCGTTGACTGTAGAAAGGACCACGAACGGATCCAGTGGGTGGCCATCGGGATTACCTGCATAAAAGATGTAGTTTTTGCTCTGTTAATTCGTATATTCCAAATGGCCCAAAGTAAAGCACAAACTCCAACTCGGAGTTGAACTTTTTCTTTTTTTGGAACTCCGTTTAGCTAATGACCAAAAAGATTATTAACACTCGTTGGGGGGAAAATGTTTAGGGCCATGTACACTATACGCCAAATCATCTTCGCAAAAGGACACGATATAAATAAATGTTGAATTGTTTAACCTTGATCACAAAAACAACACTTTTTGCTACCATTCCAATTACGCTTTGCAACGTTATCCTTAGTTAAAATGACCTTCCGATACAAGAACCACATAAAAATCTTTATTTTAAGTGGTACTTTCATCTTCCAGATATATTTACGGAGAAAAACTGTAAGATCACTCATAAAGTCGAGATGTAGGGATTTCACTGTGAAGACCCCTGTATTAGTTAGTCTCCAAATGAAATTGTCCGGTTGGTCTGTCAGCTGGACATCCATTAACCGGTTGACAAGATGTAGCCATCTTGTCCACTTATTTTCCGTCAACGCTCTCCTAAAACCTATGTTCAAAGGGGGCGCTTGAGACAGCACCGTAGCCACCGAAACTTCTTTTCGCTGGACGATATTATAAAGGGAAGGATATTGAATAGAAAGGGGCTCATTCCCAAGCCAAGTATCTTCCCAGAAGCGAGTCTTTTCGCCATTACCAACATTAAAAGAGCCACGTGAAAAGAACCCTCTTTTAATTTCATGAGGCCCTTCCAAAAAGGAGAGTCGGTTGCTTTAACCTTTACTTGGGATAGAGATTTCGAATGCAAATATTTATTGTGGATCAGCTGGTGCCACACGCCTTCCTCCTCGCTTAAAATTTTAAAAAGCCACTTGCTTAATAAACATTTATTTTTAATATCTAGAACCTCTATCCCTAACCCCCTTGATCTTTTGGTCTGCAAATGATGTTCCATTTAGTAAGTCTATACTTTCTTTTATGGCCATCGCTTTGCCAAAAAAATCTAGATCGAAAGAAATCCATTCTCTTACGCACCCCTATGGGTACTTCAAAGAAGGAAAACATGAACATGGGTAGACTTGTCAGTACCGAATTAATTAAGATTAATCTGTCCCCATAGGACAAGAGTTTCCCCACCCAACTTGCGAGCTTTTTCTCAAAACGATCCTCTATGGATTTCCATTCACTATTTTTCAATTTTCGGAAATGAATTGGTATACCCAAGTACCTAAAAGGGTAGGATCCAGACTCACATCCAAAGAGATTCCTATAATCGTCTTCCATGTCCTTTGCTTTTCCGAAGCAAAAGAGTTCACTTTTGTGGAAATTAATTTTTAAGCCTTATAATTGTTCGAACATACACAGAATGAGCTTCATGTTCAACGCTTTGTCAAAATCGTGTTCCATGAAAATAATTGTGTCATTAGCATATTGTAGGATCGACACCCCCCCATCTACTAGGTGAGGTATAAGTCCCTCTACTTGCCCATCTTCCTTAGCTCGAGCAATAAGAATGGCCAACATATCTGCTACGATATTGAATAGAATAGGTGATAACGGATCTCCCTGTCTCAGCCCTTTACGTGTCTGAAAGTAGTGTCCAAGGTCATCGTTCACCTTTATGCCCACACTACCCCGGGTAACAAACTGTTGTACCCATTGACACCATTTAGGATTAAAACCTTTCATCCTCAAAACTTGTTGCAGAAAAGGCCACTGAACCTTATCATAGGCCTTTTCAAAATCAAGCAACATAATCTTACCCGGGCAAACTGAGCTTCTGGATGCACACATCCATCTATCTATTGGCATCACATAATTGCTTGGCTTTTTAGCCAAGCCTAAGACACATAACATGACCAGCAAGACGCACTTAATCAGCAGCACAACATGCTCGGAGCTTAAAAGCACCCTAACAACTGATGTCATCCAAAAGCTACATTTGCTCTGCCGGTTAGGCCGTGATCCATCCATCAAGGTCAAAGGGCTGAGCCGGACAAAAGCAGAGAGACAGAGGTCTCGGCTAGCCGACCACCTGCTTCTCGTCCTGGTATTTTTTTCCCCAAAGACTGTACGCACCTGCCACTCCCTGTTGGAGAAGAACTTAACACTTTCCTGGTAATGATGTTTAGTCCAAATTAAGCCGTGATATGATGAAGTTCCAGCCTTGGAATCTAAACATGGTCAACGGGGAATGATCCCTCCCTTAACTTTACGTTGTTAGGTAGGTGAGATGCCCGGTTTATTCGAGTATGCCTCGGCGCAGCCATTTAGGCGCAGCTGGGACTCGAACCCGGGCCGGCTAGGCGCGCACTCGCAGCCTCTGCCACTGGGTTAGCACCCAGTTCTCCCAGCCTTGGAATCTACCAGGCAGCTATAGTAGGTACGTCCGAAGAGAGTGAATTGCAGCAGAAACCAAGAAAGATATATCGTTTTCTGTTCTTCCGTGGACACGCAGGAGAGGGATTAATTTTTCGAAATGGGGACATAGCCCCGTCCTTGCATCAAACGATGCACATAATTTTATTTTATTGCAAATTTCAATAGTAGTAAAAAGTTTTATAGCTCATGGATCGCACAACGTGGCCACATGAATACGCCACCGGAATAAAAGAGATATAAGACAACTACACATATTGCAATTGTATAGCATGCAGCGAGCCACCTTGGTTGTAAATAGTCCGACCGCCATTAACCAAGCGCATTCAGAATCCAAACGCCCTTGTTGGTCCTTTGGAAGGAGATAGAACCACATGTGGATAATCCAAAAAGTAGCCGATGAATAATCTGCAAAGGATGGACAGCTCCAGCCGTGTACCTATACTATGGTAGCAGGAAATTCTACGAGCTTAAATCTCTAAACACCTGCGAGAGATGGTGGACTGCTGGTGGCTATTTATTCAGATATGTTGTCCACCGAGTACCAGCTCGTGGCCATTGACTGGTGTCGCTCAAGCCTATCGACAGAAAGGGAATGAAGGTAGAGTAATGCCAAATTTCAAAAACCATGGGGACAAAATGTGCAAGCATGTTTCAACTATCGATCCCAATGGCTATAGAATCTGAGGCAGCCAAATAGTATGTAGCAACAGATCTTTTTTCTACATACTACATTCTTACACCAAGCCGAGAAGTAAAGAAGGCTGGCCAATCCATCTCTAGGGGTACGGTCCACTTACGGCTGAGGCCAGTCCTGCATGGCCAATCTATCACCTCTAGCATCACCCCTGTCTTGACATCAACGACGTAGACATGACGTTGGTTGCCACTGATGACCAACATGCCATTGTTCTCTCCCAAGCATGTGTATACAAAGAGATATCCATTGTTCCGCAGCTGAATTGGTATTGTTAGCTCAAGCGTCCGAGTGTTGGTCCACGATAGAAGTATCTTGTGTTGAGTCCAAATCTCTAGCCGGGTACCATCCCTTTGCAGGCAGAGCAACGTGCGTCTTCCCTCGGCGTCGACGCTAAAATACGGTTCATCGTAACTAGAGTTAAGCATGATACTACAGAGTTGCGATGGGAGGTTTAAATCCGTAAAGGAGACGCGGCCGGTCTCGGTGCTTACATCAAAAGTGTACAGTTCTGATGTACCCCGGAAGAGCCAGTGCGTCATCCCACGGCATACGGCCGCTTTGTGCTGCTTGAACCACGCGTGTATGCCATTACCCTCCACACTACCGGAGCATATGTTCCATCTCCGCTCACCTGTTGACAAGTAGGTACGGAGACAATATCGCAGTCCGTTGGTGCGAAGGACTAGCACCTTGAAGTGCAACCCTAGTTGTTGGCGGCCATTGTTGGAGAACGCAAGGTCTGTGGTGGTCAGTATGGCATATCCGGTCACATAGACGTTGCGGATCTCTAGTGGTGGGAGCATATCGAAGGTGCCAGCAAGCAGGTTGCACATGCATAGGACATTGCCGCCGGCCTGGTCCAATTGGCCGAGGCGCACGAGGAGTAGCCCGTGACGCGAGATCAGTGGCACTGCGTCGTCGAAGAAGCCAGGATGGCCGAGGTTGGGGAAGAAGGAGCCGAGGATGCGGTGGCTAGAGCGAAACAGTGGTTGCGGCGGGACGAGGCACGGCGCAATTTTCTTTCTTTGGCCGCACAACTCTATAGCAAAGATGCTGGGAAACGGGTGATAAACACCATATATATACTCTCTCCATTTTTTAATATAAGATGTTTTAAGTGTTACACATATTGTCTAGATACATACTAAAGTGAGTAAACATGCACACTAATACATGTCTACATACATTTGTGTACATATGAATGTGGACAAATGCTAAAACATCTTATATTAAAAAACAGAGGGAGTACCTTTTTACCCGCCATTTTCTGAAGGCATTATATTGTTTCATTGGTCGAATGGACTAAAAGTCATTGTTAGATATAATAATATTTCCCAAATGAACATATTTACATTCTTGCTTCCATTTCTTGCAGATTAGTGCGACAAGGCACAAATTCTTCTGATCTGGATCATTTGGACAAGTTCGTGCGTATAACCTTAATCAGAGGGACCTGAATATAAAGAAACAAAGACCACAAGGGATTGACATGAAGAGGAGAAGGACAAACTTGTGAAGAAAGAAGAGAAGTGGAGGAAAAATGTGCAAAATAACCAGAACAGATCGGGGCATCAAATCCCTAGCAGCAGCCTCCACGAAGGCCAGGCCTGGCGTTCTGTCCCCTATCCCAAAGGCTCCTTCTTCACCTCCGGCCGCCGCCACGGCCAGGCCAGGCGTGACGACGCGCCATCAAGCCACCAGAACCAGCTGCCGCGCCACCCAGCCACCATCACGAGCTGCTCCAGCCCCTGCCATGCGACGCCGGCTCCCTCTTCATCAACGAACCAGCGAAGTCGACGACTTTCTCCAATCCCAAGTGCTGCTGTTCTTCTCCAACCCCAAGTGCTGCTGCTGCTGATCTTCCACAAGAAGAACGACCTGAAGCTCCTCTCCCTCAACCTTCGTGGTGCTCCTCTCCACCAACCTGAATGCTTCTCTTGTGTTGGTTCAGAACGATCCATCTCTCCCTCTCTTTAATTTCTGCACTTTTATGTGAACTAGTGTTGTCAGACGACTTGATTTGAATATAAAGACTTGTACGTGTTGGTGTGGTAGTTGATCTGAATACTAGACTGTGACCTGTACCAGTTTTTTTTTTTTTTTTTTTTTTTGCGAAAAAGAACCTGGCATTAAAAGAAATATTGAACCGTACAAAACACATCAAAAAAATCGAAAATTACAACGAGATCCTTGAGATGCTACCTGTACCAGTTATTCATGTATGTCTACGTGCTTGTTAAATATGCTACTTGTGTGTGCCGAATCCTGTTCATTTTCTAGTGCATGTGGTTTATGAATTGGTGTACTGTTATGTGTACTGTCGATTGCTGCTCTTCGTAAACTTGATCTATATTTGTGAGGAGTGTTAAGTCGTGCAAAAGTACCCTGTGTTGTTACTCTGTCCCTTGTCTCCAACCTTTGCTTCTATCCCAATCTTTGCTGTATGCTAGTAATTGTCTCTATGCTAATGTTGTTCAGTGAGGATATATATTAGTGATCTTTGTGGTTTTATTACTCTAGATTTAAATTCCTGCACTTGAACTCTGTTTATGACGACCTAGCTTTAGCCGGGCACAATCAACGTCGCCTAGTCCCTGTGGAAAGAACGACATCCGCTGTTTGAGGGCGAACAATTGCACTATATTACAGTTGATCAACGGGGACGAGCAGTACAAATCCTCCGAGAAGCAGCGGCAGAGGAAGGTGCGGTCAGCGATGAACAGGCGGCGCCACCCCTTGCATGCGGTGGCGCAGCGGAAGAGGGCAGCGAAATCCTTGACGCGCTTGAAGATCTCGCGGAGAACATCGTCTGGGAGCAAGACTGCCATGGCGGAAATACACGGAAAGTTGTGATGTGTATATACTAGGTTAAATCTTGATGTTGGCAAGTATACGATCAAGTTGGCATGGATCCGGATACGAACATGTTGGCAAGGAGTATAATCGTACGGCATCTTCCAGATCGGCACGAACAGACCAAGGGCATGTGTGAGATGCCTCGCATCAGAGTTGAATTCACGTACGGTTGGAACTTGGAAGCCTGGATACCAGAACTGCCTCTCGTGCGTAGAACCTACTCTCTCCAATCCATAACAAGTGTGACAGTTTTGAACTAACCCAATTCAAAACTACGATACTTATTTTGGATCGGAGGGTGTAGAATTGATTGGCGCGCTTCGCTCCGCTGGTGATATGGTCGTTCCTCATGATGTATGGAGGACAAGCTATGATTATACCGTGTACTATTGTTGATGGGTTATCTCACTGTTTGACCTAAAGTAGGTAACAATGTATGTTGTCCCCAGAAGTTCAGTAAGAAAGAATAACATGGAAAATAACATTTGTCGGCCGGCGGGTAGTTTCATTATGTACGAAACAATTACTTTCTTATCATAAATCAGGGTCCATTTCACATGAAAAAGGCGAGGCAAAGCAATAACATTTAGAGAATTCATAATCACACACTGTACATTGTTACCTGAACTCTTTTTAGAACAACATAATTCCTATTTTCCATTTAGATAACCATGGCAATCTTCTTATTGAAGTTTTTTCTCCTCTCCAAAGGCTCAGCTTCACTCCGTTGAAACTGCAATCCATTCTGACAATCAAAATGGCACATTTGACCAAGATAAAGAAGAGCTCAAATTGTTTCTGAGGAAGGATAGGAAATCTTGTAGAGAAAAAGGCTTTTTAGAAGGATCGAAAATGTAGACTTATTCCCTCCGTTCCAAATTAGTTGACACACATTTGTCCAAATACGGATGAATGGACAAATGTGTGACAACTAATTGGGAATGGAGGGAGTAAGTATACATTTTCTAGATTGCCAAAGGCGGAGGGTTTTGTTTTGTCAAATCACCTGCTCTCCACTAGCAATGCCCTGTGTATTTGTCAATTTTCTCAAAACGTTATGAGAGAACTAGCCGAGGTAGAAAGTTGGAAAGGAAGACAATGATTCAAGCACTAAGAACAAATTTGAAGTCTTCTATCAACTCTGAAGCCGTCCAGTTCCTTACAAGCCGAGTTGGTCATAATGGTGCCCCTTCTATTTGTAGTGACTTCCTCTTTCGGCTTCTTAGCGGGCCTCAAGGCTCAAGCCCAGTAGTGGCAGTCCACAGTGCGGACCATCGTAGTATAGAAGGGTCGCTGACAATGTACTACATGGTTGGCAAGCTCTACCAGCACACTCAAATCTTGATTTTTTTTAGATAAAGGGCTTTATTACTCAAATCTTGATATATGATATAAACATGGTTCATACCGTCGGGAATCAAATACAGAGTGACTGAACATTTCAAGCATATTTTTCCCTGTATAGCTGATGTCGTGAACATTAGATCTGAGAATGAAATACTATACGTAGTTTCAAACCAGTTAGGCGACACTAAATCATCACAAACATGCATCGAAGCCAACAAACATGCCAACTTTTTTTATGAAGCATGCCAACTATTGGTACTAGTCGTAGTACCAATTCTGTCTAGCGTTTCCCTGCTTCACCGGATCGGATCTGCTACGGTTTAAGACAAACAGGACTGGTGATTAAATTACCATGCATACGATGCACTGCTCTACCTAATTCCCTTGTCCTTTGGTTGAGCTACTCAAAGCTAGTGTAGCGTACATCTTAAAGAAAAGACTTTCAAGTATTTGATGTTACACTCCAACGTTCTTCAGTTCTTGGGTACGGCCCTCTTAGTGATACACACGTGCTTTCATGTAAACTACAACTAGTTTACTATGCCCCGCAAAAAAAAAAGCTTACTATGGCAATAACCAATTCTTCTTTTAGCAGCTCCTTGGAGTAATAATCCAGGAAATGCAATGCTTTCCAGTAGAGAGAAGAGCACAGAGACCAAAACTTTGGATGAAACCTCCCTGAAGAAATAGGCTTTCGCCCCGCTATAATAATAGCAACCACCCGATACAAGTTTTGAGGCCACTGCTAGGGCAAAACAGCACAGTCACGCCCAAAAGAAAAGAAAGAGAAAAAGAAAAGAAAAGAAAGCCGACATTGGCGGATCAACGAAAACAAAGGTGACCCGCAACCGCTGCGCTCTCTCCGGCAAAGTCCCACCACTATCCTAGCACACTGAATCGTCGCGTACCAAACAACACCTCCAAGAAGGAAAACAGCGACGACGCTGCTGCTGCTGTCCGGACTAGTCCTAGGGTTTCCCCCGGTACGCTACAGGTAATGGGGAAGAGGTACACCCGACGCCCTTCAGGAAGGAACAGCGACACTCACAAGCATCACCGCGTCGGAGTCAAATGACAAGGATTTCTCCCGACCTCGAAAAAACCACATCCCTGGACAGTCCGACGTGCTCCACCCATCTTGCCACCCACCAACAAACGCCACCACGGAATTGAGGTCACCATTGTCGTATCACCAGGTAAGCGCAGCACGACCGGTCGAACCGAGAGAGACCCGCCATAGACAGAGCTGCAGTACCACAACCACGTGGGAGGGATCGACCTCCACCGCCATAGACGGTAACCGACCGGATGCAGCACGCAGGAGCACACCAAGCCACATTGGAGCCGGAGGGCGGCTGCAGCACAGCCCCCTGGAGGACTACCTCCACCGCCATCGGCGGGTGCCGACCAAACGCGGTAGCAGAAACACACCAGGCTGGGCAAGCCCGGTCGGCCCCTGAAAGGGTCCGTGAAGTCTCCGTCACCACACTGCTGCACGTAGGCCGACGCCGCTGCTACCCTCAGGATCGGCACCAAAGGCCCGGCCGGACCCAAAAAGAGTCCGCGAAGCTCCCGGCGCCACGCTGCAGAAGACGTGTTGTTGTTGCCGCCACTCCGTCACAAGCATCGAATCTCAGTCAAACCGGGTAGCCGGGTCGAGCTTGGGCCCACACTGACCTAGATCGGGCCCAAAAGGGCCCAGATCTGGGCCTGCAGGGCCCCGACGGAACCCTAGCCACCCGCACCACCAACTGGCGACGCCGCCGCTGCGCTCACCTCCGGCAGCCGAGAAGAACAAGAGTAGCCGCGCCGCCGAAGCTCACCGCCGCCACACCGCCTCCCGGCCAAAACCGAGCCGCCGCCGGCCGAGGACCACCGACGCCAGAGAGGCAGAGCCACGCCTCCACCCATCCCGACGCGGGGAGGGACAGGCCGCCGCCGCCGCCGCCGCCGCGCGGGCCGCGCCCGGCGGCCTCTGCCGACGGCGGCGACGGGAGGAGGACAGGAGAAGGACGAGAAGGGAGGCTCGAGGAGGGCGCGCGCCGCCGCCGCGTGGGGCCGGCGGACACGCGCGAGAGGGGAGAGGTGGGGGCTGGGCCGGGGCTGCGCCGCCGCCGGCGGACGGGAACCCTAGTGCGCCTAAAGTAGCATCTTTGCAGATGCTCCGGATGAAACCTCCCTATACTCAAAAACTGAGCTTGGTTAACTGTCAAGTGTTAAGCTAAGATGGTAATATTATTAGCCCCACACATGTGTAATGTGTCGCTCTCTTGCTGGACCAGAAGTCTCCAGCACGTAAAACACTAATAAAGCAGCACAATGTAACCCGGGCAAGCTGAGCTTCTGGATGCACACATCCATCCATCCATCTATCTATTTGCATCACATCATTGCTTGGCTTTTTTGCCAAGCCTAACATGCATACATGGCCAGCAAGACGCACTTAATCAGCAGCACAACATGCTCGGAGCTTAAAGCACCTTAGCTAGCGAACAACTGATGACATCCAAATTAAAGCGGTTAGGCCAGTGTCCGTGATCCATCAAGGTCAAAGGGCTGAGCGGGACAAACGCCGCTCTCCAGAGCGGTGGTCTTGGCTAGCTGACCCAGCTTGCTTCTCGTCCTGGTATTCTTGCAAAGACTATACCCATCTGCCATTAAATCACTGTTGGAGAACAGCGAGCATCTGCTTCCGAGAAGAACTCGGCACTTTCCCGGTAACGATGTTTAGCCCAAATTCAGCCGTGAAATAATGAAGGTTCAGCCTTGGAATCCAACACATAGATAGTACGTGCGTAGAGAGTAAATTGCAGCTGAAACCAAGATTATATCGTTTTCTGTTCTTCCGTGGACACGAAGGAGAGGGATGGATGGAAGGAAGGACTGAGCTATCATCCACACGCACACATAAAAAGATGTTGGGAACACTTTGCTTACGTTACATGATAGGCAGTTCGATCTAGATTACTTTCTGCAACTGGATCATCACGCATACCGTGGAAGGCGACATAAAATTTGGTTGGCTCTGCCAACGAATTTGTTACAGTGTGGATTGCACTATACATTTCCATCAGCTTAGACTTTTGATTGCGGTGGCTAGTGCATTGAACATGACATGTTATCAGAAAGAGCCTAACGTCTTGAGTTCGAGTCCTATATTTGCATTTTACTAAGAAATTACTCGTAGTCTCCCCTTGTGTTACAGACTTACAGTCCACTAACCCTTTCTACCAGTTCGTACTTTTAATTGAGTTGTCTAGCACATGAAACATGACAAAATTAACTAATCGGGATCGATCCTCGTGCAAGCCGAGCTGTTTATCGGATCCCCGGGCCTGCACACTCACTCCACCTAGAGACTACCGCGTGAGGGAGAACTTGTAAAGCAAAGGTTAGGCGATTCTTATCTGAAAGATATTGGCGCACTCGCTAAAAAAAAAGATACTGCGACGGTTGTACGGGCGTTTTCCGGAGCTGATTGATGGAGATCACGTTTTGCGCGGGCAATGTGTGGTTAAGTTATTAGCAGAAGAAAGGAAATGAACTGGCCCACTTTAGGTTGGTACCCTGTCGTGCACTTCCCATCGCTTTTTTGCGTGTGGAGAGCAGAGCAATAACCACTACACTACTGCACCACCTCGCTGGCCTCGTCGTGGCTTCTAGTTTAAGACCTTTTTTCCCAACGTCATATTTTATTTACAGTACACTTTCCCTTTCATGTTGCTGCAGAAGCTTCTAATTCCTCTTCTTCAGATAAAACCAGATCACCGTTTGGGTTTACTCTGTAGAGATAAGGCTACTAGGCCAATTGAGGGCTTCGATCGATAGCCTACAAGCTACTCTGACGACATGACGTTGTCGAGTACTTACGACTCTAGGAGTCTAGGTGCTTCTTGATAAGGTTGGAGCCTCCTTAACTGGTCCTAAAAATGTAGTTGAGGCCTCCAAACTGCATGCGCTGGTCCAAAATTGGAGTATGGTCGAAGCATCCTCCTAAACTGGTCCAAAATATACAGGTTGAATGAACCCTCCGAAACTGGTCAGAAGCAATAGTTGCTGCCTGCTAAACTGGTCCACGCAAACAAAAAATGAAAGACTCCAAAACTGGTCCGAATTGAAAGCATTTGTCTGAATATGTCTGAAACTAGTGCTGTTGAGAATAAGGGGAAACCATTTGTCTGAATATTTCTGAAAGTAGTGCTGTTGAGAATGAGGGGGCATGCATGATGAATCCAGTTCGATCGGGACCTGAAAAGCACCAATTGTTCCTTCACATGCTCTGTCTCATCTCTGGTGTTAAAAGTGGCCATGTGAAGAAATAATTACACTTTTTCTCTCTGAATCTTGGTATAATCAATCGATTTACAAAGTGTCTACTAGAATAAACTCGCTTTGGACACTTGCACCTATGCGTGACACGAACTTGCTCGTCTCGTCCTTTTACCAAAAAAGAAAAAAACAATGAAAGAAATGAATCCTGCCACAAGAACAACAGTCAAGAAGAAGAAAGAAGTGAATCAAACACGGGGAAGAAGAAGAAGGCCTAATCTAGCACGAACGAACGAGCTCGCAAAGCTGCAGAGCTCATCAGTGTCAGGGCAGGAGGTTTCTTGCTAGCTCGAGCGTGTGGGCGAACTTGGTGAGGTTGAGCCTGACGCTCTGCTTGTCGAGGTAGACGGTCTTAATGGCGTCCCAGCCCTTCTTGTGCACGTCGTAGGGGTGCTGCAGGTAGAAGTGATCCTTCGGATACAGGCTCGCCAGCGAGCTCTCCTCCAGGGACACGTTGTACTCCATGTAGGTTACGTCCATGTCTTTCGCCGGGTCCTTGAACGTCACCCGGGACAGCCACTCCAGGCCGCCGAATGGCACCACCTGCACCAGCACGGCGCGGCTCGGCAGGAACACCATGTTGGTCAGCCCGGCGCCGTGCACCCCCATCATCACGTCCGCCGAGTTCACCAGCCGCGCGAAGTTGGGCATGTCCGTGTGGTTGTCCGGCTCCGCGATGCGCACGTCGAACTGCGCCAGCGCCGCCGCGTGCGCCATGGCGCGCTCGTTCAGGAACCGCCGGGATGACTTCCGGGAGATGATGAGGAGCCGCGGCTTGTCGCGGGAGGCCACGTCGCGCTTCAGGTGGAAGGCGCGGCGCAGGAGGCGCTTGAAGTCGGCGACGGTCTCGCCGCCCGGGGACCGGGTGGCGTCGATGCCCATGGCGCGGTGGAAGGTGGAGCCGATCACGATCCGCGGGAAGCAGTGCACCTCCTGGTCGTTGTCCACGTCGATCACGTCGTAGTTGGAGAGGTGGCGGAAGAGCGGCGTGAACTTGTCCAGCCACCAGTCCTTGATGTCCGTGAGCAGGAACTGCACCTCGCCGCCGAAGTGGTGGGTGCTCGTGAAGAGCGGCACCAGCACGTCCGTGTAGTCGTGGTACAGGTTGCCGGCGAAGCCGCCGCTGGAGAAGAGGAACGCCGGCACGGAGTGGTTCCGGGTGCACAGCGGCGGGACCACCGTCTCGTTGGAGGCGCCGAAAGGGAGCAGGCGAACTCGCGGACGTCGTCCATGGCCACGGCGTCGTGTCGGCGCGCGTACGGCTTGGTGCGCCACTCCTTGTCCAGCGGGCTGATGTAGATTTTGGAGTGGTTGCCGTCCACGCGGATGTCGCCCACCGCCGCGCACCGCTCCGACCGCTTGCTCGTGTTGTAGCAGGTCGGGCGGCTCGGGTCGAACTCCTCCTCCCCGATCGGGCCCGAGATCTTGTACCGGCTGCCGTCGTAGTCGTCGTCGATCTCCACCTCCAGCAACGGCGCCGGCCTGTTGGCTGAACCCACCAGTTAACGTCAGACTCACCATTTCACCATGTATGTAGAAAGCAGAGGATCAAGAATGGGGAATGGGGGTGACGTACGGTATGGGGTGGAGCAGTAGCGGGCCTTGATGAAGGTGAGGACGCAGAGGGAGAGCAGCATGGTGATGACCATGGCGGAGTTGCCCATCCGCCGGGGCTCCTGCCGCGACCTCGGCTGCTTCATCGCTGCCGCCTCGCCTCGCCTCGCCGCCCGGCCCCGTCCGGTCCGGCACGGTGGCCTGTCTTGTCCGGACGCCAAGCAAGCGAGCGATGGGCGCGGGAGCTGTGGCTGTGCGGAGAAAGGGTAATAAAGGAGGGGTTGGTGGGTGCGATGGCGATGGAGCGCGCGGAGGAGGAGGGTTGTTGGTGGGCGCGCCGGCCAGCCGGCCGTGGTGGGTGGTTAGCTTGCTTGACCTGAGGGACCCGGCAACCACTACGCCTGCCCTGCTGCGCTATTATGCTACCCCTAGGACAGTAAGTACTGGTCCATCGCCGGAGGCTAACGACCCGCTGCCATCTTCGTCGTCGTCGATTGGAGGAGGACGGACGGCCCCGAGGTTCGGCCGTTGCAATCATAAAGCTTCCTCCTTTTGCTCACCCAGCCGAGGAGGGCAGGTACTCTCTTTCTCAACGAAACATCCGGTGAACATTAAGCTAGCGATGCAAACATGGCTTGAAAATGGAAGGTGTGATAAGTGGAAACGGTGAAAATCAAGTGAAATTTATATTTCAAAATTCTAAAAAATACCGTACTGTAAATATCAATTCAAAATCAAATTCACTTACAAAAATGCAGCAACTAATAGCAACAGACACTAAACCATCATTATTTATGCATGCTTTCTGAGGCTCAAAAAATAAATAGGAGTTTGAGATTCAAATTTCAAATGTTTTAAAACACATTTTTTTCGATAAAGGGAATAATTAATATCGTGTAGATATCAATTACACCCGATCTTTTCGCTAACAAGATGATCAAAGATATCAAGAATGCACACAGCCAAAAAAGGAAAAAAAAAGAAAGAAAAAAAAGACCTTGTCAGAGTGATCAATTAATATTTCTATTCAATTTTAAGCCATCGGATAATGGTATTAGTTTGGATAATCCATATATGGATGCTATTTTACATAGTACTATATTCACTACGGTATCAGATAACCCTATCCATCGTATCTGATCAAACCGGATATAGATTTTTTTAAAGGTTCATGAGCGGAAATTATCCTACCTAGTTAATTACATCCATAATCTATGGTTTGCCTCCTTTGTTGCCCTAACATAACGCAAGGCAAGTGTTGTTTCCTCTCGGGGTTCTTGTATCAGTCAAATCTCAAATATTTCTAATCTAACATCAATTTAAAGTTACTACTATGAACCCTTTTGAAGAGTTGATTATGAGCTAAATTATTAGGACCCACTTCACCTAAATCGGTACCTTGATTCTCAACAAAAAAAACTTAAATGAAACTACTCAAATGAAAAAAGAAAAACGAAAACGAGCTAAATGTAGTACGGAGTAGTACGAAGTAAATGGTGTCAGGTCGTTGTGCGTGTGATTGCAGTGTCCGTGCACGTACGCGCGGGCACGTGCTGTTGTGCCAGCAACAGCAAGCCGTTTGGCGTTACTTACTCCTAGCTTGCAGTTGCAGAAACCCAACCGAACATGATTGATTCAGGTTGGAAACCTTTTTCTTGATTTTATGCATGTAAAAATAATAGAAGCCATATAACTTTATGTTCATCGGTGATCACTATATGCAATGCTACTTCAGTAATAAGTATATAACTTCAACTTATTACATCTGGTTATGGAAAAATGGTCAAGCCAATTGCTTGATTTATACTTTAGAAGTTTTTATATATTTGCTGACATAACCATACACTACAACCTTTTATTAAGATATTTGTTAGGTTGTATGCTTTGGAATCTCTACCAATATATTAAATAATACTCCCTCCGTCCCAAAATAACTGTCTTAGATTTGTCAAAAAGTGGATGTATCTAGACATGAAACAAGTATAGATGCATTCACTTTTGGACAACTTTGAGACACTTATTTTGGGACGGAGTGAGTATTACTTTAGAGAAGAACATCCACATAATAATATACATATACGCTATATAATTCAGCAGTTGAAAAATGAATCAAGGACAAGTGTGTTTTTCATATTATTTTTCACATCTAAGATGGTTTTGTATCTTGTTAAGGGTAATATGTCACAAAGGAAAAACTATTTTTTTTTTTGGGCAACTCAAATATATTTTCAATGATATATGTTGAAACTATATTATGGGAAAGAATTTAGAAAAATTATTGTATGGTTAACAATGCTAACAAATAGCATAAATCATATACTTGTTAAAGCCAAAATATGATTAAAAATTTAAGAAAGTATAGAAGTTCAGTATAACAGCGCCGGCGCTAGGAGCACCGGCTCGCCCAACCCAAAATCCGTTGTGATAAGAAGCTCGGGATGGACACCCAGCTTCGAGTTGAGCAGATTAGCTTTGTGACAAATGTTCACATAGATTATACTCTTCACTTTGGTGATGCCAAAATGCACACACATATCAAGCAAGCCCTCAGATTTCCATTCTTCTTTCTCGACATCAAGATACTGGTCAATGCCATTTAGAGAATTGTTGCTCTTGATAGTGACTACTAGAGGATTACTCATGAAACTGAGTGCAAACTCAAGGACCTTTGGAGACAGAGTACTTGTGAAGAGGCCAATCTGTATAGCTGATGAGAGGTACCAAGAAAAATCATTGATCTACAGAAGATAAGAACATAAGTTTCAAACATGCATATATCGTTTATGGTTGCAGTTGCGTATAAACAAACAACGTGCCAACAACATAGAATGAAAAAACAGGTGTATAGGATATGCAAATAGAAACGTAACCAGGTATAACACCTACACCATCATAGAAATGAACAGAGTCAGAACTTTACCCTGTCCATGTAACTGCTTATCACATCCTCTTTTGCAAATAGAATCATCTTGATGTGACTGGGGCGAAGAAGTGACTTGTGGAACAGATCAAGGATATAAGAGCAAGTCCAGCAGTTCCCCTATACATTCTCCCCTATATGTCCATGTAGGGGACTCCCCTAAAATGATTCCTCCCCTATATTTTCGTCTTCTCCGGCAGTTCCCCTATATCACATTCAACAATTTTTTAACAATATTTGTAACCAACTAATAAACAGTTATTTGATACGAAATAGATCATACAACACAGGAACTAGTTCATATAACACAGGAACATTACATTCCGAGTGATGCAACTTTTTTATTCCCCGTACCTCTGTGTTCATGGCAGCAGACAGAGGTCGAAGAAGACACAAGTAAAGTTCAGTACAACATGTACTCATATATGTCCCTCGAAATAGAAAAGTTTCAACACGAATTTTGTGCGGAAAGGCGAGATGAACGAGCTCGTGAAAGGATTTATCAAAACGTCAACCGAGTGCGACAAATTTGACAAAATTCGTCTAAAAAAGTTTCGAACGTCGGTTCAAAATTGGCAAGCTATGATCGATGAAACTTGAAACCAAGTATGGGAATGGAACCTACTCATCGATACACACATATTTCATGTAAACAAAATTTTAAATCGAAGTGTATTTGTGTAGATCAGAGAGCAAGTGAAAATGAAAAGGGGAAAAAACATACTGATGGTGCTTAGCCTTATGGAGCGCTCCTGGAGAGGCAGGGAGCGCGTGGCTAGAGCCTGGAGGCGCTCATGATGCTCGGTTGCTTTAGCTGGAGGCAGAGATGCCGGAGTTGGGGTTGCTCGTGCTCGAGACGAGCTTGCTTGCGCTAGCTCATGGTGCCCCTCTACTCTGGCCATCTCCGACGTCGTCCGAGCACCGCATCGTCACTGCCTCGCCTTCCTCTACCTCCGGGACAAGTGAATCGAGCTGGGAGCCCGCCGTTCGTCGGCCCCGTGCTCGTCTTCCCCGACTCCGTCCACTGCCGACCGCCGTCAATTAGCACCTCCCCGAGCCTCGCTAGCGTGTCCAGGAGCTTCACCTCGTCGTCGTCTTCGTCACTGCTGGAGGAATCGAGCTGGGATGCTCGGGATCGAGCGGATCGTGCTCGTCTTCTTCACTTGCGCGTCCTCGATGGTGGAGAAGAAGAGAGAGCGCACATCCGTGGTGGCGGGAGGACTCTTCCCCGTGCGAGCGGTTGCTCGGGGCGACGGATCGGGGACGCCTCCGCCTCCCCGATGCGTAGGGGAGAGGAGCGTCTGGGTCGGGGACGCCGATAATCGGGGAGCTGTTTCGGGGAACTGCTGGAGGGCGTTTTCTCTCCTCTCTCCCCTACAATCGCTATTGGGGGGCCTTTCGGGGCACTGCTGGACTTGCTCTAACCAGGGGTTCCAATCACAACATGCACACCACTGGAAAGAATCC
Source organism: Poa pratensis (assembly GCA_947311845.1). Taxonomy (NCBI): domain Eukaryota; kingdom Viridiplantae; phylum Streptophyta; class Magnoliopsida; order Poales; family Poaceae; genus Poa; species Poa pratensis. Next base: position 19,209,915 of record CAMZMU010000089.1, read on the forward strand.
TTTGGTCATCTATTGCCAACTTCCTACCAGAGCAAGCATGAACTTTAACACCCAGGTAACGCCCAACTCCACTGATTGCATTCCTCATATGCTGGGCATGATGAGGAGCATGAACTAGCACCAAGGCCTGGCAATCCATTAGAGTACAATCGATCCTTTGAAGCATGCCGCACACAAAAGATGACCTCTTGCCCATTCCATATAGCCCTTGCAAGAATACATTCTGACCAACGCAGATGGGAACAATTCCTTTTTGCTGAATAAGATAAGGCTCCTTAAAACCTAGTACAAACAGAATTGTAAAATGAAAGTATGCTCGAACTGATAGAATTAAATAAACTTGCAATTGACGGAAATGCTCGAAAGTAACTACAGTTGTAAGACGCTTGAGAGCATAGAATGTAATCTACCATAAGCTCGTATGCCACGAAGGAGTCTTGGTTCAAAGCCCATGTCTTCAAACTTCTCATAAGATACTCTGGCAAACTCAGTTGGCATGCACTGTCGCACTTGGATTCTTCAGTTCTACTCATACAACCTGGTCCCCGAATTCTAGCACACGACATATGATGCTGTGCTGGCATCTTTGACCTCTTAATCGAGCTATGTTTTGACATCTTAATCAAGCTATGTTTTCTACTCATAAAAGCGTAACTACAATGGGACAGAAAGAGCGCGAAAGAAAGCGGTTCCTTCTCATTTTGAGACGACAGAAAAAGGCTACGCAACGCAACCGTGTATATATATACTGTAGTTGGCACGCAACGCAATGCATGCACGTTTTCGTGTTATGTGAAGCACACTACACTCCGACCAAACGATCGATCACATCAGTTCTCGATCTTGTCGAATAAAAGAAGTCTAGCGCATCACAGGGATAGGAAGGATCGAACGAACCCGATGGTAGATGCTACGGAGTAACAACGATGAAGGAAGAGAGAGAGACAGCGCAGCTTAATTAGTTACTCCTGTTTGCCATCGCGACCAGAAATCAAGAAGAAGCTGCACCTGCAGGTGCTTTCACGGGCCGGGCCACTTATATATGTGAGCCATGCACGTGGATAGATGGACCTCACTCTGCTTTGCTTGTTTGTTGCTCAAGGGGCAAGGGGTCCTTCTTAAATATTGTTCACTTCTTTCATCAATCATTATGTAAGATTTTTAGGGTCTGTTTTGTGTAAACTATATTTAAAATCTAGGAGTAAAATGTCATGACAATATTGTTTCAAGGAGAATCCGGATCTGTTATCAAATATCACGGGAAGTACACATCACTTTATAACATGATAAAATCACATCGATGTCACTAAACCATCTTACGACCACCACCGCCGCGCTGATGTGCCGATGTTGCCGCTCTCCTCTGGAGATGGATTGAGGTTGTTGATGACAACCGGGAACTTTTTGTGCACATGTCCTTAAGGACCAACGCCCAGAGCTTCAGTCATCGTCATTGAACCCTTAAATTGAACCGAATCTTCTCCAGGGGAGTAGCGACCAGACTATTTCCCACCATTTTCAACTCACCGGCGAAATTGCCACCTCTGAAAGAACGACACAAAAATAGCATGCCTTATATTTTGGGATGGAGGGAGTATTTGGAATAAAAGAAACACAATACCTCTGAAAGAAGCCTCTCTTTTTCTAAGAAATATTGACTTGCTTGCAACTACACATCATGGCCTGGCTTTTCAGGTTAATGATACGTGAAGATCTGCCTGGCTAAAGATTTGTCCGATGAAAAAGAAAAGATATTTAAATCCTTCTTTCTAGAAACAAACCAAGATAATTCCGCCTTGGATAAGTTAACGATCCGTGACCAGGGGCAGAGTTTCCATTAGGGCAAGGTAGGGCGGCCGTCATACCTTGACTTTTGACAGAAATATTCATATGCCCGTGTTTTTCTGAATCATTTCAGTGGTCGTATGTCAAAAATGGACTCTGTATGAGAAAGTTATGCTTATTTTAGTCAACACTGCACAAAACTGGGTCCGAACCGAAAGGAGGGACTAGCTCTAGTCTAATGTGAAATCAACTATTTCTCTTTGCAATAGATAATTCTCAATGTAACAAAACCTGATTATAAACAATATTATAGGTGGGGGTATTTAAGTAGGATTTGAGAGTATCTTGGCCACTTTATGACGGGTCAAAACCAACTTTAGGTATTTGATGATTATGTTTTACGATACTTTAGATCTTTATACTTTAATAATCTACAAAGTCAATGTCTTTGGTTAATAATGTGAGGACATGTTGCTCAGTTAAAAAACTGATGGTCGGAACCTCCCTCGGAAGATATCAATTTGCGTAGAAAATAACATCATAATTCTAAGTTTTAATGAAATGGTAACAAAACAAATCAAGAAAAAGGGAAGACGTCAGGTCATTTTTTAATTTTCGTAATGTGGACACCTTCTATGTTGCAATAGACCGTATTGCCATCAATTTTTACCATCGCTTAAATGAGGTATCTTCAGATTTGTTTGAGAACTTATCTTGTCTTGGTTATTTCTGTAGATTTTTCCTTTTTGAAACTTGTCTTTCATTTAACAAAATTTGTCAGACGAATATTTCTTTGAAAAATGTCAAAGTGTTTCCTTTGCTGAAACCGAAATCAGAACGAGATGTTGAACTGGTGACTCTATTATATCAATGAACCAAAGGAAAGTGCTACCATAACATCAATCTGATCGTATGCATATTAATTGTACATGTTCTCATACCGATGTCTTTACCTTGGATAGAGCATGTTCCAAGTGCGAGAAATCAATCCAACTCATTGATCACGAATTTCTGTTATCCACGAATTCGGAAGGAGAGTTTAGTCCAATTTAACGACATTTAATAAATTTGTGCTTGAAGCCACTTGGAGTGATTTTGAAGGTATTAATAGCTTGACTACTTTGGACAACTGTAACTTGCATGTTCATGTTTACAAAAACAATGTCAAGTAGTTTTTACATCTTACCATGGGGATGGGGGGCAATGACCGTTGTATATCCACCTAAGCAATTAAGAGCATAGCAGAGCAGCTACAGCGAGATGGAGCGACAGCCTTGCTGATCGACGGGCAGTGTGTGGTCGTCGACGAAGCTGAACTCCAGGCGGCAATTCAGTCGCGTCCAAAAATGCAGCTTGGGGAAGACGCCCATCTTCCAGCTTGTGCATGCCTAGCCGGAGAACTCGAGCGTCACCACCGCTGCCTTGAGTTCCAATTGCATCGCCAACTTCCCGATGGCGTCCAGGCGTGCACCATCCGACACCACTTGGTACGCAGCAGGACGTAGCTCCTCAGCGCGACCGAACGGCTTGGCCTTAAGCATCGCAAGGTCGGCTCTTTAGCCTCTGCATAACTAGGATGCACACAGCCGACAGAAGTTCAGTAGTACGAAACGAAAAAAGACGAATTACATATCATGATGAGAAATTGTAAAGATGCCTAAGGTGTTGGAGGGCTGATCCGCAAATTATGCTGTCGTCCATGTTGCCGTATCCTCCAGTCTTGTACACACCTCCATAAACAGGTATCGGTGCTCCACACGTTGCAACTGAGACCACAAACAGAGCGTAGCTATACTCCTGTAGATGACCTTCATGAGAGAACAATTTTTATCGTTAAAAACCTTATATTTCTAAACAGCCTGGCACATTACGGGATAGGAAGGATCGAACCCGTTGGTGGATGCTACAGAGTAACGATGAAGGAAGACAGAGAGACAGCGCAGCTTAACTAGTTACTACTGTTTTGCCATCGCGATGAGAAATCAAGAAGAAGCTGCAGGCGCTTTCACGGCCACGGCCACCTTATACATGTGAGCCCCAGATGCACACTACCGGAAAATTGAGATTTGCCATGCGGCACGGTATATGCCGTGAGCCTCAGAAACTCGGAACACGGCAAAGTATATTTTGCCGTGTAGGCAATAGGAACATCACGGCAAAGATTTCAGGCACGGCATGCGAAGATACGACCCACGGCAAACTAAAAACGCACGGCACAATATACTTTGCCGTGATCCTTCCAGTACCTACACGGCACACATTTTGACCAGATCCCAAACTCTGCCGCCCTCGCCAATAATTCGCGGGAAATATTTTTGCACTGGCGGGAAACGATATTTGCCGTGTAGATGTAGAAATATGCACGGCAGAGAGCTGACAAATTTTCGCGCGCACTAAATAATTTGGCGGCAAACTCTTTGCCGTGTAGCCATATGCAGGCATCACGGCAAACATGCTCTTTGCCGTGCGCCGTACTGTTCACATCACGGCAAACCTACTCTTTCAATTTTTTTTATTTTGCTTTGTTTATTTACTTTGTGAAGTCTTGTAATACATTAATTTACTTCACTTAATATGGTTCTCGAAAATTTAGATAAACCCTCCGGTGTGGGCCGCATATGTGTCGATCGAAACCCCGAACTTAGTAAACCTACGTGTGAGGTGTCGTCTAGCCCCGTGTGACATAAACTAGTCGGAACCCCGGAGCGTCGGAAACCCACCCAAAACTAGGTTGTGACATAAAATATGTGTACAAGTGTGTTGGGTGTTCTGGAAGTGCAAGAACTTACTCCGGTGTGTGACCCTCTTCACCGGCCGCACTCTCTCTCCACTAACTTTCTAGACTAATAGGTGAAATCTCCCGTTTCGGGGGAACCGGGGTCATTCTTGTGAGAACATGTGATAGTAGTAGGGTTTCCATGTTCCTATGGCCTAACCAAGCAAAAAAAGTCCACTGGCCTACCCCCTTTCGACGCACGTCTATAGGGGTACACGGAAACGTTAGGGTTTTTCCAGCGGATTCGGGGTTTCGCCGAAGCGGGGCCCCGGAGCGTCGGAACCCCACCCAAACCTAGGTTGTGCCATACCATATGTATACAAGTGTGTTGGGTGTTGTACATGTGCAATATCCTACTCCTAGGTGTGACCGGCTTCACCGACTTCACTTTCTCTCTAGTGAGTTTCTGCACTTAGAGGTGAAAACTCCCCTTTCGGGCGAACCGGATGGAATCTTGTGTTGATTTGGGGTAGACTTTGGTTTCTCATGTTCCTATGGCCTAACCTAACACAACCAAGCAAAAAAGTCCACTGGCCTACCCCCTTTCGACGCACGTCTATGGGGGTACACGAAAACGTTAGGGTTTTTCCAGCGGATTCAGGGTTTCGCCGAAGCGGGGCCCCGGAGCGTCGGAACCCCACTCAAACCTAGGTTGTGCCATACCATATGTATACAAGTGTGTTGGGTGTTTTACATGTGCAATATCCTACTCCTAGGTGTGACCTGCTTCACCGACTTCACTTTCTCTGTAGTGAGTTTCTGCACTTAGAGGTGAAAATCCCCTTTCGGGCGAACCGGATGGAATCTTGTGTCGATTTTGGGTAGACTTTGGTTTCTCATGTTCCTATGGCCTAACCTAACACAACCAAGCAAAAAAATCCACTGGCCTACCCCCTTTCGACGCACGTCTATGGGGGTACACGGAAACGTTAGGGTTTTTCCAGCGGATTCGGGGTTTCGCCGAAGCGGGGCCCCGGAGCGTCGGAACCCCACCCAAACCTAGGTTGTGCCATACCATATGTATACAAGTGTGTTGGGTGTTGTACATGTGCAATATCCTACTCCTAGGTGTGACCGGCTTCACCGACTTCACTTTCTCTCTAGTGAGTTTCTGCACTTAGAGGTGAAAACTCCCCTTTCGGGCGAACCGGATGGAATCTTGTGTCGATTTGGGGTAGACTTTGGTTTCTCATGTTCCTATGGCCTAACCTAACACAACCAAGCAAAAAAGTCCACTGGCCTACCCCCTTTCGACGCAAGTCTATGGGGGTACACGGAAACGTTAGGGTTTTTCCAGCGGATTCGGGGTTTCGCCGAAGCGGGGCCCCGGAGCGTCGGAACCCCACCCAAACCTAGGTTGTGCCATACCATATGTATACAAGTGTGTTGGGTGTTGTACATGTGCAATATCCTACTCCTAGGTGTGACCGGCTTCACCGACTTCACTTTCTCTCTAGTGAGTTTCGGCACTTAGAGGTGAAAACTCCCCTTTCGGGCGAACCGGATGGAGACCCGCCCACGAGTTTCGAGTCTACTTGTCGACGAGCTCCGGCAGAAGCAGGTGCTCTATGAGCAGGAGCTGGAGCAGCAGCGGGAGCAGATTCGGCAGCAGCAGGAGCAGATGCGGCAGCAGCAGGAGCAGCAGCAGGAGTTCTACAGGCAGCAGCAGGAGCATTCCAGGCTGATGGTGGAGTGGATGTTTGGCACGGTGCAGCGCCTTGCTCCTGGGGGGGACGGGGTTGTTGCCATGGGAATGTTCCCTCCACCGCCTCCACCGACGTTCTCATGGGTATGTTCTCAAAGTTCTCATTCTACCCATCTTATTGTTGTAACTAAATTACTTGTGTAATGCGAGCCTTTTGCATGTTGTAGGTGAATCCACCATCGGCGGGTGGATCTCACTCCATGGCGCCGCCGCTGGGTGGCCAGGGCAATCCGGAGGGGGAGTCCCATAACGCCAACCCTAGATGTTGCCGGAGGCTACCGTTGGTATGCTCCCCGACTTGTCATTGCCATTGCCACTTTAGTTATGATTTCAACTTCCTACCTCTCTCATTATCTTTTTGCAAACGTGTAGGACGATGACACTCAGTGATGTTGAGGACCTATTCCACCGCCGGAAGGCCTGTACAGGTTAGTTATGATTTCAACTTGCTACCTCTCTCATTCGAAAACTTACTTCATGTCTCACTTAGATCAACATAGCCAATCAATGAATCTCAAATGGTCACTTGTGTTTTTTGGGTTACCACATAGATCAACATGTGTTTATTGTTTACTTCATCTAAACTTGTGCTCTATACATGACATTTCCACTTTGTTAGTTTAATGATGCACATGACATTTAGCTATTTTAGTTGTCAAACTTGCTATCCGTCCATCTTCGCCTATGCTTATTCTTATTCAAACTTCCTATTTCGATCTATGCTTATTCCACTTTGTCAAACTTGCTACTTTAGTTGTCAAACTTGCTATCCGTCCATCTTTGCCTATGCTTATTCTTATTCAAACTTCCTATTTCGATCTATGCTTATTCCACTTTGTCAAACTTGCTACTTTAGTTGTCAAACTTGCTATCCATCCATCTTCGCCTATGCCATTTAGCTTTTCCCACTTTGTCCTCTATGCTTATTCAAACTTCCTATTTTAGTTGTCAAACTCATGATTTTTGTTTGAACTTGTAGGAGGATCATCAACGACGTCCATCTTCGCCATCCGTCCATCGTCGCGGAGTTCATGTGGACATTTAGCTATGAAACTCATGAATGATGCCTATGTGCTGTTTGAGACTATGTTTGTGCTATTTGGAGTCATGTTTGTGGACTTTAAACTATGTTTGTGATATGTGGAGTCATTTGTGGACTTTGAGACTATGTTTGTGCTCTAATTGTGCTCAAATTGTGATTTATGTGTGATATGGCCCCTATATGGGTTGAATTTGATGAATTATCTGTGTATTGCTATCTGTGCATTATCTGTTGCTATCTGTGTATTTTCTGTAAAATGCAGGAATTTATAAAAAAATCGACAAAATGGTGCCATATGGTCAATATGCCGTGTGGATGCACACGGCAAAGACATTTGCCGTGCAAAGGATCACGGCAAAGCCCACCACGTGGCGCGTGCCTGTGCAACCTGGCAATGTGGTGCTGACCATTTGGTCAATATGCCGTGCGCAAACAATCACGGCAAAGGTGCAAATGTTTGCCGTGCGCAAATGATCACGGCATAGCCCACCACGTGGCGCGTGCCTGTGCTTGATCAAAGGGGTGTTGGCCGTGGTGTTAGATGCACGGCAAAGGTTTAGGCTTTGCCGTGATGACCTCCAGCCGAAGCACGGCAAAGGTTTAGGATGTGCCGTGATTCCCTCCAGCCGACGCACGGCAAAGGTTTCGGATTTGCCGAGCTTTCTCCCTGGAAACTCACGGCAAAATGGAGGCGCACGGCAAAGGCAGGTTCCGGTCGTTGACCACGTCTGACAGTAGGCTGGCGCACGGCAAAATAGCAACGCACGGCAGAGGTCTTTGCCGTGCTGTTTTGTCCAGGGATCACGGCAAAGATTCTTTGCCGACACGTATTAGGCCGTGTGGGCTTTGCCGTGCAAACAGGCACGGCAAATCCTTTGCCGTGCTCCGACATGTCTTTGCCGTGTCCTTTGCCTACACGGCAAATTTCTGGATTCCGGTAGTGGCACGTGGATATATGGACCAGACAGGCCGCGACTGGACTCGATGGACCTCACTCTGCTTTGCTTGTTTGTTGCTCAAGGGGCAAGGGGTCCTTCTTAAATATTGTTCACTTCTTTCATCATTCATTATGTAGGATTTTTAGGGTCTGTTTTGTCTAAACAATATTTAAAATCTAGGGGTAAAATGTCATGATAGGTTTTTTTTTAAAGAAGAATCCAGATCCGTTATAAAATATCACGAGAAGTACAAAGCACTTTAAACATAATAAAAAATTGCATCGATGTCACTAAACCATCTTACAACCACCACCGCGACGCTGATGCGCCAATGTCGCCGCTCTCCTTTGTAGATGGATTGAGGTTGTTGATGACAACCGGGAACTTTTCGTGCACATGTTCTTAAGGACCAACGCCCAGAGCTCCGGTCATCCTCATTGAGCCCTTAAATTGATCTGATTTTTTTCACACCAAACCTTGTAGCATACCTGAGATCCATCACTCCATGGGAGTAGCGACTGGACTATTTCCCACCATTTTTAACGCCACAGGTGAAATTGCCACTGATGAGGTGGACGAGGAAACGAGTACACCTTATTCTCGTTTCGCGAAGCGCTGTCATATCCACCATAACATGGTTACAATCTCCACGAAAGTAACCGAGCACGTGTCCATGCAGTTATCGAAACCAACCGACAACATTCGGACGGGATTGACTTCAGAGTTGAGAGTCGACATGGGCCCGGACCGTTCGGCAACTTATCGGCAACGGGAAATGCCATATATTCCTCGGCCACCGGCCAGAAACTAGCGGCATTAAATTAATTTGTGCTTCAAGCAAGTTGGAATGCTTTTTGACGATATTTATAACTACTTTGGACAGCCGAAACTTGGGCCAAATCGACAGAACTGATCTTGAGGCAAAATTTCAACCAAAAATGATCCTAGTTTAATTTTTTAGTCCAATCTAACCTATTTTGCTACCGCTCAACATGCTGGCGGTAAGATCAGCTGTGGTACCGCCAATATCGCTGACGGTAGCCATTCCGGTCAACGATGATCTAGTAAAACTTGACCATGCTGACGAGGCAGCTTACCGCCGATACTTCTGGCGGTAGCTCTCGAAGCCAACCGCCGTCTTCAGTGACGGTACCATACATATCCTACCGCCTGCGCCTCGGACGGTAGCTCCAAAGCTACGCGCGGTCAAGAGTTGGACGCTGGGCTGGTTGCATGCGTCGCTGCATGCGCCAGGCGATGGAGTGCTACGCGCAGCTAGTGTGCCGTGTGCCGTGTGCAGCCAGCTGGCTGCCTAGCAGTTTGCTAGCTAGTTTCAATTGCAACTTTTCTTACAAGGAAAATTATATGTATATATAGCAGGAGATGCAATAAATCTTATAAAATGGCAAGTCATTTAAAAATGTAAGTACAGAAACACGTAAAATCCAACAAATCAAAAATATGTATACTGCTTAGAAAAATAGTTTATGCTCAAACAACCACTGTGAAATTATTTTTGTATACAAAAGGATTATGATAAGTTTGTACTAAATGACCCAAATTATCTGTGGAGTTTATTAAATCCTATTTTATTTTTAAAATATAAATGTACAACTTAAATTTAAATACGATCAAACAGAATATTTCAACACATGTTTCTATTTGTTTAGAGATTTTATTTTATTTCCTCTTGTTCACGTCCCAAATTTTTCTCAATTTCAGAATGTTAAAACTCTGATATGTGATTGCTAAGACTTCCAAGATAACTACTAGTCCTAAATGGTGTGACCTAATTATTTATCTTGTAGCCATTTTGCTAAAATACTCGATATACATAAAGTACACTACACTTGTAGTTCCTCTTTAAAAGGCCCGTTTTGCTTGAAAGAAAATATTCTAAACATGTAACTTTTTTGGTTCAACAAGCCAGTTGGATATTTACAAGAAAAAAGTCATGGCTCTCGGTGTATAAAAATATAGTCGTGACGGTTGAGCATGGACGAATCTACTTTCAGTCGTGATGGTTGAGCATGGAGGAATTCAATAATTGCTTAGGGTTTACGAAGGACATGTTGCTGCCCCCGCCGGAGGCCAAGGTGTCGAATCACGCCAAGGAGATGATACAGGAGTACTCCAAAGAGTTCATCGGCTTCGCCACTGACGAGGCCTTGGATCGGCCCTTTAATAATAATAATTTGTAAAAAAATATTATAGTTTATTGTTTCTGCATGTGTTTCACCAAAACATTATCATATAATAAATATTTAGGCAATCCACTGATCTGCACAATTTATTTGCTTGAAATAGGTTAGCACATGCATCTATACATGTTTTCGGTAGTCATCAATTATATTCAAGAGAATCTTCATAACGGGTCATTTGTAGAAGTTGCATTAAAAAAACATAAGGCAGCTAGCAAGTTGCTAGGCAGCCAGCCGGGCTGCTCCACCACACAAACTCATACTACCAACTAGCAGGCATAAGGGCACCTCCAACGGCCCAGCGCATGCGGACAGGCTTTCCGGACCGATTCTGTCCGCTTTGGGCGGACAGCGGATAGATTCTGGGCCTTTGTCCGCTTTGCGGTGGAAGTGCACCCAACGGCCGGCCGCATTTCATAAAAAAAAAAAACAGTTTCACAGAAATTTTATTCATTTCACAACAAAGTTTGGATAGAAAATAAACACACTGACATATTGTTCATTTATTACAACAAAGTTCGATTTGAACGAAAAACAAACAGGTAGCACTACTGGTTTCCCAGATGAGTCCACATGTGCTCTATCAGATCATTCTGTAGACGTTCATGTTGTGGCTTGTCACGCATATCTGCATACACGTCTGAATACTGGTCGTCTGTCGCCGGTCCAGGTGTAGGCGCAACCAACTCACCCTCAAATTCCCAGCCTTGATCAAATAGCCTAGCATCATCCCGTTCATTCTCGACAATCATGTTGTGCATGATCACGCAAGCAGTCATCACCTCCCACATGACCTCCTTGCTCCACGCAAACAGAACTTGTACATGGCCTCTAGGCAAGTTGACTCACTCATGCGCAAATATTCATCTACCAGATCACCGGCTACTCCATATGCAACCATGCGTATAGCTCCCGTGCACTTCTGATAAGATGAGAAACCGTACGTACCAGTAGCATCGGGTCTGGCGACGAAGTAGTCATCGTATGCCCTCACCCCTTCAAGTATACGCATGAACAGAGACCGTGACATCCGAAAACGGCGACGAAACTTGTGATCGGGATATGTTGGCTTCACGGGATGGAAATAGTCCTTCCAAAGTTGGTAGTGACCTTGTTCCCGGTCACGATCCAACGCCGGAGCCCTACCAACAACCGAACGTCCGCCTCCGGTCCAACGGCCGAACGTCCCTAGAAGCGGCGGTGGCGGTGGCGGTGGCGGTGGCAGACGACGGCCCCGGGGCGCAAGGCGGGACTTTCTCGCGGCGGTCGAGGGCGGAGAGATAGGGGACGGCGGCGGCCGATGCGATCCTGGCGGCGGCCGAAGCAGGGGGAAGAATGGGTTTGTTTGGCTAGCCACTGGGCCAGCTGCGGACAAGGGAGGACAAGAGGCTGTCCGTTTTTGCCCCCAAATCTGGACCAAACTTGGGCCAGGTTTGGGCAAAAAATATGTCCGCCCCGGACAATTGTCCACATGCGGGCTGCCGTTGGAGGCCTGCTTTGTCTGTTCGGACAGTTTTGGACAACGATTGTCCATATGCGGGGCACCGTTGGAGGTGCCCTATGCAGCGACGTAGTCACACGCGCGCGTAGCTAGCCCAGCGCCCTGCTTTTTTCCTCGCGCTTAGCGCTACCGCCAGGATTTTAGGCGGTAAGCTGCCACGTCAGTTTCATTCGGTGACCATGGCCAGAATGTCTACCGCGAGCAACACAGGCGGTACTACAGCTGATCTTACCGCTAGCATGTTGAGCGGTAGCAAAATAGGTTAGATTGGGCTAAAAAAATAAACTAGGTTCATTTTTGGCTGAAGTTTTGCCTCAAGGTCAGTTCGGTCGAATTAGCCCGAAACTTGCATGTTCATGTTTACAAAACAATATTAAATAGTTTTCACACCTTACCATAGGGGTGGGGGGCATGTGCCCCCCCCCCCCCCCCCCCCCCCACCCCATCCACACACCCATGATTCTAATTAAATAATGATAGATATACCTAAATTTTGGGCCATCCTTCACCACTGTCAGTGGAGGCAATAAAGGCCAGAGAAGCTACGACGAGATGGAGCGGCATCCGGGTTGGTCGATGGGCAGCTCATGGCCGTCGGACAGGCTGAACTCCAGGCGGCAGTTGAGGTACATCCAGATATGCAGAAGCCCATCTTCCAGCTCGTGCACGTCTTGCCAGATAGCTCGACCGTCATCACCCCTGCCATCAGTCCTTGCTCAAATGTATTAACACAATAGCAGTTCAATCTCTATAAACAGAGATGAAAATCAACAGAGATGAAGAAAGCAGCTTCTTTCTACAAAAAACCCAGAGAATTCGACCAGTGACACTATTTACATAAGCACTACAGAGCAGAGCAGAGCAGAGCAAAGCAGAGGATTTATGGCGACATGGAGCGGCAGCTCCGCTGGTCGATGGTCCGCGCGATGCCGTCAGAGAGGTTGAAGTCCAGGTGGTAGTCGTCGCGCCCAAAACCGCAGCATGGGGAAGATGCCCATCTTCTAGCTGGTGCGCGCCTTGCCGGAGAGCTGGAGCGGCAGCACCCCATCCATGAGAGCCAAAGGCATCACCCGCTTCCCGGTTGCGTCCAGGAGTAAACCAGCCAATCCCACCTTGTACGGAAGCTGGAAGGAGCTCTTTGGCGCGACCGTGAACGTCCAGGACCTCAGCAGCGCCAGGTCGGCATCGTGGAACCCGACGGCGATGTTGACGAGGGAGAAAAAACTGGAGTCGCCGCCCTTGACGTTGTTGTTCCTTGCGAGGACATCGATACTCACATATTATGTCGCGGACGACGTCGTCCTTCGGTGTGTAGACGAGCTGCTCAAGGCGCGCGTCGGTGACCTCCATGTAGGTGTTTTGTGGCTGATAAACGATCCAAATGAAGACCCACGCCGTGCTCCCCACGATGACGCCGGTGGCCAGCAGCGTGGCCAGGATGATCGCAATCCACGCCAACTTGGAGCTCTTCGCCTGGTCAATTAGGAGGTACCTTCCAGTCATCCTGAGGTGGCGATGAGGCGGCCCCTGCACCTATTCCTCATCCATCCTGCGGGCGAAGCTATAACTTATATATATATACCTACTTCAATCATATTTCTCAAAATAGTGTGAATTTGTGTATGGTGTCTTACTCATACATATTAATAAAAATTCAATTATGCCACAAGAATAAGTGGAACCTTTCTAAATTTAAAATGAGGAAATATCGGGACCGGAAGCATGCATAGATTCACAACCATGTAATCACTTTAGAGCAACAAAGAATATTATGAACCATGATGGTTACTAATGCAAATTTTGATATAAAATGTGTATCATGGTGTCGTATTCGTTCTCATGTGTTTTCATCAATGGCACGCTACTGTGTGAGGCGGATGCATGTAGTGTGTGTAGCCGGAGACAAAAGTGATGTACGAGGAGGGGGGCATATGCCCCCTAGCTCCGGCACTTCCTGGCCCTTGGCATACACCCTGGTTCTGGTACTATTTGGTGGTGTTTGCAGCCAACTGATCCGGTCTATCGAGACGGAGAACTTGCTACTCTCCTGCGAACTCATTAGGCTTTATTAATTTAAAGATAGGCATAATGATGACTATTATCTAAAAACAAATTGTGTCGAATATCTATATCTATATCTATATCTATACCTAATAATACTAGCAAAATGCCCGTGCGTTGCTACGGGCTGATGAGAAATTGATTCATACATCTATAGAAGTGTAAGATAAAAAGCGGCTATACAGATCGGTAAAGAGAAATCAACAATGCAAGTATGACCTAGTATCATGGTATGCAAATTTAAGTGGCAACCAAATTCAAAATCATGGTCGGAGTGAAAATACTACCAAATTGCAGTTCAGTATTCAGGATTCATGATCCGCTATATGCATGTTAAATGGTCAATCTGCATGAGACCCTGAATTGAGTATATCTGATAGTAACATACAAGAAGAGGCTGGTTAGAGATGAAAATTGTTTAGTGGAACAATGCACAAAAGACCATCAGGTCAGGACACAATTGCTGAGACATGTTTCTATAATTCTATTTCATCCTAGATTCCCCTCTCTGAAAACCACGAATAATACACACATACGTGTGGTTGAAGGGGCCATATCAGAGTAGCCAAAAACACTCGGGAAATCAAGGCACGACCAATGGCAGTTCGTCCTCACGAAGAAACGTGAGGAGATGAGATATCTCCGACTTTGATGGAAATTCAAGGTAGATGGGTAGGTAGGCAGATAGATGATAGATATCTGATCACAATCTCCACATCTGGCCTTGGCATCTTGTCACATTTTCCTTATGAACTCGGACCAAACCAGCCAGCCAATTCGGTCTGAAACATGCCTCCCGTTTTACTTTGATGGTAGTAATAAGATGCCAAATGAGACGCTGGTCTCTCCTAGTGTTGTTGCCATCAGCATAGGAGTATTTGATCACTAAGTTCATGTCGTGTACAAGATAGCTGCGGCTGCAAAGTTGCAGAATTTACATACTTTTTTTCTTATGGTCTCCTTGTCTGACGTAAAAGTTTCTAGTTTTTTAACTGTCAAAAACGTAATACTGACGAAACATTCTCAGTCTGCTTCTTGAAGATACCCAGATGCAGCCTTCGGAGGATGGCCGGAAATTGAAGAAGGGAAGGACTGAGCCACAGTCGTTGGGTACCAGGACGGCCGGCAGAGGTATGGAGGCTGGCCATCGCCACAAACCAGACGCGGCCGCATGCGGCGCGCTTCGAGGTCGTCGTCGAATCGAGACATCAGATCGAAAGAACCAGGAGCTGAGATCAGAGAAGTTGAAAGGAGCGCCACAACTGGTGAGGACGGAGGAGATGCGGCGACTTGCTCTGGCCGGAGGTCGAAGGGGAGGGGCCGAGTTGATATGAACTCCAAGGCGAGCTTGAGCTGGTTGGGGGCGGAGCAGAGTAGGTACAGGCGTAGCACAGCCGTTGGGACGGCCACCTGGGCAAGACGGGGCTGAGGTATTCGGGGCATGTTTGGCTATGGGAAAGTAAAGATTTGGAAGCGACCTTGGACGCCTCGTCCAGCGCTGATGAGAAATCGAAGAGGAGGTCGAAGGAGAGGAGCGCGTCGGGGATATGCTGCTTGGGCGACGCCACTACGGACCTGCGGCCGCGGGTGGTGACCGGAGGCGGAGACGGGACCTCCTCGGCTACGAGGGTGCACAGAGGAGCCCGACGGTTAACCGAGGGCGGCGGCAGCGCACGGGTCCTGCTCCCGCGCGGCGGCGCAAATACATCCCACCGCAACCCAGATCCTGCTCCAGGCTTTCCTTCTCCGTCGGCCGCTGTACTGCACACCGGCAAGCACCGGCGTCAGAGCAGCTGCCCCGCCGGTTCTCCTTCCTGGTTCCTGAAGAACATCTCCAGCATCCGCATCACATAGCTTCCTCCGGGGTGAATCTGGTCGACGGCCTCGTTTACCTCGGCGACGGCTCAGGGCGCAGCGCGGAGATCTCGTCGCGACTCGCGCGTGGCTCTGCCCCCTCGGCTTTGAGAGCTCAGGGATTCACGATTAGCTTTTTTCTTCTTCACGGGAATACCGAAGCGGTAAGTCACACTTAGCGGTGGCAAAGGGCTTAATTATTTCTTAGATGAGGGGTAAAACTGGAAAGTGAAAAATGTACCAACTATCACCTCTAGCTATATTATATAGTAGAGAAAATCGCTAAGCCTTCCGCGTTTTGGTTTGATAGGTCATCGAAATTACCCCTGAAATTGGAAACAATTAGCCACCATGCCACGGGTAAGTAAACCCACGGTTATGGGCGTTGCCCGTGTTCTTTCGCCCGTTTTACGAAACGCTCGCCACGACATGGCAGCAAAACACCATGGTATGAGCAGCTCGGAAGCTCCCCGGTCAGGACGGTGACCTTAGCCTCCTCCTTTCGGTCCAACGTTATCCCCCTACACGCGCATCGCTGCCATGCCGCCGTGGGTCCGGTCACGGCCAAGGCTTGGAGCTGGCGCATGGAAGGCAAAAGGAGAGGCGGCACACGGTCACAGTGACTACACAAAACGGGGTCGCCATTGTTCTTTGTGGGAGCGAAGCGGGCCAGCTGCATGCAGGGTTCCTTGGGTTGATCGGAATGATTTGTTTGCCCAGCAAACCTGTCCAGCTCCATCCATGGAGCTCGCAGAGGCCGCCAGGACGAGGCCTCCTTCGCCATGCGCGTGCTCTGCCAACTCGCCTGCGGCGACGAGGCATCGGAATCCAACACCCGTCGTCTCCCCGCTTTCCATCCACGCCACTCTTACGTTGATCGGCACGAGTGCCAAGGGCCCCACGCTCAACAAAATCAGCGCCTTCCTCGGCCCCGCCGGTGGTGGCGCCTACGCGACCAAGACGTCGCACAGAGCGCCGCGACGACAAAGAGCCCAAGGTGAAGTTACATGCACACCGGCAGCCATGTCTGCGCGCCGCTCATGACGAGTAGCAAGCGAAGCAAGCTGGGATCCCACCCGGCGCTACTCGAGAACTTAGACGACTCTTATGACCCAGGTCAGGCCAGGGTGCGTTGTCACAAATTAGTACTATTTGTCAGTGAGAATCATATACTTCTTGTGTTCGGTTCCTTGGATTTTTCATGAAGACTGCTGTATGAAAACTGCTAGCAGAAGGTGACTAAAATAAATGTGGATCGTTTTTAGTTGTACCTGCAGGTATTCGTCCAGTAGATCGAAGGATGCATACAATCGCAACAGCTATTTTCTCAATGGGGTTATGGTTCATTGAGAATTTGCATGGGAATGGTTCGGTTGAGGAATTTCAAATAAAAAGGGAGAGCTGAAGCTACCGTACCAACAAGGCAACAATTGCCTAATAATTCATCATATCCTGCAAGTCGAATGCAAAGGAGCCGCTGCGCGTTTTCCTACATTCCCAAAATAAAGATAGCTATGCATACATGCAACTAGGTTGTTGATGTTATTATTATATTTATTTTAATTTAAACTATGTCCTTGCTGATTTTGATGCGCTGCCACCTTGGTTAAAATCTTTTATTGTTGTCGACGGGATAGTTGTGTTAATCTGTGTAATGTGGCAAACCAGAAATGATACATGTCTTAGGGGTGTCTATCCACGGGATCCTACTTCATTTATATTTCAGATCTCTCCATTTGTAGCATATTGGTTTGATTTGCAAAAAGCAAATCTTCAAAGCTTGCAGCACAGAGGAGCAAAAACTTCGTATTCTTGTGGGACCTGAGTTCTTTCACCGGAAACAAGGTTGGGGGCCGTTGGTACTCCGTCTGACGGATAGCTAATGAAATCGAGATTTTTTTATGTGATGAGTCTTCTTGTGTGTGTCAGATAGGTAGCCCAGATAATTAGCGCCTTATAAGCGACACCTTCCCCCAAAATTTTTGAGGTAAATGTTTGAATGCACCATTTTTTTACCAGCCTACTATGGTTACCTGAGATACTTTCCCGCAAAGCCTAACTGGAAATCCCAATCAATTTTTCCGGGAGTCAGGATCCTCACTTCGGCAAGCTAATGATCTAATATTACTCAGTTAATCACATAGGTTATCTCATACAGTCTTCCCATGACAGATGGTACTGGCATTATTGCTTAGTCTTGATAAAATTCAGCACAGTGGTTGTTATGCTCAGTCAGTGGTGAGTAATCCTTGATTCTTCATTCGGTAAAAATATTTATAAACTAGAACTAAGGAACTGACATGCATACAGAATTAGATGCATCACCGAAGAAAATAAGAAGAATATATCTAAACATTTGGAAACAAAACAACCATTTAATAGGTTTAACCAATGTCACAAAGCACTGGACATGTCTGCATACAACATATGCTTTGCCTGAGCAAAGTTACCTGCAGCTCTCCCTTATTTCTCCCGGGGTTTTCCTCCCCAGGAACTCTTTTTATTACCACCATCAGTCTTATCATTACCATCCAGTTATTCAGTTACCTCTCTTCCTGGACTAGAACAGCATGTCGCCTGCAAACTGAGGGGTCCAGATCGGAACATCATCAATGCTAAACTCGCTGTCAGGATCATACGCCAGAGAGAGAGGATCAGCAGTGGCGGGTACTCGAGCCACAGCAGGCACATCACCCGTCTGAGCGACAGAAGCATCACCTACGTTTGCGGCCGAGATGGCTGGCTGAAGCAGCGCCTGGTTCCAAGCATCGTTGTTGGGTTGTGTATATGTTGGGTCATGTGTGTGGCCCATAGGCCCACATGTTGTATGTATATTATATATCTGTACCTAAGCTAGCAAGAGTAGAGAAGAGTGAATTCCAGAAATTTCCCCACAGTACGACATGGTATCAGAGCTGGAAACGGCGGTCGGCCTTCGCCGGTGGTGAATCAGCAGCGAGTGGCGGAGCTCCGGGCGCCCAGTGGTGTCAGTGAAGGCGGGGACGAGCTCCAGGCAAGGGCAGCAGCCCCAGCGGAGGCTTTGGGTGGTGCGGAGCCGGCGGCCGGCAGTGTGCACGAGTACGCGGTGAGGGCGGCGCTTGGTCCAGGCGGCGCTTGTTCCAGGCGGCGGGGCTTGGTCCCGGTGGTTGTGGAGTGGAAGTGCGGGAGGATAATTGGTGCTATTGTGATAGAGAAGCTCGTGTGCAGCCAGGAGGCTGAGGCCAGCGGCAGAACTGGTGCGCACGGACGACGGCCAGCGGCGTGAGTGCAACTGGCGGTGAGTGTGGACTGGGAAAAGGAGTCCAGGAGGGAGTGTGGACTGGTGCGCAGCTGAAGAGAGGTGCTGCAGGAAGCAGTCCGTGCTTACAACAGGGAAGAGGAGTCGAGGAGGAGCAGCCGCTGGGCTTGATTTGGGTCAGCTGATTGTGAGAAAGGAGCTGCTTGTGGGTTCGAGCAGGAAGGAGGAGAGTAATTTTCTGTATCTGCAGCGGAGGGGAACCAGCTTCAGGAAGTTTTGAGTAGAGGAAAGGAGACAGCTGCTGGTTGCTGAGCGGGGAGAAATACAGAGTAGAAGTGAAGTTTGCCTCGTTGTGTTCAGCTTCTCATCAGAGGTACCGTGAGTGTGAGGTACAGGGCATTGTGGTGCTGCAATCATGGGGGAAAACCAAAGATTTGAGAAGCTACTTGAGAAATTGACAAAACTATTCGAGGAGAAGAATGTGGCCAATCTAATATTGACCACAAAAGGATCAAGCGAGGAGCTTAAAATCTCAACCAAAGATTTAGACAAACTGAGACGATTCAGCAGGAGTGCAGAAAGTCCAAAACATAGCGGCAAAACAACGATTCTCGGCAATTCCGTCAATCTTGCACAAACTAAAGAAGGTATCTCAAATCAGGCTCCCACATTAAGTGGGACTTCTCGATCAAATTGGATACTAGATTCAGGAGCATCAACACATGTCACAGGCAGGTGGAGTGAGTTTGCATCATATGCTCCATATCCGCCCATGCATAAAGAGACCATCCAAACTGCCGATGGAACTTATCAACCTGTTGAAGGGGTCGGTACAGTGAAATGCACTCCGTCAATTACATTGTCTTCGGTCTTATATGCTCCATCATTTCCAGTTAGTTTGGTGTCTATGAGCTCCTTGGTTGATGATATTGATTGTCGAATCATTGCTGATCGATACAACTGCATAATTGAGGAGAGGACAACTGGAAGGAGGATTGGGGTCGGTGTCAGGCATAAGGGACTATGGTACTTGGATAGACGGGTAACAGATGATGCATTATGCACGGCTCTGATGGCTGTTGCAGGAGACATTGAAGCAAAGGTAATGCTCCAACATTGTCGATTGGGCCATATATCCTTTGATACTATGACTAAGATATTTCCCGAAGAAATGAAAAAGGTAGATAAAGACAAACTTGTGTGCGATGCATGTGAGTATGGAAAACACACAAGGACATCATATGTGAGTCGTGGACTCCGGAGTACATCGCCCTTCGTGTTGATTCATTCTGATGTCTGGACTTCCCCTGTGGTTTCTATTAGTGGAATGAAGTATTTTGTCACCTTCATTGATTGTCACTCCCGAATGACTTGGATATATCTCATGAAACAAAAGAGTGAGGTGCTTAATTGTTTCAAGGACTTCTATGCATATATCCAAAATCGTTTCACTACTAGTATTCAAACTATCAGGACAGATAATGGGACAGAGTATGTGAACAATGAATTTGGAAATTTTCTGTCAGAAAAAGGAATACTTCATCAAACTTCGTGTCCTTATACTTCTCCACAAAATGGAGTAGCTGAAAGGAAGAATCGTCATTTGCTGGAGGTAGCTCGATCACTTATGTTTACTATGAATGTGCCTAAATTCTTGTGGAGCGAAGCGGTTATGACTGCTACTTATCTCATCAACCGGATGCCATCAAGAGTTCTTGGGATGAAGACCCCATATGAAATGGTCTATGGCAAAAATGAGTTCATTGTTCCACCAAAGGTGTTCGGGTGTACGTGCTTTGTTAGAGACCACAGACCTTCAGTGGGAAAATTGGATCCACGTGCTGTGAAATGCATCTTCATTGGATACTCATCTGGACAAAAGGGCTACAAGTGTTGGAGTCCTAGTGAACGAAGAACATTTGTGAGCATGGATATGACATTTAGAGAGTCTGAACCGTTCTATGGAGAGAAGACGGATCTTAGCTCGTTATTTGACTTTGACTCTCCTAGCACAAGTGATGCTAGTCGAGAGGGGGAGAGTGAAACAAAGGAGAGTGAACCATCGAGACTACCAAGTGAAACAAAGGAGAGTGAACCATCGAGAGTTGTGATAGGTTCAGTTCCATGTCCGATGAATGTAGAGGGGTGGAGAAAGCCAAATGAGGAACAAAATTTGAGGGTGTATACAAGGAGACGACCTATGGGTGAAGAGAGATGGAGGAAACCAAATGAGGAAGAAAATTTAAGGGTATATAGGAGGAGGCAATCACAACATCAACAACAAGCTCAAACAAATGGTGAGATCCAATTGCAGGGGGAGCAGAACCAACAGCAGCAGACTCAAGTGGTCGATGAAGTTGAGTCACATCAGAGTGAGCCATGTGTCATTGATGATTCACTACATTTGCCTATTGCCTTGAGGAAAGAACCACGAGATAGAGCAGGAAAGCCTCCGGAAAGGTACGGTTTTGAGCATGATATTACAAACTATGTGTCCTATGACTCATTGTCACCTGGGTATAGAGCCTTCATTGCCTCATTACAATCCGTGGTAGTCCCAAGTGATTGGAGAGCAGCAAAACAAGATCCTAAGTGGCATGATGCAATGATGGAGGAGATGGCTGCCCTTGAGAAAAATAAGACATGGGAGCTTGTATCACTTCCAAAAGGGAAGAAGCCAGTTAACTGTAAATGGGTCTACACTGTGAAGCAAAACCCCAGCGGTAAGATCGAGCGGTACAAAGCCAGACTTGTTGCAAAAGGTTATAGTCAGACTTATGGTATTGACTACGATGAGACCTTTGCACCGGTGGCAAAGATGAGTACTGTGAGAACATTGATATCATGTGCAGCAAATTTTGGTTGGCCATTATACCAGTTAGATGTGAAAAATGCATTCTTGCATGGAGATCTTCAGGAGGAAGTGTACATGGAGATTCCACCTGGCTTCGGTACATCTCAAACTCATGGGAAGGTCCTTAGGTTGAGAAAGTCATTATATGGGCTTAAACAATCTCCACGAGCATGGTTTGATCGATTTCGGCGTGCTATGTGTGGTATGGGATATACACAGTGCAATGGGGATCACACTGTATTCTACCGGCATTCTGGGAGGCACATCACGATTCTTGCAGTATATGTGGATGATATCGTCATTACAGGGGATGATACTTTTGAAATATCACAGTTAAAGCAGAAGTTGAGTAAAGAGTTTGAGGTTAAGGATCTTGGCCAACTAAGGTACTTTCTGGGCATTGAGATTGCAAGGTCCCCCAAAGGGATAGTTCTCTCGCAACGGAAATATGTCCTGGACCTCCTTAGTGATGTGGGAATGCTTGGGTGTCGAGTTGCTTCGACTCCTATTGACAAAAATCATCAGTTGTGTGCACAGTCCGGAGATCCAGTTGATAGAGAGAGCTACCAACGACTTGTAGGTAGGCTCATCTACTTATGCCACACGAGACCTGACATATCCTATGCGGTGAGTGTGGTCAGTCGCTATATGCATGACCAAGAAGTGGGCATTTAGAGGCAGCCCACCGGATTTTACGCTATCTTAAAGGGAGCCCTGGAAGAGGTTTGTGGTTCAAGGCCAATGGGCACTTGAATGTAGATGGATATTGTGACGCTGATTGGGCTAGTTGCATTGATGACAGAAGATCAACATCAGGCTTTTGCGTCTTTGTAGGAGGAAACTTAGTATCTTGGAGGAGCAAGAAGCAGCCGGTGGTCTCCCGATCAACCGCAGAAGCAGAATATAGAGCAATGTCCATGTGTTTGAGTGAGATGCTATGGATGAAAGGCCTCCTATCGGAATTGAAGCTACTGCGGAGAGGACCATTAAACCTTTGGTGTGACAACAAGTCAGCGATCAACATAGCTAACAATCCAGTTCAGCATGACCGAACGAAGCATGTAGAAATAGATAGATTCTTCATCAAAGAGAGGCTCGACGAAGGCACCTTGAAGTTACACCATGTAAATTCCGGAGGACAAATAGCAGATTGTCTAACAAAAGGTTTAGGAGTTAAGGAGTGTAGTTCGGCATGTGACAAGATGGGAATGATAGATATCTATCATCCATCTTGAGGGGGAGTGTTGGGTTGTGTATATGTTGGGTCATGTGTGTGGCCCATAGGCCCACATGTTGTATGTATATTATATATCTGTACCTAAGCTAGCAAGAGTAGAGAAGAGTGAATTCTAGAAATTTCCCCACAGTACGACAATCGTCTACCTGGAGCAGATCATCTGGTCCAAGGCCTTGCTGCTCTTGACCTTCCAGTTGGCCCATCCAAAATGCGTCCACTTCTTCCCAGCTATGAAGAGGATCAGACGGCGCCTTCTCTGCAGTGGAGCGGGAACTGCCTGCACCATCAAGCAGCGAACTGCTTCCTAGATCCACCACACAATCAGTGACCATGGTATTTCCTTGCGGAGCAACTGCGGTGTGCACCTGGTTCATGGTATCTTTCTGTACATTAACTACGGCGTGCACCTGGTTCAGGGTATAGCAAGCCTGCGGAGTAAGGCTCTCCAGGTTGGCCTGGTTGAGTGCAGCTTCGGCAAGGCTGGTCTCTTCTTTCAGTTGCTGAAGCAGGCTTGTTATCATGCTGTCTGAGCTAGATCTCTCCAGGTGCAGGCTTGCTAGTGCAGCATAGCCCGTTTCACCAGCAGCAATTGGGTATATATCTTCAATGTCTACATATTCGTTGATAGCTTTGCTCTTCACGGGCAGCAACTTCCGTTTGTATGTCATGGCATCATAGTACTGAAGGCTCTCCTCGTACTTATCCCACACAGACTTGGTACCATGTTCAAAAACTGCAGACTTGTGCATGTTAGTCTTGAAAACTTCTGCTTTGGCTGAACTTTCCTCCACTTGTGCCCATAGATTTCCAGGGTACTTATCCCAGATAGAAGAGGCAACACCATGGCTGATCTGCATATGTGCGGTTATAGGATGATTAATGGGTTTATAAGTGGCTCTAGGGTACTCATCCCAGATAGCAGAGGCAGCCCCATGTCCGATCTGCATCTGTGTGGTTGTCAGACGATTAATGGGTTTAGGAGTGCCTGCCTTGTATGCTGATGTAATCAGGCCAGATAAGTTTTTCATGCTGAGACACTGTTGATAATCCTCCTCTTCTTGCTTTGACCTCTGCTCCCGCAACCGGTGTTTCTATATCACAGTAGAGAACAGAACATTCAAGACAGGGATCACACATCACATTATAGAAAATGAAGCTAATGCAAAAATTATGAATAGCAATTCAGCATAATGATGCTGTAAATGAAATGAGATTAAAACTTGTTGACTATATATGTACTGCTATGACATTACAGAAGACCCCAGGTCTAATATTACAGTCACACCCCCCATTTAACCGGTAAACGAGAAAAATCCAATAAGATGGATACATTCTTCAACAAATTCCCAGAAACATGAAAACAAGTTTAGTCCGTCGAGTTGGTAAACCAGGTTACAATAATGCTTTGGACAGGATAGTGACAGCTTAGGAGTTGGGACAACTTGCTAAACATGCAAAAGCAATTTTGTTTGTTTCCAATTGTGATTGGTTCTGTAACAAACTCTACTCCTAAACTCACAGAAATGGTTACAATTGCAATAGTAGAATTATCATCTTAGTAACTTCCAAAAGTTCAAGCTTCCTTAGGAAAACTGCATATGATGAAAGAAAAATGGAAGGCTGGAATGCCAAAAGTTCCATCAGTATAAACTAACTAGCCTAACAACAGCGCAAATGCACAAGTTGCCAGCTTCTACTACGTCTATTTTATAAATCAAAGTTAACAAAAAAGGTAAGTACTGCATATTAAAATTTTGAAATACAGCATATCGCAGCTGTAAATACACTAAACCAATCACCCACCTGGAGATGGCTTGCTATGTGCTGTGAGGTCAAATTCAAATCCTTGACATTCATGTGCCGACGAATCTTTCTAGGCATAGCAACTGTTAGCATAAAAACACTATAAGGTCACAGCTGTTAAACATAATAAATGACTGATTTATGCCGAGTAAAGATAGCCTTACACTCCCCGAGCACTTCAACAGCCTGCAAGAACTTTTCATGGAGCTGCCTGCTCCATATGAACCGACCCAGCTTCTTTGGATAGCTATGTGCTTTGAACACATTTGGTTCTTCATCCTCCTCCGTATCAGTCCAGTGATTTTTAGTAGATGATGAATCCATTCTACATTGGGTTTTCTTTCGGATGCTTGGCCCTTCAGGTCGCACCATTCTAGACCTGTGTTGCAGTGCCTTGTGCATCAGATCATTGACGGCTTCAGTGTCCAACGGCTTAAGCACATTGAAGCATGATCCTAGGTTCATACGTACAGAGACTGCCTCTACATGATCATGAGCACACATTGCTGCAGCCAAGGAACAATACACTTAGAATAAAGATTTTGGATGGCAGAAAATTTCTGAAAACAATACAACTCCAAATACAAGTACTTACTGACGAGAGGCACTTTGAGTGCATTCAGGATGTGGTGAAATAGCACCAAAGTGTCCATCGCTGTATTGCGAGGATGAACTTCTGCGACCACCAAATCAAGCTTCTCATCCTTAGCAACCCCCCTTTCAATAGCATCTAGGGCTTCAGCTGCTGTTTGGAAGGGCAGGACTATGCAACAGTAAAAGTTAGACTCAAAGCTTTGGAGAGTAAAAATTTAAAAAAACATGTTAGCATGTTAAAATATTGCGACATTACTATCCTAACCTGCACTTGTACTATTGCAATAAGTATCTTCTAAGGACTAATGTAGGTTAAAGCTACTTGATATCTGGGCATATGCTTTTCTCGTTTGACCTAATAATCCAACACTTCGGTAATCTAATTGCACTTGGAAGCGTGGCCCAGCAACTAGCACTCTAGCAGCAAGATCCTATTATGAACAACATATGGTGCATTCTAATGGTGCTTGGAAGGGTAACACTGTAGCCTATATGGAACTGCATCTGCATCCTTTCTGTTTAAAAATGTCATATATCCATGGAATGCCTGCATACGATGATGGTTGTACAATCTATAATCTACCAATGATGTCCAGGACAGATAAGCTACCATGTGGGCCATAGCTCGCCAAGTTCTACATGATGAGAAGTGCGCTATATTCATACAAGCAAGCCATACAACCATTAATTAGTGGTCCACGTCAAGATAGGCAAAAAGTATATAAGTTCTCACTGGCGACCGTACACCCAAACTTCCCGACAAATAGCCGTACACTGGCTGTATGGAAATATGAAATATCCAAAATTCAACCAGATGTGCGACGCTAACGGTCATGAAATAGTCTTTTATAGTAGAACCTTGAATAGCACATATCAGGCTTCCACTGAACGGAAGGCAGAAGAACTTCAGTTCCTCCTTTTACTCAATGAAACAAAGCCTAAAGTCTTCTAAATAGTTTCATGAATATCTTTCTTAACTTAGTAGAGAGAAATGTGTGCCAACTCTGGGAGACAACTTAAGCACACAAATGAATGAAACAGTAAACATTTATAGAAGTTTTGTAAGAGACTAAGAGTAACTAGCAGACTAATATAGCGTTAAATAACTCCCATTTCAAAAGTAACTTGAATTTCTTGAGACAATACCAATTTAGATGCCCTAAATTGGATTTTGACCACTCACAGTCAGAGGTGTGATTCTGGAGTACACCGGAAAAATTCCCCATGTGAAAAAAGAAATATACTGTTTTACAGAAAAGAAGGGAGAGCTCAATTTACAACAAGAGATCTGTCCAGAAATAGAAGAAAGCAAAACAGAACTACAAGATTAAGGGTATGGATGCGCAACTATGTGACGCATATCACGCGACTGAATCATATAAGTCTGACATCAGCTGCCTCGGACCCTAAAGCACCAGCACACAGCCACGGTAATCCAACAGCGCATTGCGCCAAAGGCATTTTCACGAACATGTGCTCGTTATATTTCTCGTTAAGAGTATACCATGAATAGTGGACATGGCTGTGCTGTGTTTGTTCTATCAACTGAGACAAAGATCCAATGAAATTGTGCATAGGTAAGAAATTGGTAATCTGTCACATGAAATCTGAGATAGTAATATCTTAGTTCTGTGTTGATCTTAGCTATAGATTTTCCTATTGAATGATTGAGATAGTATATATTTGATGCAGTCATTCAGCAACCATAGCAGATCCAAATGATAAATTTTCTAGAATACATAAAAGCTTGCTCATCTTGGCATTAGATCCAAATGATATACCTATTATCTTTCTTTCTCCCTCTAAAACACGTTTTTACATGTTAGAAAAAAGAACACAAAATGGAGATGCTTAGGAATTGAAATGTGCACCTTTGAAGTTGAATTTGGCAAGCATTTTGGAGATGGTCAACAGGGATACCGGATCATGATCAAGAACTAAGACTGAAAGATTTTCCATTACAGGTCAGTGTGACCCTATGGTAAGCAAAGGAAGACTATCAATGTTTATGATGGATCTAATACCTTCTTTCGAAGTGAGACCCTCACCAAGGGCAAAACATAGGCATTATATAGCAAATAAAGTCAGAAAAGGACGAGAAGTTAAGGAGTAGAGCCATATAATTTTTATTCAAAGTTGACTTCTATTTTGGACATTCAACACAGAAGTTGAACAAGATATACTGACTTGAGAAATACATGTGAACCTCATCCTTACTTTGTCCTCTTGCGCTTCTTCAGTTTCTAATGTAAAGAACGTACAAGGAGGTGTGACCCTTATAATCATGAATTCATGCTATCTGTTCTCTCTCGTCACAATTGCTTTTTGCACACCCTTTAATGTGACTCGACCTCCATTTCAAACACTCTATGCCGAAAAATTAATAGCCACAGGAAATATATGCCCTATGGCCATGAGCCAATCAGCACTCTCCAGCCCTAATGGGGTAGCAGTTCAGTAATACTGTAATAACCATTTTAATGTTCACTGACATTTACCAAAAGAGTAGCATGTCAACCTAAGTTTTCCAGAGTCCTCGATAATTCATCATGTTGCTGTACCGGTATCGGATGCCATGTCTGATTCAGATACTTGTCGTGTCGATATAGCTTCCACGTAAAATAATTTTTAAGAAGACGAGATAATATTCTGGGTTCCAGTAACATAGGCAAAAAAAAAACATCATCTGACACAGACCAAGACCAACCATAATTCTCCCTTGCCGCACAGTCAGTAAACATAGGCACGCAGCACACCCCCGCTACCTCACACGCACGGCACAAGCATGCCTCCCATATCATTATTACTTGAACCTGCATACCATACTGTCTTGTTGTTGGGAATTAAATTTGCATCAATGAATCCCTATCGCTGTTGGACGCATTTGTAGCAACCCCGATATATAACGACCCGCTATGTCTTGAGTAAACCTAAGCATTTCTAAAACACCATTCCGAGCTCAACTGGCTTGCCCCAAAACAAACTCAGGTTGGGGCAAAGCTAGGGTTGCGAAATGAGACCAATGACAACCCAGGTTAGGTAAAGCCCAAACTCATCGCAGGGTAACACATATCATCGATGCAAAATAAGATATAATACTAGCTCTACGAGTACTCTTTGCAATACAATACTATATGTGTATTTTATGCTCATGTGACCAGCTATATCCCTTGCTTGCACTACTCATCCTCTCCTGACCAAATAAGCCATTGCCATAGAGCTAAGTTCATCTCAAATATGCAATTAAGAATAACACAATTTCCTAAAGAGATTAGTACCATTTTATCTTCATTCAGTACCTAGTATTCGTCCGAAAGAAACAAAGCAAACAGGCCATTCACCTATTAATTGGCAACCATTAGAACTTCTAGTCCTATAGGGTTCCAACTTTGTGAAAACATACCAATGGTGTCAGTAAAGTAATGTTCTGCTTTAAGATAATTCCTCAGGCACAAGTCTGGAAGGTAAATAAGGTAATTCCATGGTCAGCTACATTATTTATAACAGTTTCACTGGTTTATGGCTTGCTGTCATGCCATGCGTAACAAGAATTCTACTACTATATGTCATTATGTGCACAGGTGTGATGAGGATATCTCATATAATCAATGCATGCCGGCGAATTTGATCTTGCAACGGTGCATGACACATGGCTGGCAATGTTACAAACTTACAATCCTACATCATGCATGCATGAGCACTAATTGCACTCCTGTACAAATAATTTCACAACAGACAAAAACAGCTGCTCTAGGTGCAATTGCATCACCCTGTTAATGACACAACAGACACCCACTCTAGCCACAATTGCATCACCATATCTGCTCGTCTTAACGCATCAAATATCTACATATGGATCTATCTGCACGAAAAGTACCAACAAAAGTAATGAGACATGCAGTTGATTCTATTAAAAAAAAGTTACGACCAATTACTCAAAAAAGAAGATATATGCATGTTATTAAATATTGATCACTTCCAGAGACAGTGGCACCGTGGCGGAGCCAGGATTTAACCAAGCTCGGGGCGGGGCCATTGCAGTATGAGTGGGAAGGGCGAAACTAAGTAAGAAACGCCCAGGGCCAATCTTAAAACCACTATTCTCGAAAAAAATATCTCCACAACCTTGGGCAGACACCCGGGGTTCCCAGGCTTGTCTCTGCCCCTATCGAGAAATATATATGACATGGCCAGTGCGGTGCATGTCTGTCCTTCGAAGGAACTAATTGCTTGCCCCTATCTTTAGAAATTAAGTCGCATATCATTTTAAAGGAATTTGTTCCATGACACATTCCCATAAGGGTAGTCGCATATCTCTCTTCTGAACTATAATATATGTTCTCACAATTCACAAGAACATTGTAAAACACGTGTGTATTTCTTCAATGATCCATGATTAATTTCTCTATCTATAAAAAATAGTATACAGTAGATACCATTTCTACTTGGGAGAATATTGAACAAAAAGTGATTACTGCAGTATCGTGTTGGGTGCGTGGAGTTGTAGCCTTCTTGGCGGTGTACCGTCCGTCCAGGCCTTTCTTCTATATGATTAATACACTCCCAGGGCGTATTCTTGAATAAGTGATTACTGCATGTATATATATGAAGTGTAACAGTAGTCCTATGACACATGGAAATGTTGCCTCTCAGTGGCATGCATTATTTACATACCAAGGATATAATTCTGACATACAACCCTTAGTTGTTGTAATGTATGTATAAGTCAACAAAAAACATTAGACAGTACACCTGAATACAGTATAGTAGCACTACTATCCACCTAACATGTTGGAGAATTTTTGTAGAGAACAAGTAAAGTTGCAATTATAGTCTCGCTATGTTTACTAAATAATATGTCAGTGGGTAACTAGAGTTATTTGTTTCATGACAATGCTAAATAAGTATTAAGAGGGTATTTCTGTGTTCAATAGCACTTATTAGCCAAAGTATGAACCAATCTCGAGATCACAAAATACATGGCATACATCTCCACTGAATGCCCACTACTGAGTGACTGAGAGCATACACTGCATATAGCGTGCAGCCTCTTACGTTAGTTTCACATGAAACAAGTTTGAACTGCATTCCGGAAGTTAGAATGGGGAAATATGAGATCAGGGGCCCAATCATCAGTTCATAGAATGCAATATGAAAATAAACATAGTAGCATACGGTGCCCAAGCTTGCAATCCTGACGCTAGCATATCATGTCTTACAAGCACGCCGGTTTTCCAGTTTAACTAAATGTATCTTCCTTGAAGACCTAATTTTTTTTTGACACATAAATTGAATGGTTACAATTGAATCAAGCTCGCATTTTCCAGGAAAAGATCATCTAAGTTTCAAGGTTATAAAAAGCACGCTTAAGCGCACGTTTAAGCTCGCTTAGGCGCTGTGCGGAGCAAAACGCGTAGCGCTCAACTGTGCTTAATTGCGCTTAGCGCTTATCCTTTAGAAAAGAGAAAAGCGGAGACAAAACGCTCAATTAGCGCCTAGCGCTTAATAGAACTCTGCTAAGTTAACACTTTATACATATAGTGTGTGAGGTGCTTGGTCAGTCAAAGGGCCAATAAACAATGTGCTAAAACATGTTTACACGCCGTATACTAGTAACAGGTCGAGTATTTATAAGGTTTTATCGTCTTATGATCCTTAGCGAATAATGGTTTATGAGGCCAGCAATTGAGCATGCAATTCTGCAACCCATTTGTAAATCACTAAACTGGAATCATAAATAGGCGTGGTCGTGATAGGTGATGCTGCTGGATGGCTTCCCTACAGATATATACGATGTACTGTGTTGCCAAACTGCTGATTTACAGAGGCGCTTGCTAATCCATAGTCCCACTAGTTCACAAATCCAATGCACGAATTACTACACACAGGAAAAAGGTCGACCCCCGCCCGACGGCACTGGAAATCCCCGAAGGAAGAGATCCCATACGAAAATGCCTTCAAATCAAAAGCTGGCAGGGTAATCGAATAGCTATCAACTACAGTAGCAAACAATGGAGCGCGCACACACGAACTGGAATCTGAAAACCTAGACTAGCGCTCAGGAGCAGAGCGTACGCTTGGGAGCGGACGGCGCGCGAACTGGGAGAGGAAATGCCAGCCGCCGAAGGCTCGCGTTGTATCGCGGATAGCCTCGACGCGGATTCGGAGGCGTCGCGCCTTCCGACCTCGGGATCCCTCTTCTCTCTCGCCGGCGGTCGCCACCTCGCCATGTGCCGACGGCGGGGTCGAACGTGCCGTCGCACAAGGGGACTGGAGACGAGAAAACATTTGCTTGGATTTCGCCGCGAATGGGCTACTCATGTGCTCCAAATGCTCCAACAAAGTGGGCCGCCTGATCCGTCACTCGTGAATTAAAGGGCCGTTGCACACGGAGGCTTGGAAGCGAACGATTCTCCTGTCAATGGCCTTACCCACTTCAGCTGCTGAGGCGGGTGAGAATTGACTCGTTTCGAAAACTTCATCAGAAAAGAAACAGCTCGTGTCCCTCAGTCCAAAAATAACTGTTTTAGATTTATCAAAAAGTGAATATATCTAGACATGAAACATGTATAAATACATCTACGTTTGTACAAACTTGAGACACTTATTTTAGAACGGAGAGAGTATTAGTCAATCAAATACTCCCTCCGTTCAAT
Organism: Poa pratensis; assembly: GCA_947311845.1. NCBI lineage: Eukaryota > Viridiplantae > Streptophyta > Magnoliopsida > Poales > Poaceae > Poa > Poa pratensis. The sequence goes on from CAMZMU010000089.1 coordinate 19,242,160, forward strand.
GTCACCCTACGAGGCATTGGACTTGGCTATCTCAACCTAAAGACGATCATAAATCATACTCCCTCCGTTTCTGAACGTGATATTAGGACGTGACTATTTGTACATGGTGGACTCATGTTCTTCCTTGAAAAAAAAAAGATCGGGAGAGAGAAATTGAAAATAATCCTATAAATCCCTCCTTTATAGATCAAAACTCATTTGTAGATGGGTAATCTATCCATAAATCGCAAGACACCTTATATTTTGAAAAATTTCTTAAAAAACTATACGCCTTACATTCAGGAACGAGGGAGTATATTCTAATGTTTTCGCGAAACGAACACCCAAGGATGAACGCCACGATATATAATTTTTGACATGTACCCTTGAGGCTGGCAAATGGTAGTGCAACATTGAAAGGGGCCAACATCATGGACGGTAGCACCGTCTCTGAAGTTACAACTTAACCATAGTTCTCAAATATTAGGCATTGGCTCTGAGAAATAATTTTAGGAATAGTAAAATAAGGCAGTTTTTTCTTTTTTTGTGAAGTTTTGGTTATTTCATACTCAATGTTATTTTCCAGTTGTTTAGTTTAACTTTTTATGAAGTTTTATCCGCTATTTAAATTGTGATAATTGACTCACTTCGAGATCGTAGCAAAAATTAAAACGACCTTCAGTGGTGGACGGCGTGAAGAGCAATCACGAGCGACGCATCAGTTCATCGCCATCAATTAGGGAAATTAAGCTCGCTGCGAGACCACCTGCTGAGGCCCGAATTGGAGATGGATGGTCCGCACCTTCGCGATTTGGATCGGATCCTTGCCCGGGTGGGTCACGTGCGACCGGGCCGTTGGGCGTCCTGGAGGTTGATTGATCGCGTCTGCCATAGACATCGATCGGGCGATTTCGTCGTGTTCTTCCTCCGCTCGAGTCTCTAATATGTGCGTTGATCGGGGTTTTTTGCAGCACGAGGATAACCTGTTCCGTTGCTGTGTCTTTTTGGTTTAGTTGGTCCAAATACACCATGGAAGGCTCGAGTCTCTCTGGTCCACTACGGGAATGTAGGGCAAAATTGAACGGGTAGAAACGTGGGAAGAAGGAGATTCGACGACTGAAAATGTTCAAATCGTGAGAGTACGGCGAGAGGCCTCCCCTAATAATTTTACTTCCATTTGTGTGGCCTATACGTATTGTTATGAAGGTATATTTCAGAAACATATTGTTATATAAACTCGTGTGGAAGTTTTGGCTCCCGGTCTCCGGTGGTCCCTCCAATTTTTTTTAAAAAAATTGAAAATCATATTTATGAGTTTCAGAAAATTATGAAAAAATTGATGTCTTGTTCAAAGAAAATGAAAAAAATGATGTCGTAGCCAGTGGTATATCCCACGAACGTGCAAGAAATGATTAGAGTGTAGATCTATGTATGCATATTTTCATATATCTAAGTTTCATCAGATTTTGTGATTTTTTTGTCGGCATAATATAAATTATTTCGAATTGATATATTCTCACGTTTTATTGGGATACACCATTCTAGACTTTGTCTTCGTTAATGCTTATCATGCGTCTCTAGTATCTGCCTCTGCGCTCCTGTGATCGTACGAGAAACGGCCGGCCACCGTGCGTGCGACGGCGCGAGCCGTGCCACGCGCTGTCGGGCATGCATTTGCATGGGCATGGCCGCCGCCGCCCAGCCCAGACGGGCCCCACGGCGCGAGCCGCGACCACGAGACGGTGGCCTGGCCCCGAGGAAAGCCACGTCGACACCACGAGTGTGGGCCACGCGCTGGAATGGATTGGATTTATTCTGCACGCCAATTATTGCATGCATGTCTTCTTTCCATGTGATGCGAACCAGAGAGCAACACGTCTTGTAGCTCTGACCACCGCCGCGTCGCCACCCGTCGTCCGGCGGCTGGCTGTCTCCCGTCCCTCACGGTGCGATGTGAAAATATCCCACGGAAAAATGTTTGTTTGCTCCCGACTCCCGAGTTCCAACGCTCCTCCACTTAAAAGAATTTTCAAATTATATTTTTGAGTTTCCAAAAAATCTGAAAAATAGGGTCGTAGCCAATAATGTTGTATCACATAAACGTGCGAAATTTTAGTTTAAAATACTTTTTATTAAAAGCTACAGAAAATAACAAAATCTGCTAAAAGGTTTAGATTTGAAAATATGCATATTTAGATCCACATTTTGTCATTCTTGTGTAGTTCAAGATACAAAGTATTTGACGTGCATACTTTGCACGTTCATGGGATATACTATTGTCAACACCCGGTTTTTAAAATGGAGGGAGCACTCGAGGTCGGAGCCAAAAGTCTCTACTCAAATATCCCGTTGTTTGGGTAGTACTAGGAGTAGGAGGGTGTCTTTGCTTCTCTCAAGTTCTAGTGATCCTGGTTTTCCTAAATCGAAGAAATATGTACGAGATTCAAAAAAAAAAATACCGGATGCAGCCAATGGTGTTTCTCACAAACGTGTAAGAAATTAATTTCAAATACTTTATATTCTCTGCTACACAAAAATGACAACATTTGATAAACTTTGATATTTAAAAATATGAATATTCTAAGCCACGCTTTTTCATTTTTGCGTAGCCGATGATACACAGTATTTGAAGTTGATTTTTTACACGGTTATGGAATACAACATTAGCTACATCTAGGATTTTTTATTTTTTTGAAAACTCGTAAATATTGTTTTCGGTTTTTAAAAATAACGATATCACTGGAGCTCAGGAGTCATGGATGCTCGGGAGCATTATGCTGGAAGACTTGTGGTTTTGACACTACAATCTTGGGTTGTATGGCTCTCACTGTTACATAATTGTCCCGCATAAATCTTCTCTTTTTGATAGGCTTGCAAGTGGTGATGCTCCAGCATGCAACTTCATGGACAATGTTGGACATGTGTATGCCATGGGCTACTACCTAGCTAATGAGATTTATCTTTGGTGGTCAAAATCTGGGACAAAAAGACCCTCGGCAGTATCATGACGACTTTGTATGATCCTCCATAAGATGATCACCGAGAAAGTGAGGGGTCTAGACTTGAATTTCGAGTATGGCAATGTTAATTGCACATGTGTGAGACCTCGCATGAATTCAGACCAGATTCAAACTTTCATGGAAATATATATGGAGTATTGAAATCTTAGTAAAGATCTCGTTGAGCATAGGTGGCCACTATTTGGATGATAATTTGGTAGTGTTTTTTCATATTTAATATTGTTTTATTTTGACCATTTGTTGCATGCGGACACTACTTCGCGTTTGAATTTGACTTCTAAAGTGTGATTTATGGATTTCAACTATTCTTTTATTATCTCATGCTGAAACATGAAAAGTTTGAATTATGCTTATGTCAAATTAGTCTTCGAATGGAGTTGCATCTTTATAAAAGAAGAGTATCACTGTTAAATACCAACTTTTTGAGTATCTGAAAAAGCTGACTCTTTGTACCCGAAAACCCTTTTTGACTATAACAAAAGAGATCTGCTACATGTACGACGTTTTTACGTCCGACATTGCAAGCACACCGTCCGTGGGCAGCATTGAACTGCATCGAACGACATAGTTCAACTGTCGGACAAGCATCAGACATAAAACGTCGTCGGATGCAGAGCTATCCCGATAACAAAATCGTTTTTGAGCACCAACGTTTTCATTATCTGCTAGAGTTACTCTAAGGCCGCGCTTGGTTGGTCGTTAATTAGGCAAACCGACGGGAATATTTCACGGAGCTGGCATGCCCATGCTGAAAATACTGAGCAAGCGCCGGAAAATATCACGGAGCGGAAATTCTACCGACAATCCAAGCGAGCCCTAACGGGTTGTCGTCGTGTACTCAAGTCTATCATGTGCACAGTGTTTGACCAGGTGCATGCATAATTAAGTTGGGCAACGCTACAAGTCTATATCTACCCTTGGTCACATGGGCCGAGATATTGAATTGAGTTTACAGTTTTTTTTTTTTTTGACGTGAGTTTACAGTTTCTTGGTGATCCGATCGATTAGCCGTTGTTTATTCCTCGACATGACAGGTACGTAGAATACAGATCCTAAAGGACAATCCATGTAGAGTACGGTATATAACTGAGTACGTACTGACCCGACTCTCCACTTTTTTCTGTAATAACAATTATACAGTGTAGCCCACAATCACAACTTTGTACCCCATCCTCTCATCGCAGAGCTAAGCTACAAGATGCTCGCCGGTGACCTAATAAACAGAGTACTTATTTAGTTCTTCCACGCCATGTTTTTCCTTAGCCAAGAATGGACTTTGAGAGTGGGTGATCGATGTTTATGCAGCGTATTTGAACGTTCTCTCACCGTGTTCCGGAAAGGAGCATGGCTCACAAACGAAAATTGTAAAGATTCGCCAAAGTTGGGTATGTTTTCTCTTTTTTTCATTCAACAGTAGTTCTTTTTCGCGGAACCTGGTCTGAAAACCATACTTCCAAGCATAGCCCAGCTAAGTAAGTGAAACCGAGAAAAACCTCACACATAGCTGGACTATCTAGCTAAACTAGGCCAAGGGCCACCAGGCAAACCACGAAACCACCGAACTGCAGGAAAATCTCACAATCTCCTTGCCACTGGAGAAAGAAGCTAAAACCGAAGGGAGGTGTGTCTCGACCTCTCCAAACTAGCGAAGAACAAGAAATAACACATCTATCAACACCGCAAGCTAGCTTGCAACCTCACCGGAAGCGTATATTTCATTCTGATATCGACATCGTAGGTGCCGGTGCCATCTAAAGTGTCATAATTCCAAAAATAACACATCCAAGGAGTAAGAGGCGTCGAAGACGTAGTCATGTCTTACTTGGCAAGCTAGATAATTTTTGTCACATTGAGAACTGGATCCCAAGAGATGGGGGTTGCGAAACTTCGAGATGAGGCATCCCGAGAAAGAAAAAAAGACGTCAAAGATTATCGATGTCACTGGCACTAACAGAAGTCGAGCAAGGTTTGCCCGAAGCACCACAACATGTTCTCGTCCATCACGTCGCGGAGAAAATTGAGCCCCCTCCATCTACTTGTGCCGCCGTCCACCGGCAAGGGCCTTGCCTACCGACATTCTCCAACAATGGTAGGAGGGGGAGGGGGAGCGAGTGTGTCGGCTAGGGTTTCGCCACCCTAGCCAACACACTCAGCAATAGTTGTGTGTGGCGACGCAACCATAGTTATGTATGGCGAACATCACACTTCTGCATCGCGGACCTCCACGCCACATTCCCCTCAGCTAACAGTGGACTCTGCCGGCACACACCCAGAACCGGAAGAGGATCACGCGTCCGTGCAGCACATACCTGACTGTCGAGTGTCGACCACAGCTGTACTTCTCCTTCCCGGGCGGTTCCGGTAGCACCAGTGCGATCTTTGCCAGCAATGGCAAAGCGGGTCAGGCCATTTCTCTCCTCCAGATTTTTGCCTTCGTCAACACAACACGCGCCGTGTGAACTGCGACCGCCCAAAGAGAGAAACAGCAACGAAAGCGGAAAGAAAATCCTCCGCCCAAATCAATCTCCGTCACCGAGTTATAAGACCCCGTCGCTTCCGTCCTCCCCGCATCCCCTCCTCAGCGCCGACGACCCCGCCGGTGACAGCGCGCCGCAGAGAGATACAGACAGAGAGAAAGAAGAGAGCAGGGGAAGGACTCCTCGAGCCAGCGGGAGGCAGCGGCAAGAAGAGGCTGAGCTGTGGCTGGAGGAGGCTGCGGCTAGGCAGCCAATGCCGCGGCGGGCGCAGGGGTAGGGAAGGCTGGTACATGGGGGGAAAGACCGGCATCGTCGACGGCTTCCGCCGCTTGTTCCACCGCCGCACGCCCTCGGGCTCCGTGCCCAGCTCCAACCAGTCCTCCGCCGGCGAGGACTTCTCCGCCTCGGACGTCGAGGCCGTCGAGGACCTGGATCTTGTTGCCCTCCGCGCCATCCGCGTCCCCAAGCGCAAGATGCCGCTCCCCGTCGAGAGCCACAAGAAGGTGAGACAGTCCCTCTCCGAGACATCTGTGCTGGTCGCGTTCCATGTTTGGGCGGCAGAAGCTTCTGGATGCTTTCTTGCGATTCTTGATTCGTCCTCACCACAAATCCTCAACCAAGATCGGATCTTTGCGGCAGTTTCTTAGCTTAGATGCTACTCCCTGACTATGTATACCGTCGTACGGTACTAGCTTGTCTGTCTTTTCTTTTCGTCGACACGGCTGCGGCCTGCAGGGCAGGTGAGCTTTGCGTCTCTCCGATCCAGTTTTCTTTTCTTTCAATCGATGCGAACGGTAGGTGATCCTGTGTGTGATAGAATCATTAGTATATTTACTCTTCGCGACCTGGTGGCTTGTCTGATCTTGGAAAATATTATGCAAAGCTGAATGTTGCTTTGTTTCTACTCCCTCCGTTCCAATTTAATTGACTTGCTATGCACCACATGTGGATGTATCTAGGCAGAGGGAGTACATCACTACATGTCCCGTTTCTTCAGAGATGTGTAGTTGGAGCATCTGATCCATAAAGCTGGCGCCCTTTCTGGATTCTCTTCAGTCTTCACACTTGTAGAATGTAGACGATGCAGTTGAATACTCAATACTACGATGTAGTCGAATCATTGCTATACTTATCACTGTTCGACCTGGTGCTTGTCTGATCTAGGAAAATATTATGCAAAGCTGAATGTTGCTCTGTTTCTACATGTCCCGTCTCTTCAGAGATGTGCAGTTGGTCGTTGGAGCATCTGCTCCATAAAGCTGGATTCTCTTCAGTATTCGCACTTGTAGCTAAATTTTTAATTTCTACGATTGCTTTCATCATCCGTGTTGCACTTATCATAAGCAGCCGTTCTTGTCCAAGTTGTCCCACTTGACTAAGATTGGTTAGTAGTAGATTGACTTGGTCTGGACCTCTAGCTCCTGTCAGCCTCAACCTTGCACTATGGTGTCTGCTTCCCTAGTTCCAAGTGAACATGACCATATCTCCGATTGCTGAGAATAGTACTACACCTACCCGAGCTAGTCTTTTCGTGTGACATTTGCTTTCCTGTTTAATTGCTTTCACTGATCTATTATTGAAGTAACCCTAGGTTATTGCACTACTAAGGATTTAAATTTTATTTTTTGATTTCATTCTTCAATTTCTTCAATCCAAAATGTTTGGTACATTCGTAGTTGGCTTTAATTTGTTCTTGCGAATTGTGATCTTGTAGAATGCACTGGAAAAAGAATTCTTCACTGAGTATGGAGAGGCAAGCCAGTACCAAATCCAAGAAGTCATTGGCAAGGGGAGTTATGGAGTAGTTGCTGCTGCAGTAGATACCCGCACCGGTGAGCGGGTTGCGATTAAGAAGATCAATGATGTGTTTGAGCACGTATCGGATGCCACACGCATCCTCCGTGAGGTCAAACTCCTTCGGCTTCTTCGTCATCCAGACGTAGTAGAGATCAAGCACATAATGCTCCCCCTTCCCGGAGGGAGTTCCAAGATATATATGTTGTTTTCGAGCTCATGGAGTCAGATCTCCATCAGGTCATCAGAGCAAATGATGACCTCACAGCAGAGCATTACCAGTTCTTCCTTTACCAACTTCTCCGTGCGCTCAAGTACATCCATGCTGGTAAGTGATTGAACTACTGCTAATCTTCATGAACCTGCTAACCAATTCATTTAACACAATCCTTAAGTTGATATATCAATTATCATTGGACTTGTATTTATTCTTTTGACGGTATTTTGCTGTATATCTTGGCACAGGTAATGTATTTCATCGCGATCTAAAGCCCAAGAATATACTGGCCAACTCGGACTGCAAACTGAAAATTTGTGACTTTGGACTTGCACGTGTATCATTTAATGATGCTCCTTCAGCTATATTTTGGACGGTAAGTGCTTGTCATTGTATTTAATAACTCACATTCTCCTATATTTTCTTACCTTTTTGTATTGTTTTTCTTTTCAAAGGATTATGTAGCAACAAGGTGGTACAGAGCACCTGAATTATGTGGCTCCTTTTTCTCGAAAGTAAGTTTTTCAGTTCTTGAACTTACAAAGTCTCGTACAAGCAATTCCTAAAAAGCAAAGTCTCGTACAAGCAAGATGAATGCTTTCTGAGCACTATATATGCAGATTCTGTCTTGATATTTGTAATACATGAAGTGTGTATCATGTTATATATCTGTATTGCTCCACTTCTTAAAGAAAAGCCCTGGAATCTCTAACTTGTATAAAGTGAAGTATACACAGGATTAAACAGTATGACAAGATTTTCTTGTTGTTTCACGCAATTATTCTGTCAAAACAAGCCGTAAATTCACTAACTCAGATGAAAATTAGAGTAGTAAAATTCCTGTAGAGATTCTGTAAACTCTCTTTGCAAGTGTCAGATATGTCCCATCTTTCTGACGAGGCTCAATTTGTATGCAGTACACTCCTGCTGTTGATGTTTGGAGTATTGGATGCATATTTGCTGAGCTTCTCACTGGACGACCACTTTTTCCTGGGAAGAATGTTGTGCACCAGTTAGATATAATAACAGACCTTCTTGGAACTCCATCATCAGAAACCTTATCTCGGGTATGTTTGTTTCCGGCCCCTTATTTGTTCTTGAAGCACCGACAAGTTCATATTCGAGGAGATGCAGTTCACTAATAAGATGAAACATTGCATCTACTAATTTCGTTCCTGTTGCACCTTTTGGTAAGATGCATCACAAGCCAGTATAGCAATTCCCCCAGTTCATGTATAGTTATATCTTTCGTGATTTATGCTAGCGGCTAGCCTTATGCAAATTTTGCAAGGGTACATTAGGGTTACAGGAGTAATAACTTACAGCTGTCCATGACCTTTGCAGATTCGAAATGAAAAGGCCAGGAGATACTTAAGTTGCATGCGAAAAAAACATCCTGTTCCCTTGACTCAGAAGTTTCCTAACACTGATCCATTGGCGGTTCACTTACTAGGGCGTTTACTTGCATTTGATCCTAAAGACCGGCCTTCTGCTGAGGAGGTAACACAAGTGTATTCTCTTACATTTATTTTCACGAACAGATATGTCCTGATATGCTATAATTTCGTTGTCTTCTTAATTCTTCAGGCTTTGGCCGATCCATATTTTGCAACTCTTGCTAATGTGGAACGTGAGCCTTCAAGACAACCAATTTCGAAACTTGAGTTTGAGTTTGAGAGGCGAAAGGTGACAAAAGATGATGTTAGAGAATTGATCTATCGAGAGGTAAGAGAGGCATAGCTTGGGTTTCCTGTTTTATGTTGATAATATATTTGTTGTTTGAGAATTGATTATTTCATGAACGCAAACAGATTTTGGAGTATCATCCACAGATGCTTCAGGAATATATGAAAGGTGGAGAACAGCTTAGCTTCCTCTATCCAAGGTACGGTGCAGACTTGCCTTGATTTTCATGCAAAAAGTTCTCAGACTTAATAGATATGTAATCAACATAGTAATTAACATATCCTATTGTTGATGCTGCAGTGGGGTTGATCGCTTTAAGCGGCAATTTGCGCACCTGGAGGAGCATTACAGCAAAGGAGAACGAGGTTCTCCACTGCAAAGAAAGCATGCCTCCTTACCAAGGTACATAACACCTCTGTCAGAAATTGAGAGTGCCAAGCTTCTTAACTTGGTCCTAGTCATTTGTGCTAAGCTCTGAATTGGCTTGCGTGTAACAGGCAGAGAGTAGGCGCATCGAATGATGGTAATAATGAACAACATACTAGTGATCAGGATCTGGGTGCAGATCCTGATGCCAATGCTGCCGCAAGCCCGCCAAGGTCACAAGACCCAGGGCAGCAGCACCCATCCGGTAACCAGAACGGTGTGAGCCCCCGGAGCTACGTGAAGAGCGCAAGCATTAGCGCTTCGAAATGTGTCGTTGTCAATCCAAATAAAGTCCCAGAGGTACTTGCTACTGATGTTGTACTACTACCTGAATTCTTCATTGATTACTGCAATTGGGCGAAGCAGTGACTCTTTGTTCTACTGTTCTCCAGTATGACGATGAAATCTCTGAGGAAACGGAAGAGGCCATCGATGAACTATTTGAAAAGATCTCCAAGATGGGCCCCTAGTGTAGCAACGACGGTGATCGGCACTGCATTTCTGTCAGGTACACCAGATGCTGGTAATAATACAGTAATGCAGTCCTAGGGCACTGCAAGTTTGGATTGCATCTTGGGCGCCGCAACAGCCAGTTGGAGATGGTTTAGGCCTTCCTTATGTGAGTGCATGCTCCTGCGATGCATACAGTTGTTGAATGCAGGGCGCCTGGCCCTGCATGGATAATTGTATTTTTACACTCAAGATCAGATGTAAGCTTGAGATTAGTAGTTCATAGAGGAAGACACTCTTGAGGTCTTCATTTTTCTATGGGATCTATGCATGATTGTAACCAACAGAGCTTCCATCTGAACATTGTCATGTTTTCCTCTCGTTATACCTTAATTAATCAAGAAACGTTGCAGCTCTGCATCTGCTGAGTTTCGATTCTGAGTTCTAGGTATTTTCTTTCGTGTTTGGGTAAGCGTACAAATTTAGGAACATCTCTTTCTAAGTGGACCAAACAATTTTTAGGGTTTCTAAGTTGATGATCCTGGCACATATTCTTCATCTTGTGGAAATAATACCACGTTTAAGTTGCACACTTTCTACATGAGTTCCAAGCAGAAGTTCATACGATTTTTGAGGCTCAAGAGCTATGAGCATAGATCTATTGTGTTATAAAAAAAAGATCACAGAGCTACTGTACATCGAGATACAACAGTGGCTACCGTCTGGGGCAAGGTCTGTCTGTACATAACATTTCAACTTCCGTAGGAACAGGAAATAATTATGTTTCTCAACTAATGTACACATCTTACATACAGTATACATGGACTCATCTGTACATAACATTTCAACTTCCGTAGGAACAGGTAAGTATTTTCATCCGCCGCCTCCGCTCTTGGATATCTACCGCGCTCTGTAGTTCTCACAGCGTCTTCAGAAAGGGCTTACTCTCCCGGCGAGCATCAGCATGAATTCAGGGACAAGACGGCGTGCGACGGGGACGGCAAGGTCCTGGGTTGACTCGCTTGGATCGTCATTGTGTATCATGGCGACAATCTCTTCCAGCATCTTATCCCTACCGCCCCGAAGAGGATCCTTTTGACACAATATTTATACCACGTAAAAAAGGGTGAAGCATTAGAACAACGAGTATTAAAATTCTGAACCGCAGGTGCAAAGGGAACTATTAATGTTCGAACAGCAATAAGACTCAAGCTACATGGAGATCACGTGAAGAAACAGAAAATCTAAACAACTAAGCCAGCCCAATCATTTAACTGAACTGAGAGGTCTTCAAGTTTCCTCCGGCGGAAAATACTGTGCTATACTAAGCCAACATAATGGTTAACGATTTACAAGCAATCTAGCCCAAGAAACAACAAAGCAAGGGCCCAGATACATTTTTTCCCACGAAAGCAAGACACATCATCGTCCTTGAAATCACAACAGGGAAAACGCTAATTTCATGGTAACCAGAAAATCATGTACTTTTTTGTTTAAACGAAGATAAAATAAAGCACTTCAAAATATTAGTAAGAAGGTCAAAACGTCCAAACAAGCTTACATATAACACCAATGCCACAGCTCACACTAATTACCTGAAGAAATAAATCAGTATGCGTCTTCCCTTCATATAAGAATAGATCCGCTTTAGCACCACGCTGTTGTAAAGCATCAAGGAAAGCTTCACTGCAATTTTCGATTGAGTCAATTCATACCAATATCTAGAACACAGGTAAAGTCTCACAAGGGAGCAACTTAGAAAATCCAATGAGGTCAATTGTTTCACTTTAACCCACCTTTCAGCAGGCGGCATTGAACAGTCACTTGTCCCATGGAGAAGGATGATATGAGGCAACAGAGAAACTGCAGATCTAACAGCTACGTCCTTAACCAACACTTGTGGAGAAAATTTCCTCAGTGATTCCTCACCTTCCATAATGCTGAAACATATGGTTGCAATGGTGTTAGTACCTTGACAATAGTGGGCAAGAAAATTGTCGGATGTCTTTTTTAAGAAGGGAAAAGATAAATTGGTGCCGAAACATGAATAATACTACTGGTCAAAGATAAATACCTGAGAAAGACAGATCGGTACAGACCACGCCTATGGAAATGATCAACCAAGTTGAGCAGATTATAACTGCAGAAATCAGAAGTCAAATGTTAAGGCCACTCCTACCAAATGTGATAAGTCATGCGATTAAATGTTGGAAAAGGAAGTACAGAGATCCAAAAGTAGCATTGGCTTCCCAGACCTGATTCCTAGAATATACTACAGAAGGAGCCTTCAATTTGCAAACCGATATTGCTTAATAAACAAAATCCTCTCTCTTAAATTTAGAGCAATCATATTACCATTCTGCCTGAACAAGAAGCACAGTAGACTAAACTGCAGCAGGAGACAAACTCTACTGGGCAGTACTGACAATGTTTGACGATGCAAAAAACTAGGTACTGGCGATATCGCACGCAAATTTTCACAGATAAAGGATCATCTACAATTTGTGCTAGTCATATACTTACCCGCCAGAAATACCGAAGTAAGCTTTTAGTTGCCCAACACTCCAATTGGAAGTATCTCCTTCACCACATTCTTTAATAGCCTGATTTACAAGAGTACATGCAGCTATATGCGCACCAGCAGATTGCCCAACAAGATAAATCCTGTTAGCACGATGTACATATAACATATAAGAAAAATGACTATATAAGTCATTTCAGGATAGAATTTGCGTTTTTTTACAACTTCTAGGCATCAAATAATCTTTTGGAAGTGAAACCTAGGTTCTTGTTCAAGTCACACCATTAAGTCCTAGAAAAGATGAATACCCAAATGAACCATTGCCTTCAACACATTCTACCTCACCTTCCACACTAATGGATTCCTAAAGCATGCATATATACCATATGTGTGCATGTGCAGGGAACACATTAGAACGAACGACATCGAAATTGCAATAGCCGAGCTTTGAATCTTGATAAGGTATAAATGTATAATCTATCAACCTTTCAGGATCACCTCCATATCTAGCTATATTGTTGCAGACAAATGAGATTCCTTGGGATACATCTTCTACCATGTCACCAATAGTCCCCTGAGGAAAGTTTCTGCAAACAGACCATTGTGATGCCCCATGAGTGTGATATCAGGAATTTGGTGCTTTGCATGTTTCGAATTTATTCTGAGTACCTGTAATCAATGCAGGCAACTAAGATGCCCCTTTCTGCCAAGCGTCTGCCTAAAAGGGCACCCCATGCTTTGTACCTGAGATATGTATAATTCGCTTCACACAAAATCAAGACACGGGGTTCTGGAATGGTAAAGAGAGAGAAAAGAACTTAGAGGTCCAATATGGTACATACTTGTACTCACCCTATGATCCATGCTCCACCAGTGACGAATGCCACGACTGGCTTCAACCCTGTTGTGCCAGCTGGTATATACAAATCCAATCTGCAGAAATAAATTCCAGGGTACAGATATCAACCACTAACTAACTTGTGAAATAAACAGAGATAAACTACAAATTGGTTTACTGAATAGAGATATTAGGCGCATGGTAATGAACTTGTAGAAAATGAACAAAGTACCTGTTTCTTGGTTGTTCTCCATATACAACACTTCTATGAACCTGGCTTGAGAAGAGGTAATAATATAAAACTGGAGTAAAGCAAAAACAAAGGGTCAAGTCTACTGCATGAGATACACTATATCATATCAACATGCTTTGGAGGCAATGATGATACCCAAGTACATCACCCTATAATCCTACTTACGAAGACAATAATAGGAAAGAAAACCCCTTGCATGAAGAGCAAAGGAAGCGGTTTCAAAACACCAACCTTGAATAAAGCCAGGCATGAGCAATAAAGCATAACAACAGAGGGCTAAAAACTGACGGATCCATCTGTAGCCTACCCTGCATAAATCAGACAAGTTATTGGAACAAACTCAACAGCCATCTATGATCAGGAGTTCGGGACTTCTCTCTTTGTTTGCTTTTCCCCTTCCACCTCCCTTCTTTTTTTCTCGAACCGGGATCACCCCATTTCCCATTACTTGCACAATGGACACCACAAGTTCACCAGGAAAAAGGTAAACTGGAGGCGGAGTTCAACACATTGTAGGAGGGAAAAACCACTAGCTAAACTTGTCTCAGACTTAAAAGTTAAAACTAAGGGACGAAACCCATTCCACCTCTCTTCTAAAGTATAGACCACTTCACTATGGTTATGTACTCTGTAATCCTATCTTAATAATTCAGTGGAATTAGCAGCTCTCCTGAGAAAAGAGAACGAGCAATCGTCTTGGACAAACGGTACTGTCGTGTATTCAATTTATGAAACATTTCGGAGCTTTTAGCGTCTGATCTCAGCAAGGTTTGAATTAGCTCGGCGCTAAATATGTTATGATACACAAACGCTCCGAAATAACAATGAGATGCAGATCACCAAGTGGAATTGGTACTAGTAACAGAAGGAAAGCGCAAGTGGCAAGGGAAATGGAACCGTGGGTACCCGAGATAGCGGAGGAGGGTGAGCGTGAGGCGGGTGAGGAGGAAGGTCTCGGCGGCCGCGTGGCCGACGTCCCGGCGGAAGGAGACGCTGCGCTGGGCGAACCGCTCCCTCATCGCGCGCCGCCGCACGCACCCGTCGGCCGGGAGGAGCGGCGCGTCCTCCGCGGCGGCGGCCGGCGAGGGCGGCGGCGTCTCCCTCTCCTTGGCTGGCGGGGAGGCGGCGCGGGCAGGGAGCTCCACCTCCATCGCGGCGTGAGGCACGAGATTCCCGAGGCCGTGGGGAAGGTGGCCGCTCTGGCACGGAGAACGTGGCGGATGCTGCGCTCGGACCTGGCAAAACTTTGAAAACTGACGAGCGGCCTTTTGGTCTGGTCGCGGCGGTGCCGCAGCACGTGGCGGAGCTGTACGCGACGGACGACCGGGATCCGGCGGCCGGCGGCGGCGTGACGGAGAGTCTGACTGGTGAGTTGTCGTTCGTAGACCTCGCCCACAGAGACTATCACCTCTTTTGAGAAGAGTCCCTTGAATTGAACCTTCTGTTGTGCCCATCTCGATCAACCCATTATCTTGAGTTCTTGACCCAAAATTCGGACCTTTTTGACATGTTGCTTGCGCGGCCCGATCACGCTTCGTTGTAAGGAATTTCATAACTAATTACGGGAAAATGTCATCACACTCGGGATACAGTCTCTTACAGACACAGTGACAACGCGTGTACCGAGTCCACAAAAAGTCACAGTTTATTCAAGTTTCCCCAATTTATATTGTTCTAATTGTGATTTTTTTTCTCCGAAACATAGTACACACGCATACACCCACCCATAAGAACGCGCATATAACCTACTCCAATGAACACCTCCGAAAAACTGACCCGACGGGTCGGAGTCTTGAGATTGACAAAATCATCACAAACGTCTCCGCTATCGACGGGAACGTCGCTTCCCACTGAAAAAATATTCCGACTTAATGAAAAATACTAGTATTAAATTTAGGGTTTAAACTTTAATGGATTTCACCCTCCTAACCATCCAACCACAGGTTGTTCTAAACTGTGAATTATGCATACGCGATTTTGCCAAAACAAATGGGTGTACAAATGTCCTCATCTAGCTGGCCAATGGTATCATATATGCTAATTAGAGTTTAGATTCTCATTGCTATCCCATGTATAAGAAGGAAATTTGCATCATCCTAATTAATTTTAGTTTTATTTTCTTGTTATTGTACCATGTATGAAAAGAAAAAACATATCCATGTTAACTAATGTCGGTTTTAGTTTTCGATGCCATCTTTCATGCCACGGTGTAGTCCATAGCAACCACAGATTTGTCAATTTTTTCTTAAAAACTTCTGGATGTGTCAATTGAGCCGATGCGAGAAACTCAAAAATCGTGCAAAACAACAATATTCTTTTTTTAAACCATCCAACAAGTTAATGGCACAAGGTCATTTTTTAACAATTTTCGCATATCTGAACTTCTTCAAGATTTTATTGTCCGTTTATTATTTCACTAAATTTATTGCCGTATGTGCGAGAAATAAGGAGAAAAACAATTAATTTTTGTATGACCATGCTGCACTTTCACCCGGAACCTCTAGTGTCCGGAGCTTCCGGCCCCTACAGAAGGTTGGCCACGAATGAACGGAGGCCATACATGCACAATAACGCATCTTGCGTTGGCATACTGCATGCTGAATTAAGACAAACCAGGTTGATCATAATCCTAAAGTTTTAATGAAATGGTAACAAAATGGAGCAAATCAAGATAAAGGGAAGACGTCGGGTCATTGTTGATTATTTTAATAATGTTGACACCTTCTATGTTGCAATACACTGTATTACCACCAATTTTGACTATCACTTAAATGAGCTATCTTCAGAATTTTTTCAGACCTTCTCTTGTCTTGGTTACTTATGTCGATTTTTTCCTTTTGAAACTTGTCTTGCATCTAGCAAAATTTGTCAGACGAATATTTCTTTGAAAAAATGTCAAAGTGTTTCCTTTGTTGCAACCGAAATCAGAACCAGATGCCGAACTAAGTAGCACATGGCTTGGAAAAGAAGATTGAGTGAACTTCATGTTATCTCCAAGCCATCATACACATCAAGATAAGAAGATGAAGTGCAAGTGGATTCATGAAGACGGAGATTAGCAAGGCTCTCCCATCATGGTGCATGGGGGAGCATTTGGAGAAGTCTTCATCAAGCATGTGCTAGCAAGCACAATCAAGAAAGATGTTCCAACTTGAGAGAGTCAAGATCGTCATCATCTAGCTCAAGTGGAATGTTCAAAGCAAAGGTATGATCTTGATAGGGTTTCTATTTTACCGGTCTCGTGGTGTTAGTGGGAGACCGGGTTATAAGATAGACGGCGTACTATCAAGAGGGGCTCTCAAGTGAGTAACTTGATCGCATCTTTGTGGAGAGCTCAAACCTTTGCATATTTGGCATATCATCTTTCTTGGTTCTTATTTGGCTTTTATCCATGTGAGAATTTAGAGCTTGTGTTTATCTCCATACCAAGCTCTAGTTCATCAAAAACGGATTTCATTTGAATATCTTGTGATGTTTTTGATGTTTTAGGTTTTACCGGTTCGTCTTTTGTAGAGAGGTCAAACTCTCCTCTTGTGTTCTCCTCCTCACATGATGGACTATGATGTGTATATGCATGATCTTGTAGAGCTTGTGATTATCTTCAAAACAAGTCCAAGATCATAGAAAACGAAGTCCGGATGAAAAACTTGTTGAGTTTCTGTGTTGGAAATATTATTGGTTTATCTGTGAGGAAAGTTTCACACCTTCCCATGTGCGTCAACTTAACTCTATTTATGGTTCTTAATATTTCCAACAAAATTGGTTTCACCTGATTTGGAGTTCGAACGAGAAAGTTATTGCATTTCAGGTTTTGCTGCTGTTTTGCCTAGGCCGGAGTCTCCGGCCTCAGGGGTGCTCAGGGGCCGGAGTCTCCGGCCCATCAGGTTTTTGGTGTGAAGTGCGCAACAAGACGGCGCCCTCTGTGTTGGGTCCGGTGTTGGTCCGGAGGGACCCCGGAGTCTTCGCCTGAGACCGGAGTCTCCGCCCAGGCCGGAGTCTCCGGCCCTCCTGAACCGGAGTCTCCGGTGTAAGTTTCCTGCAACGGCTATTTTTCTGGGAGGGGTATAAATACCCCTCCACCTACCTCTAGCCAGCTGTGACGCGAATGCCGGCGGAGGCACCAGAGCAACCAGAGGCGGCTGTTACGCAACAGCGCAGGCTTGCCCCCTGGATACTAGCTTCTGGGACAAAAATCATGGCTAACGGACAAAAATGAGAGAGGGAAAAGGATCGTACGTGTAACTTCTTCGCGGCAACGGCCTCCAGTGGCCGGATCCTTCGCTCTGCCCCCGCGCGCTCAGGGAGAAATTGCCGGCGACCGTTCCGCCATGCCCCTCTCTGTCTCCCTTACTGTTCAAAATGAGCGACAAGCAGATCAACAGAGTGACTGGGAAAGAACGAAGGGACACGTGAGCTAGCGGTGGCCTACTCTCGCCGAAGGAGATCGCCGCCGCTCCGCCTCCTCTCCTTGGTTCAAGGTCAACGAAAGAGGAATGAGGGAAAGTAGAATGAAAAACCGGTCCCTACAGAACCCAGAATAACTGAAAAAAGAAGTGGGCCGAGGGGCGCAGTTCCAAGATGCGCGCGGGACGGAACGGACGGCCACAAATGTGTCTGAACGCCAATTGCAAAATCAGATGGCTGAAAGTTAGTGTAAAGAAAAGGACTTCAACTGTGGAATTCAACTAGGTTTGTGCCACGTGCCACGAGTGTTGCCGTTTTCCGCCAAGGCGAACGTCGACGGCGGCGGAGCTCCGGCGAGCGGCGGCCGGCATTGTTTCGCGATCCGCGCGCGCACGGACAAAACCTCATAACCCACGCCCCTCCGCTTCCCAACAGCAGCGCACCACCGCACAAACCCCTCGCCGGCTCCCCGAGACCAGCCGCCATCTTCCTCCATGCCGGCCCCATCCGCGTCCCCGTCCCCGTCCTCCTCCTCCTTCGCCCCCCACCGGAAGCTCCTCCACTCCGTAAGCCTCCCTCGCCCTCACCCCAACCCCCATCCCGATTCCGCCCTACACCAACTACTCCCCTCCTCACACCTCGTCTCGCGTCTCCGTTGCAGTTGATCTACTGGGCGGTGCAGCGGTGCCGGATGTCGGAGTCGCCCTGCCGGCTCACGGTCTCCGTCAAGATCCCCTCCGACCCCGCCGCCTCCTCGCCCCTGCGCGTCTCCGGTAACCTAGCAGGCTTGCTGCATGCACCGCTGTTCCTTCTTCCGGTTACATTTGGTTCGGTCCCCAATTGTGTGAACTGATGCAGTTTCGGACACTGGAGTTGGGAGCAAGCTGGAGGAGTTCCTGGAGCTGGATGCCCTGGCGCGCGAGACTCCCGTGGAGAAATGGGGTATGTGATCACCTCCTTGTGCACATGAGTTTTATTTCATGAGCATCTGCACGAAAGCTTGGAGTCTGATTTATATTAGAAATGTCCCTAGTGAGAAACATTGTCAGTAAGTTGCCTCCCTGGTCCCATCTTCACTCTTCAGTTATACTCCCTCGGTTTTAAAATATAAGATGTTTTAGAGTTTGTCCATATTCACATATTTATAAACGTATCGACACACGTTTTAGTGCATATGTACACTCATTTTACTCCGTATCTAGACAACATGTGTATCACCTAAAACATCTTATATTTAAAAACGGAGGGAGTAGCCTATTAGAGCATACCTGAGAGATGATCAGGTGCTCATGTCATAAACATTTGCTGATATCACCACCGTTGAAATGAAGATAGCAGCCATAGTTTCCATTTCCGTATTCAGATATTGTACCAACTGGAATGCGACAACATTGCTTATTTTAGATATTCATCTGATTTAGCATTGGCAATGTTTCTTGTTTTTAGGTTCAGCTTTCTCTGTCTGACACAAGTTTTCCTTATCTGCAGATGGCACCCTCTTAATCACAACTACCGGTGTGTTTTCTGTTTCCTCCATGTATAAAATTGTTAATTGTTTTATTCTTGTTATATACCATTTTTCCTGCTGTACGGTACAATCCCAGTTCTTTAATGTACATTTGTGGTTGGAGTTTTTAAATATCGGTTGCACACATTCTAAAACGGCGTTCAAAGAGAATCTTCGAAGGAACACAAGTATATCTTGCAAAAAATATTTTATTTGGTTAAGATATTGTGATTTCAGGAAGGCCATTGATGGTTTCTTGCCTTGTTCCGTTTTATAGGAGTCGATGACAAAGCTATTTATCATTATCGATTTAATCTTCAAGAAGACATATCTTCAAGTGCAAGATTCAGCAAGCTGGCTACCACATAC
Source organism: Poa pratensis (assembly GCA_947311845.1). Taxonomy (NCBI): domain Eukaryota; kingdom Viridiplantae; phylum Streptophyta; class Magnoliopsida; order Poales; family Poaceae; genus Poa; species Poa pratensis. The sequence continues at coordinate 19,262,101 of CAMZMU010000089.1, forward strand.
AAGAATTATGCCACTTTCAGGCAGGTCATCTCTTGTCAGTTGGATGCACACCCATCGTATACTGGGTTTACTTCAATCATATATGCCTTTTTTAGTGCAGTGGAACCGAAGTATGCATTTGTCTTTCAAATGAAGCTGATCTTGATCACTTCATATTATGGCTGACTGGCTTTGTACGTAAGGTCTGTCTTGCTAACATATATGCTTCTTCCTTTTCACCGCATTTATGCTCAACCTTAGCAAACAGTTAAGCATTGTGATATGTAATCCCTGTCAATACTGAATTCCTGACAATGATTTTATAATATAAACTTTCTGAAGAAAGTATAATCTTTAACTTAAATGTGGTTAACATTAATTTCTGTGTTGATGGCTCATATACTTTCTGACCCTTTTCATTATTAACCTATGCAGATATTTGTTCCACGAGCAGCTGTGAGTATTTCTGAGCTGCTATATCACAACATGCAATCTAAGCATTTCATACGATTTGATTCCCACTATTCTTTTCCAGCTCCTCATAATTATCACATCCCAGTTTTCTACTTCCATTAACCCCTTAAATCTTAATTCATTGCATCCTCAACTCAAAATTTCAGTGCATATACATCACAATGACTATACAAAATACATTGATATATTAGGAGTAATTATGCTGTCTATTATGGGCATATTACGTTAAGTGTTACTCTCTTGTTAAAAGGATAATGGTGCTTACATTGCTTTGCCTTCTAGTTTATGGGTTCTGTGTGGCCTTCTATTTGTTGGAGTAGCAAAATTAATTATATTTGGACTTTTTAAAGTCCATTGGATGATAACTGAAAATTTTCTGCCCACTCTGAGGTGATAGCTGAATGAAAACGGTAATGAGCACCTTTAGTAATCGGTCCTATTACATTGCGCCCAACTTATTTAATTTAGCTATGTAATGGTATATGTTCATTCTTTGTTGTTGAGCATCAAGTAGGCATAAAACTGTACCGTATCTCTGTTTTCGATTCCTTCTTTCTTCTTTGCCTGACCTCTTTAGTGGTTGTGTCGTTATCTTATGTTGAACCTACCCAGAACTTAGCAGTTGAGCTCTCCATTGAGCAAACAGGAACTGCTGGATCAAGCAATGTTTGTCTGCGACATGATTCTGATGATGCCCATCTTTCTATTGCCACATCAAGTATTGAGCGGCTAGTTTCTGGCCTTAAAGATTACGCACTCTCACATGGAAACACTTGCGAAAAGTGTGATGCATGTTGTATGAATAGGTAAAACTTTCGTAGCTCTGCCATACATATTTTCAGTTAGTCTGGAAACATTGTTTTGCTTAAATTCCTCACACATGCTCCACGATATTTGTTCTGAAGCTGGCTTACTATTACCTAAAGGCAACTAGACAAGGATTGTGTTAAGTTAATGCTGCCTTTGCTCCTGAAAAGAACCTGCAACATTGATATTATGTTTGTACTAACTTTAAGGCTCCTTCCATTTTCTTCGCATTCATAATTAATATGTATGTGTTATCTCCCAGATTCTGACTTTGGGTGGTACTGGTTTATCATGAGAATTCATCTTTGAGCTTTGTTCATTGAACTTGCGTTTGGATGGAATGATATCCCTGGGGAATTGTCTCTCTTCTACCAGATTTCATAGTTGATTCACCCTGTTAAGTAGACCACTTGGTCTTTTCTGATTTATAGTTTATTGAAGTAGATTCTTGTTCATTTACATTGTCTTGTCAGTGTCAGGTAGAGATAGGGAAAGCTAATGAATAACTAATTTTGAAAATTATCTTGCGGTCATTGATTCTTACATGTGTGTCAACAATATTTACTGTTGAAGGCATCCATTGTTTCACAGCTGAAGTTATTACAACCTTGGGCTTGAGCTATATTTACTTGTCTAGGCCTTACAGTTTTCTTGAGTTAAACAAACTAGCAAACCATGAGAAAAAATTGTTTATGTTGGCCAACAACATCTGGCGCTGGAATGGACTAGTACACTCATTTCCCACCAGCCAACCTTGATCACTTTCAGGCTTCAGCTTCTTAGTTATGTATGTACTTAGTTCCTAATTCCAAACCTTGCTGTTGCCTAGTCTGTAATCATTATGTTCAATCATTCGCATAGTAATGGATATCACATTCATTATCGTGAATTCTTCAGAAATCTGTTCTGACACATTGACATAATCTGTACTTTATCCTTCTGCTTTCTGATTCCCATTTCAGAGATCGTCTGAAGTTTGGAACTGGATCAGCCAAGATTGTAGACAGAAGAAGAGATAAAGGGCTACTTGTCGAAGTAGTCATAATGATTGCACATACGGCAACAGATTCGACTTGTTGGATGTTTGACTGTTCATCCTCTCAGGTTTACATTAAACCTTTATGTTACATTACACAATCTGATTTTGCAGTTACATACTTGCATTCGACTTCGTATTGAGTAAATTTACAGAAGTTGAAACATCATGCCATATCAATTTGTATGGTGAATTGGTGATGGCATGATTCAACCACGTATCATTGCTTCTGATGGATCGTGAAATGCCAAATTGTAGGTCTTGCATTTTGAAGACTTCATACCCTGTCCCATATCACAGTCATCCTTCAATGTTCTCATGAGCATGGACTGGCAAAGCTACGGTTTCAAGCTAAAAGGAGGTTTCATGGATGGTGAAGGAAATGCTGTGCTTGAGTGGGATAACCTGACATTTGCTCGTGTTGATATTGCCATTCACTCTTACCATGGAGTATATCCAGTTTTCGTTCCATGCATACTTTCTTTTTCTAGTTTTTGTTTCGCGTGGATATTCTCTATCGGCTTTTCCGAAGTGTTTTTCTCTGGTTATCCTTGACTTGCTGTAGCTACAGTGCAAGAATGGCAGAGATCTGAACCAGATAAATATCTTGTGAGGAAGGCACTTAAGTCTGCATTGTTTCACTTGAAAGAAGATCATGCAAGAGACTTTCTCAGTTGTCATGGAAAGAAAGTATGTGCCTTACCTATTACTACATGTTTTCTGTCAACTAACATATTTGTGAAAACTTTAATTCTCCTGTATTTCAGTCTTATAGTTTTTTAACTGAAGAAATATTATTGTTAGTTGAACGAGAGCTGATGCAATACTGCTATCAGATAGACTCAGGTGCAGATTATCTTACTTCTGTGCAAATAACAGTGCAAACCAACCCAATGTTCTTTTAGAGGAGCAAACAGATCTTACTGCTTTTTGACAGAAACAAGGAATCTTAATAAGCACTATATATTCATCTGTTACATGGTCTGGAAAATTGCAGCACCATAAGCTGTGCTGATGTTCTCCAAAATGTGCCGTTGCACTTATTCAACTACATGCTACTATAGTACTACATAGGGTACCTTTAGACTTGTCCACGTTTACATGTCATTGGTATTAAGCAGCCCTTGTAGGTTTGTGAAATAGCACTGTTGATTCCTAACTTTATTGTAAATAACCTCACTTTCCTTGATACCAATGTAGTGCTATTGTCCGTGAGATGAAGAGTAAACACCAGTCTGGTTCATCTTGATAATGAGTTCTGTACTTCATACTGATGTATTGCATTTATCTCTGAAACAAATTGTGAATGTCAGTTCGGTTTATCTTGGTAATCTGCAAGCAGGGGACATGGCTCCCCCGATGATAGAAAAAAGTTGCTAGTATGTCCACCAGCAGTACCTCACACATGGTTGCTTGTTTAACTTGCTAGTATGTCCACTGCTGTTGCTAGTAGCTATTACCAGGATACAATTAGAGCTTTTGTTGGTTGCACCTTGCCACTGCCGACCGAGCATGGCCTTGAAAATGTGTGAATTGTCTGGTTAATTACTTTCCTTCCGCTACCTTAACTGATGACCAGTAACATGAGCTGCTGATCATATCATTCCAGATCCGCGAATATGTTCCTGATCTTGCAGAATCGATCGCCGGTCTCATCTCATCATCCAATGACCAAGAGTTCCAAGATGAATGTCTCGCCCTTCTCGGGCTAGGCTCTGACCAGGACATCTCAGAAGGGGCAGTCAGATCCTGCATCAGCGACAAGATGGCCCGCATCATAGAGAGGAACGACACCAAGGAGAATGTTGAGGAGAACACGCCTTATCTGTTCGAGTGCGAGAAGTTGGACGATGACAATCAGCAGCTGGATGAGGAAGATGGGGATGAGGATTTTGTTTCCGATTACTAATATTGTGTTGCCAATATAGTAGCAGCTGTCTTGTTCACCCGCCCTACATTTAGCAACACCTTGTTTAAAAATATTTGAGGATAGAAATTAATATTATTTTTAGAGAGTAATGTGAAATAGAAATGTGTCCTTTAGATTGCAACGACATGTAGTTTGAATAATCCAAAAGTGGGGCTCTTGTGGATGTTGTTGACACTGATAAATGTTGATGAAAATGTGTCTTTGTTCTTTAAATCATCGCAACATTCATGTGCATTATGTTTACACGTGTGACGACTCAAGAAACTTGTAGGTTCTAGCAACATACGGGCATTCAACTAGTCAACACATCATTTGTAAATCTTTCCCCTTAACTGAAAGGGGGTGCCTGTTCTTGAAAAAAAAATTTCTGTGAAAAATACAAAGTAAAAGTATGTTCAACGAGTGGAATGTTAAAATTGCATAGATAATTATCAGTTCCATCGTTGCTCGCTAGGAACAACAACTCCAAGGCCGACGTGTCCTGTGTATTCAACATCGCTTTAGATAGTTGATCATCCATAGATGCAAGGGACTGGTGCAAATTAAAATCCCGCTGAAATTCAACCCAAAATGCAACTATTTGTATTTTGTGAAAAAGGATAAAAATATATTATATTCATTTCCAATTTGTAGCATTAACTACTTTCATAAATAAAAGCCGAAAATTTAGATATATTTAAATGATTATTAAAGCAGGTGGCTGAGCAGATAAGCACTGGCTGGCAATTTAATTCCACTTAATTTCGAATGCTTATCTTATCTACTGTTCTAATGGAATTCCCAGATTGAAGTTGCGAGCACTAATGTCTCGCTCTATAAAAACTCACCATTTTCTATTTGTGTTCATCTTCACAACTCACAATTCTGACAAACATCAACAATTTATATCAACGCCACATTTAGCTAAGATGAGGACAGCATTGGTGCTATTCCTGACCCTCGCCTTTCTCGCGCTAGCATCAGGTACCACCTTTTGCTGTAGTACATTGCTTTGCAACTCGCCCACCAACTTATAGTCGTGATTTCTTATATTTTCTTCATGTTGAAATTTTGTAGATGCAAAAGAATGTACGCCACATGTTGTCCCACCTCTGGGTAAGGCGTGCACATCTCAGACATGCAACGATGCATGCGTAAGGCTGAACGCTGGTTGCGACGCTGTGGGTAGAGCGTGTACTTGGAATGCCATTTGCACTGACAATGGCTGCAAATGCACAATATGCTCTTGAGATACTCCAAGAAACAAGTGATTACTAGATAGAATATTAGATACATGCGAAATAATAATATCGTAATGGTGTTGCGGCAATTGGCCCATTGGTCCTACACCTGTAATATGGATATGATATTCCCATTTGAGTTGCTTACAATTATCGCTTGAGCAATGTATGACATATTTGCAGGTAGTTTTGTGAGCTTATCTCTATGTGAGGGATGAGAACAAACAACTCACTGGATCTACATATTAATCTATCTGCTGAAATATTGGGTGGGCTTTAGACCCATTAGCATTTCCAGAAAAAATCCCTAAAGGCCCATGCTGTGGCAAGTGGTGAGAGTTTAGTCCCATATGGCTAGTTTAGAGAGATGTACACCAACTTATAAGGTGAACTATTCTCCACCATGTATGAGGTGTTGGCTGTGAAGTGAATGGAGGTGTTCCAAACGCGCGCTCCTCCTCCTCCGCCGCCCGCCTCGCCTCGCCTCGTCACGACACGACGCGACGCATCGTTCCCGTGCCTATATAAGAGAGGTCGCTCCTCCCACCACCGTTCCACTCTCTCTGTCGCTGCCACCGGTGATCCCATCCCGTCTACCACGTACACGGCTGACGGGAGAGTAGGCCTCCGAAACCCCGCCTCTCAACATCCTGTACGGGAGAGGGGCGATTAGGTTTTTGGGGAGCGTCTTCCACGCGACTGCTCGCCTCCGTTTGTCTGCTTCAACTACGTCCGCGTCGCCTTCGACATCACCATGACCACCGACGCCGACAAGGTCACCGAGGAGATCAGTACCGCTGCTGCTGCCGCGGACGCCTCAGCTGCTGCTACGGCCAACGCCGCCGCCGCTGCCTCTGCTACCGCTACGGCCAACTGGCCTATTGGAGGGTACACGCTTATCCCTTTCCTGATTATTTGCATGACTGCCGTACTAGCGATCTGTGTAGATGTTTCTATATCGTAGAGTTTCAGTATGCCATTAGCACTGTTTGCGTCATGCTCATGATTTATAATTGGATTAATTTAATCGAACAATTGCTTATATACTCAACAATCCAAAAACCTAAAATGTGTAGGCAATTTTCGATCCAAGGTTTCACTGCTGCACTGAAACCAACTCCGTTTACGGGGACTTATTTTAAGCGTTGGCAAACCAAAACCACCTTATGGCTCACGGCGATGAACGTGTTCTGGGTCGCCGGTGTAACTCCCACTAGAACGATTGCTCCTGAACAGGAGAAGGCGTTCAGGGATGCCACCGTTGTCTTTGTTGGAGCCGTTCTGAGCGTGATCGGAGATAAGTTGGTTGATGCATATTTACATGTGCGGGTTGCCAATGACTTATGGGAGGTGCTCGAATCTAAATTCAGTGCAACTGATGCTGGAAGCGAGATGTACACTATAGAGCAGTTCCACGATTACAAGATGGTTGAAAACCGTTCTGTATTGGAACAAGCTCATGAGATACAGTGCATCGCTAAGGAGCTTGAGCTTCTCAAGTGTGTGTTACCGGGCAAATTTGTCGCGGGATGCATAATCACTAAGCTGCCTAATTCCTGGAGGAACTTTGCTACTACTCTGAAACATCAGAGGCGTGAATTCTCAGTTGAGGATGTCATCGGCCATCTGAGTGTCGAGCAGAATTCGAGAGCAAATGACTCGCACGGAAAAGGGAACAAGGGAACTTCTGTCGCCAACTTTGTACAGAAGAACTCCAACTTCCACAAGCCCAAGGGGAAACCTGGTGTCCAACAGAATACCGATTTCAAGAAGAAGGGTAAGAAGCCCTTCAACAAGGATAAGAAGAAAGGAGTCTGCTTCACATGTGGTTCAGAGGAACATTGAGCTCCCAAGTGCCCAAAGAAGTTCAAGAAACCAGGACAGGACTCCAAGTCTGTCAACATGGTTGTGAGCAACAATGAGAATGGAGCATCTGGGTACGATAATTTGTTTACTGTATTTTCAGTTTGTCAGTCTAACGATTGGTGGATTGACACGGGTGCAAATATTCATGTATGTGCTGACATCTTATTGTTTTCTTCTTATCAGGTCACAGGGAACGGTCCGTACTGATGGGGAATGGCGCAAGTGCTTCTATTCTTGGTGTTGGCATGGTCGATCTGAAGTTTACTTCGGGAAGGATCGTGCAACTCAAGAACATGCAGCATGTCCCCGCCATCAAGAAGAATCTCGTTAGTGGATCCCTTCTATGTAGAGAAGGGTTTAAGTTGGTATTCAGGTCTAATAAAGTAGTTGTTACGAAATATGGACTATTTGTTGGAAAAGGTTATGAATACGGAGGCTTGTTCCGCTTTTCCCTCGCTGATTTTTGTAATAAAGTCGTGAACAATATTCATTCGAATGTTAATGAAACAGAAGTTTGGCATTCACGTCTTTGTCACATTGGTTTCAGTTGTATGACGCGGTTAGCAAAATTGAATTTAATCCCGAGTTTCACTTTAGCCAAAGGTTCTAAGTGACATTCATGTGTGCAAGCAAAGCAATCTCGCAAGCCCCATAAAGCTGCGGAGGAGAGACACTTGGCATCATTAGAACTCATACATTCTGATCTTTGTGAGATGAATGGTGTGTTGACTAAAGGTGGAAATAGATACTTCATGACACTCATAGATGATTCCACTAGATATTGCTATGTATATTTGTTAAGCACTAAAGATGAGGCTCTACACTACATTAAAATCTATAAGACAGAAGTTGAGAATCAACTTGAAAAGAAAATTAAACGAATCCGATCAGATCGTGGTGGAGAGTACTTCTCAAATGAGTTTGATTCTTTCTGTTCGGAACACGGTATTATTCATGAGAGGACGCCTCTCTATTCTCCCCAGTCAAATGGGGTTGCTGAACGGAAAAACGTACTCTAACAGATTTGGTTAACGCCATGTTATATACATCGGGTTTATCCAATGCATGGTGGGGGAGGCTATATTGACTTCATGTCATGTCCCGAATAAAGTTCCGACAAAAGACAATGAGATCACTCCCTATGAACAATGGGAGAAGAGAAGAACGACACTCTCATACTTGCGTACTTGGGGCTGCTTGGCGAAAGTCAACGTGCCGATTCCCAAAAAGCGTAAGCTTGGACCAAAGACCGTAGACTGTGTTAATTTGGGCTACACTAAGAATAGCGTCGGCTATAGATTTCTAGTAGTGAAATCTGAGGTACCTGACGTGAAGGCCGGTACAATTATGGAGGCTAAAGATGCTACATTCTTTGAGGATATTTTTCCTATGAGAGATATGCCAAGCACTTCTAGACAGGAATCTGATGAGACTCCTGAACCTGCCATTCCTATGGAATATTATGAACAAACACATGATGAAAATCCTGAGGAGGATGACAAGGAAACCCTTGGTAGGGGCAAGAGACAGAGGACTGCAAAGTCCTTTGGTGATGATTTCCATGTGTACCTTGTGGATGATACTCCCACTTCTATTTCAGAGGCTTATGCGTCTCCGGATGCGGATTACTGGAAAGAAGCGGTCCGTAGCGAGATGGACTCCATCATGGCTAACGGAACATGGGAAATTACTGAACGTCCCTATGGCTGTAAACCATTGGGATGTAAGTGGGTGTTCAAAAAGAAGCTTAGACCCGATGGTACGATTGAAAAGTACAAGGCCAGGCTTGTGGCCAAGTGTTATTCCCAGAAAGAAGAGGAAGATTTCTTCGACACTTATTCACCTGTAGCAAGACTGACCACCTGATGGCGTGTACAACGACGCCAGAAAGCACTCTTGATAGCCCTTCACGTAGTTACCTGCGTGAAAACACTAGTACAGAACGACACATCGGAAACGGGCCAAAAACCCCTTCGGCAACGGAGAAAGGGTCCGTGTCCCCGCCTCTGTCACTGATGTGAAGCCTCACAATGGCAACGGAGGAGATAAACCGTTTCTGATGTATTTAACATTAGACACGGAGTTTTGCTAATAACCGTTTCTAATAAGGGTTACAGGAAAACAAAACAAAACAAAAAACACGGTGACGGGCTGTGCCGTCGATGGAGCCCCGCTCCATGCGACTAGACGGACGCCCGGTCGTCACCGTATTCCTGTACGCCCTGCTTTACAAAAGTTCATCAGTGCGCGTGGCTGGAGCTCTGCTCCTATGTCTTCACGGCCGCCAGATGAACATCTACTGTCTTTCCTGCTGCGCAAAATGTACTGCTCCTGGTGACGGCACCGTGTATGGAGCCCCGCTCCTAGGTCTTCACGGCAGCAGCATCGTCACCAAGCATCCACCAAGCCCTTGAAACAACGAATATTCTTTGTTAAAAACAGCAAACAAAGCTAATAAACATAGCCAATAAGCAGTAAACAAAGCAAACCGAGCTAAATACATAGCTGAAGAGCTAACTAACAGATCAAACCAAGCTAAATAAGTAGCTAACATAGCAAATACATAGCTGAACAGAGCTAACTAACAGAGCAACCCGAGCTAAATAAGTAGCTAACATAGCAAATACATAGCTGAACAGAGTAAACCGAGCTAAATAAGTAGCTAACATAGCAAATACATAGCTGAACAGAGCTAACTAACAGAGCAAACCGAGCTAAATAATTAGCTAACATAGCAAATACATAGCTAAACAAAGCAAACCGAGCTAAATAAATAGCTAACATAGCAAATACATAGCTGAACAGAGCTAACTAACAGAGCAAACCGAGCTAAATAAGTAGCTAACATAGCAAATACATAGCTAAACAAAGCAAACCGAGCTAAATAAGTAGCTAACATAGCAAATACATAGCTGAACAGAGCTAGCTAACAGAGCAAACTGAGCTAAATAAGTAGCTAACATAGCAAATACATAGCTAAACAAAGCAAACCGAGCTAAATAAATAGCTAACATAGCAAATACATAGCTGAACAGAGCTAACTAACAGAGCAAACTAAGCTAAATAAGTAGCTAATATAGCAAATAAATAGCTAAACAAAGCAAACCGAGCTAAATAAGTAGCTAACATAGCAAATACATAGCTGAACAGAGCTAACTAACAGAGCAAACCGAGCTAAATAAGTAGCTAACATAGCAAATACATAGCTAAACAAAGCAAACCGAGCTAAATAAGTAGCTAACATAGCAAATACATAGCTGAACAGAGCTAACTAACAGAGCAAACCGAGCTAAATAAGTAGCTAACAGAGCAGTCATTTACCTTAGGCGAGGCGGGGTCGCTTTCCGTCGCGGATTGCATCCCAGGCGTCGGCGTCGGCGCCGGAGCCACTGCCAGAGGAGACGTCAGAGGAGACCTCATCCTGCTCGAACACCGGAGCGTCCTCCTCCTCCTCCTCCTCCTCCGCCGCCGCCACCGCTGCCGCCGCCGCATCTGGCCCAGGGCCCTGGCCAGGGAGAAGAGAGCGGTCTATGGCCGCCCGGAGCCGCGTCTGGAACAACGCCTCCTCGGCGGCTTCTATCGCGTGCTCGGCGGCGGAGATGCGGATAGCTCTCTGCATCGCAGACGCCCGAATGACACCCTCGGCGCGCTCGCGCTCAAAGGAGGCGCGAGAGAGGAGGAGACCGACCTCCAGATTCTCGTCCTCATCATCCGAGGAGGACGATGAGGACGAGATCCGGGCGTCGGTGGCCGCCGCCGCCGTGGATCCGGATGGGATTTGACGGCTCAGAATGAACTCGCGACCGCAGTCGCCGGGGATCTGGCCCTAGTTGTAGGGGAGATCCGGGCTACGCCTCGGAGGGTGGGAGGAGGAAGATGCTCCATCCTGACTTCCGTCGGCGCCGGAGGGGTTCGCCATCGATGGGTGAAGTAGGAGGAGAGCGTGTGCGGCTAGGGTTAGGAACTGGGGAGAGTGAGACAGAGAGTGAGAGTGAGATACAGTACTAGAGTGGGAGATATTAATACCGGCACCGCTTAATGTGCCTTCACATGGGAAACGGAGACAGACCGATCTCCGTTTCTGATGTGGAAATATCAGCAACGGAGATATTCTTTCCTCCGTTGCCTATATATGAGCAACGGAGATCTTTTCAGCCTCCGTTACCATTGTGTCGGGCCCATCGACCGACTAGCGCGCGCGCACACTCGCGGAAGCGCGCGGAGCTCATTTTTCCGTCGCCTAACTCTTGCCGTTGCCATAGAGGGGTATCCGATGTGTCGTTCTGTACTAGTGAAAGTAAATGGGTTAGGTTGAGACTCCAAGTGCAGAGTGTGTAGTAAGTGGAAGACGTGTTTTCCCCACGAGGGTGACTCGAGGGTTTAATATCGAACTCTCGGGGAATCAGTAGTGAAGATTTATCTTTCCTATCCTTCTTTTGGTTACCTACAAAACAAAGTAAATGTTTTGGTCATCAACCTCACCTAGTGGTTGTCAAGCACAAGGTGTGAGAATGATATCAAGATAATATGCAATGCAAACAAGAAATAAATATGCAATGGTGGTAAATAAATATGCAAGGATGATGGTAGCAATGATAAATGATATTTTTGGGTTTTATATGATGAATGCAAGATGTAAAACTGTTTTTGTATTTTCGGATTTTTAAATGGCAGAAAATGGAAAAGTGGTAAAAGTGGTTGGAAAGGTGTTTCTTATGATTAAAAATGGACCGGGGTTCATGGTTTCACAAATGCACTCTCTCTTTAATAAAGTGGTAGACAATGGAACACTAGAGTTGACATATGAGATTGCAAACAACAGTTTAATGACAAGTTATAATTATATGGGCATCACGTCCTAACATAGAGACCTTTTGATTATTAGTCTCTCTTATACTCCACAAAGATGCGAACTAAATCATAACACCTCAGTAATTAAGATAACTCAGAGTATAGCAATAAGTATCATGACATGAAGTTAAAATAAGAACATGCTAGATCTAGTCATGGAGTAGTGGCGATGGTCACACCCACATCTCCGGTAGCATGATATTTCTTTTTATCCCTAGTGAGGCAACAAAGTAAGATAAAAATACCCAAGAGGATCGCAGAACTCTCTCTCACGTTCACTGCACTAGCCACCCCCGTTACTCCAACTAATGCACACGTTCCCCCTCACACGCTCTCATAAACATGCTTGATCATAACAAGTAAATAAGAACGGGGTACATAATATGAATCTACTTTCATAACTGAAACAAAACCATTGCAATCTCAAACATATATTAACTCATAAAATGATCCACCACAAAGGTATTACATAGATGACCATAATCATGTTCAGCAGCTCATACGGTACTAATTAGTGAAGCTCAAGAGAGAGAGATACATAAGTTACTTCCACAAACCCATAGTCCAGAGGTGGACTACTCCCTCTTCATCATGGAGACGGTGGAGAAGTCGATGGAGAAGATGGAGACCACGCCGGCAGCGCCCCGCCGGAGTTTTCTCCCTCCAATCTGCAGCTCCAGGTCTCTGTTTCGGTGTTTCTGTGTTTCTGCGGCGCTCCCTCCAGAGAACGTCGGGAGACTATTTTTATAGGCGTTTTTAGGTCAAAACGGAGTCGGTGGAGGAAAGATCGATGGCAGCGGAGCGTCGAGGCCCAAATTGGGGGGTCCCACGCGGCCAGGTACAGGGGCCGCGTGGGCCCACCTCTTTTGGCCCTCGGGCCTCTGTTTGTTCGCTTCCTTCGCCCCCCAAGTCTTCTTCCTTCCAAATATTTACGCTCGTAAATTTGCAGGTGATTTGGACGTCGTTTGGGTCCCTGAAACATTAAAGGAAAGAAATAGGGTTTTCTGCCTGCGCAGGGTTAATTCCATAAAAATAGGAAACATATCAAATATTCCCAAAATCATTATAAAACAGTGATATAACCCTTATATGATGCAAATATGACTGGAATATAAGTAAAAATAATGCAAAGTTCATGTATGCATTTTACATGCATCACCACCATACGAGTATTACTCTCTTTGGCGGCCTCACATGGTCTTCTCGTCCACCAGATGGATGTTAAGACGGCTTTTCTGAACGGAGAGCTAGACGAGAAAATCTACATGCAACAGCCAGATGGCTTTGTATTAGATGGTCAGGAAGGAAAGGTGTGTAAGTTACTGAAATCTTTATATGGTCTAAAACAAGCACCTAATCAATGGCATGAGAACAACTTTAACCTCTGCTGGTTTTGTTGTTAATGAAGCTGACAAATGCGTATACTATCGCCATGGTGGGGGCGAAGGAGTTATACTGTGCCTGTATGTTGATGATATACTGATATTTGGGACCAACCTCAAAGTTATTGAGGAGGTTAAGTCATTTCTATCTCAGAACTTTGAGATGAAGGACCTTGGTGTGGCTGATGTTATTTTGAACATCAAGCTATTGAGAGATAATGCGGGTGAGATTACTCTTTTGCAATCCCATTATGTTGAGAAGATTTTGAGTCATTTTGGATATTCGGACTGCAAAATTTCTCCAACACCATATGATCCTAGTGTGCAGATTCGAAAGTTCAAAGACACAACTAAGGATCAGCTGAGATACTCTCAAGTAATTGGTTCACTCATGTACCTAGCAAGCGCTACGAGGCCTGACATCATGTTTGCTCTGTGCAAACTGAGCCGGTTTGTTTCCAATCCGGGTGATGTGCATTGGCATGCCGTTGAAAGAATTATGCGCTATCTGAAAGGTACTGTGAACCATGGACTTCACTATGCCGGAAGCTCCTCAGTGCTTGAAGGGTATTGTGATGCGAATTGGATCTCTGATGCTGATGACATGAAAGCCACAACGGGTTATGTGTTTACCCTTGGAGGTGGTGCTGTTTTTTGGAAGTCTTGCAAGAAAACGATCCTGACGAGATCGACAATGGAAGCAGAATTAACAGCATTGGACACATCTGGTGTTGAAACAGGATGGCTTCGAGATCTGTTGATGGACTTGCCTGTGGTTGAAAAGCCAGTTCTGGCTATCCTTATGAACTGTAACAATCAGACAGTGATTACCAAGGTCAAGAGTTCAAAGGACAACATGCAGTCCAACAAAAATATAAGAATGAGATTAAAAGATGTCAGACATTTAAGAAACTCCAGAGTGATAGCGTTGGATTATATCCTGTCGGCTAAGAATCTGGCAGATCCCTTTACTAAAGGACTATCACGTGTTGTGATAGAAAATGCATCGAGGGAGATGGGTATGAAACCCACATGAGTTGCCATGGTAGTAACCCAACCTATGTGATCAGAGATCCCGTGAAGTAGTAACTGGGAAAACAAGCTAGTGGCTAACTGAGGAGAGTACTTTTACTAACCCACTCCGTTGGAGATGCACTACTCTCGGTAACTGTAGGGCAGGTTGACATTTGTCTTAATGTGTTCCAAGGCTTTGTATAAGCAAGATGCTATCCTACAGAGCAATCTTTGGAGGAACACACCTATATGAGCCCGACTGCTGGCCACAGTCTATGAGATTGGGTTGATCTCTAGTAAGTTCATGAATAGGTCAGGAGTGTGACTTATATGCTCCACCCGAGGGGTCAGCCTTCGGCAGCCTAGTACTAGTAAGACGTTTGGTAAAACTACTTTACGCCAAATTGACAATTCAAGGCATAGTCCATTGTCAGTTGTGAAGGAGTGTAGCTATTCGCTTTAGGTGGATGTTCAACCTTAACGGGTCTCCACTGAAAATACTGGTATATCAAAATAGTGTTTGGAACAAAAGACAATATCATGGGTCTTTGGGATCTGGTGGGGGATTGCTAAAATATTGGGTGGGCTTTAGGCCCATTAGCATTTCCAGAAAAATCCCTAAAGGCCCATGCTGTGGCAAGTGGTGAGAGTTTAGTCCCATATGGCTAGTTTAGAGAGATGTACACCAACTTATAAGGTGAGCTCTTCTCCACCATGTATGAGGTGTTGATGCATGTAAAATGCATACATGAACTTTGCACTTTAATTGCTTATATTCTAATCATATTTGCATCATATAAGGGTTATATCAATGTTTTATAATGATTTTTGGGAATATTCATTTATTTCCTATTTTTATGGAATTAACCCTGCACAGGCAGAAAACCCCGTTTTCTTATTTTAATGTTTCAGGGACCCAAACGTCAACGAAATCACCTGGAAATTTACGGGCGTCAATATTTGGAAGGAAGAAGGACTACGGAAAAAGGAAGCGAGCAAACGGAGGCCCGAGGGCCAAACGAGGGGGGCCCACGCGGCCACAATACCAGGCCGCGTGGGACCCACCCGTTTGGGCCTCGTGGCTCCGCAGCCGTCGATCCTTTCTCCACCGCCTTCGTCTTGACCTAAAAACGCCTATAAAAAAGGTCCCATGACGTTTCGCGAAGGGAGGCGGCGGAGAAACAGAAAACCACGAAACAGAGAGTCAGAAGGCTGCCGCCGGAGAAGATCGGAGGGGGGAAACGCCGCCGGAATCACCTCCGGAGGGCTCCACCCCCTCCGGCGTGTTCATCATCAACATCTACAGCAAGATCATCTCCATCTCCCTACTGTAAACTCTTGGCAAACATGATGTGTGATGCAATATACTATTCCCTTGATCTATTGTGTCTCCCCATCTGTGTTTGAGAAGTGATTTGTTCATGGCAATTGTGAAATAGTTCGTTGATTGGTTGCATACAAGTGTTGTTATCTTTTATGATTGTCTTTATGTACAATATATGAGTGCACGCATATGTTGGGGAATGCATGTAAGGTGATCACCGTAGCGTAATGGATTGAATAGGACATGTCGGAGTAGAGAGAAACCGGTGTCTGAGACTTGAAGTTACTTTATGGGGGGTATATATGGGGGACCCTAGAACTTAAGGCTATGGTGGGACAATTATGTCTTAATAATTCTTGTGCTGCACATTTATTTGGCCATGAGATCCATCATAAGAGTTGTGTTATTGCTCATTTACTTGGCTACACCTATTTATGGCTCCCACCTAAAAGAAACAACTAAGACTGAAACATGTGCTTCACTAATTGTGACAACCACGCGAATGAAATAACAATTGCTAGAACATTTGCTCCCTTGAGATATTTGCTACTTGAGATATTTGATACTTGCTACTTTGAGAAACTTGCTTGAGAAAACTGCTGAGAGAAACTTGCTCTAAGAAACTTGCTACTAGATAAACCCATTCCACGTCACTTGCTTCCATTAGTTAGATCCTTTCATATTTATTGCTTTGCATAAAAGGCCATATAAGAGGGTTATAGGGCTTTAGAGAATAGATAGTTTACCTTCAACTCCTCGTGGGTTCGACACTCAAATACTTATCGAATTGTGCTACAGTGATTCCTTGCTCTTGGGGATTATCAGGTGTTGGCTGTGAAGTGAAGGGAGGCGTTCCACACGCGCGCTCCTCCTCCTCCGCCGCCTCGCCACGCCACGCCACGCCACGTCGCGTCACGACGCTCCGCGGGTTGCGGGAATCTCGCCGAGCCGATGTATTCTTTTTATCACGCAGGAAAATTATGAACGGTCAACTGAAATGTTTTGCCTTAATGGAAAATGAATACGCGTTGTAACGTCTCTGTATTAAGTACGGGCGCTACCAGAATTCATTGTGATTCATTACGTGCGTTTCTGTTGGACCGGTCGCGTCCTCCCGTGCCTATATAAGAGAGGTCGCTCCTCTCCAGGATACACACAGAATAGATCACATCTGCTCGCGCCGCCACCACCGTTCCACTCTCTCTGTCGCTGCCACCGGTGATCCCATCCCGTCTACCGCGTACACGACTGACGGGAGAGCAGGCCTCCGAAACCCCGCGTCTCAACATCCTGTATGGGAGAGGGGCGATTAGATTTTTGGGGAGCGTCTTCCACGCGGCTGCTCGCCTCCGTTCGTCTGCTTCAACTACGTCTGCGTCGCCTTCGACATCACCATGACCACCGACGCTGACAAGGTCACCGAGGAGACCGGTACCGCTGCTGCTGTCGCAGCCGCCTCAGCTGCTGCTACGGCCAACTGGCCTATTGGAGGGTACACGCTTATCCCTCTCCTGATTATTTGCATGACTGCCGTACTAGCGATTTTTGTAGATGTTTCTACTATTTGTCTAGTACATGGTTATATCGTAGAGTTTCAGTATGCCATTAGCACTGTTTACGTCATGCTCATGATTTATTATTGGATTAATTTAATCGAACAATTGCTTATATACTCAACACTATCTTGGTTTTCTAAAAGCTCAAGTTTCAAGCATTAACATGGTACCCCAAAACACCGTCGGAACATAAAACAAGTAGAAGTGCATAACAAAAGATAAGCATCACGAGTACTTAAGAGGAGGAATATGGTCATCTTACAAAATCGTACTACTAAAAGTGGATAGTATATACTACATAGGGACATGTGACTTCACGTCCATGAGACATGTTTTTTTATGAAGAGCACTTCATTAGTCAAAACTTTCAAGCATTACACTCGGCCTCTGTATAATTAAGATGCACACAGTCCACACAAATACGAAAAAGACAAAAAAAAAACAAATAATCATGAACCTATGACTATGAATGGTCAATCCGTAAATCACGCGACCACTCATGTCGGGTAAAAATATATATCCCTCGCCGTGTCTTCCAACCGTGTAGAAATGTAAGGACCCCTCAGACCACCGGTCAGAGAAGCCCACGTTATGTAAAATAGATCACGATCCCAATGATCAGTGCATCGCAATCACATAACCAACATGGTATCAAGAGTTACATCATTCCAGTCGTACGAATAAAAGTCTTACAACACAAGTGGTCACATGACCAAGTCTGCAATTCATCGTCGCGCAGGACGGAATTAACTAAGATACATCGGAAGCTTGTGGCTAGCGTCGGCCCTCATCTCCAACGGACGCGACTCCACAAGTGCAGTTGACCGGTGACAGCTAAGCGGTGTAGTCGTCGACATACTCCTCCTCCTCGGCATAGGCATCCTCGTAGAAACCTGGACGTTTGTATATCCAGGGACACAGCCATGAGTACAATTACGTACTCGCAAGACCACCACCAGGCTTAAGTTTTCATGGTAATGCAATAAAAGCGTTTTTGAAAACTGGGATAACTGCTATATATGACTATAGGGCTTAATTTTCGCAACCGATGCTTTTAGACATAGAGAATACAACATCTCTATATCTTTGTTGAAAAAGGCATTTGGAGATATAATTCTCCTTCTTTTAGAAATGGCAGAAACATTTCCACGTTTGAAAACACTTTTGTAAAACTTTTTCAAAACACTAGGATAGGGATGCCCCTTTTTCCTTTCCGGGTTCCGACTGGTTGACTCCCCGAGACCAACCATCTTCTCCCAAATCCGTACCTCCCAGGTACCTCCTTGATGTCTCCTTTCTCCTTTGCCGAAAACATTTTCTTTTTAAAACATAAAATGCCCATACGCCTAGATCGGTGGCCTTTCCAACCGTCCATGACCGCGGACACGGCTATTCGTATAGTTTTACACTCTGCAGAGGTGGTGCACTTTCACCACACCAAACAGTCATTCCGCCGTGATCAGCCACGGTCCGTCATACGTCAGTATGCGGGGTTCGGATAACATGATCAAAGCTTTCCACTAATCCACTCTAGTACAGAGGACTCCCGCTAGGTGTGTTTCCCCCGGCACCGTGTGCTCCACTAGACCCCTGGTCTCTCACAGGATGCCACACCGCCACGGCAGGGGACCCAACGTAATCGTCCGGCTGCGGGTCCCTCCGCTTGTGTATTGCCTCATACAACGGCAACCCGGCTACGAGGGACTCTAACCCTTATAGAAGTATGAGATCCTCCGTACTAAAATGGACAAGCTTCCGGCTAAGCCCTACCCATATCAGGTAGTGTGGTTGCACGGGTCAATTGTTCGGGCGGCCGCTAGGGCTGTACTTTATTTTTTTCCCAAAAACATCTCCACCTCCGACTGCTCCCAGCAGCTCGGGTTTTCGTAAACTCTCCGAATGCTCCCAGCACTTCGGGTTTTCGCAAACATCTCCATTTGCTCCCAGCAACATGGGTTTTATAAAAAAAATCTTTGTCGCCGATCGCTCCCAGCGACTCGGGTTTTCTTCCGAAAACATTTTATCAAATCCCGGCTCCCATCCTAGAGTTCGAGGTGAGATTATAAGGATATACTACTAAAAAATATAATTTTCTTGATAGCGCCTTCAGTAGAAGGTTTCTCAAGTAAAGACTTACTTTTATAAAACCTATTATATACTAGTAGATTTCTCGGCCAAACAATATTTTTGTAAAATAGTTTTGGGGGGGTGGCAAGATGCCACAAAGGAAATAAAACATGCATTATTTTATTTTGAAAGCAAAACATGCTTGTAAAAGTAATGGGATTTCAGTAGAGTGGTGAGGTGGCTTGCCTTGCTCAGCAAAGTGTCCCTGATCTTGCTCAGCTTCGTAGACCTGTTCTGTTTCCACGTACTGCTCCTCCTCTTGCGGATCTAATGTACCGGAAAAAATAAAACGGGCTACCGTCAAATCTAAGTAGCGGGTTGACAACAATCTAAAGTGTTTAAACAAAATAGTAAGCATTTCATTCCACAAACACCCTCTGGCTCCTTGGCCCCCTGGTTCGAAACGAACCGTGGAGACGCCCCGGGCCTAAAAACCTAACCGTGGAGAGGGGTGGCGAGCAGAGGGTGTTTGTGGAATGAAATGCTTAGGTTTTTAGGCCCGGGGCGTCTCCACGGTTCGTTTCGGACCAGGGGGCCAAGGAGCCAGAGGGTGTTTGTGGAATGAAATGCTTACTATTTTGTTTAAACACTTTAGATTGTTGTCAACCCGCTACTTAGATTTGACGGTAGCCCGTTTTATTTTTTTCCGGTACATTAGATCCGCAAGAGGAGGAGCAGTACGTGGAAACAGAACAGGTCTACGAAGCTGAGCAAGATCAGGGACACTTTGCTGAGCAAGGCAAGCCACCTCACCACTCTACTGAAATCCCATTACTTTTACAAGCATGTTTTGCTTTCAAAATAAAATAATGCATGTTTTATTTCCTTTGTGGCATCTTGCCACCCCCCCAAAACTATTTTACAAAAATATTGTTTGGCCGAGAAATCTACTAGTATATAATAGGTTTTATAAAAGTAAGTCTTTACTTGAGAAACCTTCTACTGAAGGCGCTATCAAGAAAATTATATTTTTTAGTAGTATATCCTTATAATCTCACCTCGAACTCTAGGATGGGAGCCGGGATTTGATAAAATGTTTTCGGAAGAAAACCCGAGTCGCTGGGAGCGATCGGCGACAAAGATTTTTTTTATAAAACCCATGTTGCTGGGAGCAAATGGAGATGTTTGCGAAAACCCGAAGTGCTGGGAGCATTCGGAGAGTTTACGAAAACCCGAGCTGCTGGGAGCAGTCGGAGGTGGAGATGTTTTTGGAAAAAAAAAACAAAGTACAGCCCTAGCGGCCGCCCGAACAATTGACCCGTGCAACCACACTACCTGATATGGGTAGGGCTTAGCCGGAAGCTTGTCCATTTTAGTACGGAGGATCTCATACTTCTATAAGGGTTAGAGTCCCTCGAAGCCGGGTTGCCGTTGTATGAGGCAATACACAAGCGGAGGGACCCGCAGCCGGACGATTACGTTGGGTCCCCTGCCGTGGCGGTGTGGCGTCCTGTGAGAGACCAGGGGTCTAGTGGAGCACACGGTGCCGGGGGGGGGGGGGGGGGAACACACCTAGCGGGAGTCCTCTGTACTAGAGTGGATTAGTGGAAAGCTTTGATCATGTTATCCGAACCCCGCATACTGACGTATGACGGACCGTGGCTGATCATGGCGGAATGACTGTTTGGTGTGGTGAAAGTGCACCACCTCTGCAGAGTGTAAAACTATTCGAATAGCCGTGTCCGCGGTCATGGACGGTTGGAAAGGCCACCGATCTAGGCGTATGGGCATTTTATGTTTTAAAAAGAAAATGTTTTCGGCAAAGGAGAAAGGAGACATCAAGGAGGTACCTGGGAGGTACGGATTTGGGAGAAGATGGTTGGTCTCGGGGAGTCAACCAGTCGGAACCCGGAAAGGAAAAAGGGGCATCCCTATCCTAGTGTTTTGAAAAAGTTTTACAAAAGTGTTTTCAAACGTGGAAATGTTTCTGCCATTTCTAAAAGAAGGAGAATTATATCTCCAAATGCCTTTTTCAACAAAGATATAGAGATGTTGTATTCTCTATGTCTAAAAGCATCGGTTGCGAAAATTAAGCCCTATAGTCATATATAGCAGTTATCCCAGTTTTCAAAAACGCTTTTATTGCATTACCATGAAAACTTAAGCCTGGTGGTGGTCTTGCGAGTACGTAATTGTACTCATGGCTGTGTCCCTGGATATACAAACGTCCAGGTTTCTACGAGGATGCCTATGCCGAGGAGGAGGAGTATGTCGACGACTACACCGCTTAGCTGTCACCGGTCAACTGCACTTGTGGAGTCGCGTCCGTTGGAGACGCGGGCCGACGCTAGCCACGAGCTTCCGCTGTATCTTAGTTAATTCCGTCCTGCGCGACGATGAAATGCAGACTTGGTCATGTGACCACTTGTGTTGTAAGACTTTTATTCGTACGACTGGAATGATGTAACTCTTGATACCATGTTGGTTATGTGATTGCGATGCACTGATCATTGGGATCGTGATCTATTTTACATAACGTGGGCTTCTCTGACCGGTGGTCTGAGGGGTCCTTACAAGAAACCTCCAAAGGCAGCGTGCTCACTAACCTCAATCTCGGCCCTCGAGACCATGGCATGAGATGGTAGTTTGTGGTTCATTGTGAAGGTGTGGGGTGGAAGTGACGAAACTCGATAGTAACAGCTAAAAATGTGGGTGCCCTATCTGTTGAGGCGGGCATTGCCGTGTAGCTTTGTAACATATATGTAGGTTACGTTTCAACAAGGCATCCAAATATATTTAAAATTTATTGTGGCATCGATTATCTTTTAGAGTGTACAACAACCTTCGAAATGGGGTTACCATACACGCTCCTATGCTCGAAGAGATATCCAGTTTTGTCCGTAGTTTCTATGACTACAACATGTTGCAAGATATCAAGACTTTATGTATTCTTTTTTGTCCATCATTCACTTTCTCAATTCAAAATTATGAAGTATGCAAAGAGTCTGTGTCTGGAAATTCCTGCGTGGGTTTTAGTTCCTTCCACAATCAAGTCATGACGTAGACTGCCAAAATATAGAGAAAGTCATGGCGTCTCAATCCAAATTCCTTTTGCTCCATGTTTGTACAAATTTTGTGCTCGTTTGAATGAAATAATGAAATCTTCATATACATTTTGAAAGAAATTCCACCAAATTTCTAGGTTCGAAGAACAATCCGAGGCTAGACTAGGATGTGTGTGAGTGTGGAACGTGTGTCCGAACCCGTGGGCGAACGCCTATGGGTTGAATGGCCTTTGTTTTCCTGTTGTGCTTTGTGCATTGCAAATGTACAAATGTGAATTCCCTACAAGTTGTACTAAAAACTTTCCTTATCTATAGCGGTGCTATTTTGGTACCAGGTGCAAAGAAGATACACATCATTAACAAACTATTGAGCCCACCGTTATTTTAAGATATATTTGACCCAGACATAATAGTAACATGCCAATGATTTGGTGACATTATCCTCTTAAAAACCATGTATGCTCTAGATTTTACTATTTGAGTGTACTTAATTATAAAACCTATATCAAGATATTCTTGTATACAATTTAAAGATCTCTACCACGATAAAGGATACACACATACATATACACTATATTCATCCAAGAGACAGAATTACATCCATGAGACATATGATTTTGTCTTTTCTAATTTTCTCACATTTTACATAATTTGATTTATATATTTTTGAGCTGCAATTTATTAAAAAACTAATGTAAAATTTATTACATAATACGGTTACAATGAACTGATTTAATAATAAGTTACAAACAAGTATAGGTTCGGTATAAATAATTGTATTTTTTACATGCCCAGGGGCCAAAAAATGATACATTTTTTGCAGTTCAATCACTAACAGTATAACGGGGACTTTGTAGGACCAGATTAGAAAACATGCATAATGAGAAACATTGTTCGAATAAGCTCCATGGTGAGCCCATTATCTTACTTTCCTTGAACATTCTAGTTTTTTGAAAACATAATATGTTGGGACACGCCTTTTATGGTATACAACCTCCTACAAGAAAACAATACACGTTCAACAACAATAACTAAAGGAATAACCAAATAAGAACAAAGAAATACACTCCAGCCGATTCTGATATCACTTGCTTTTATCATACCAAATGCATATCTTCCTTCATCACCTTCTTTCACACAAAACTGATTTTCCCCAAAAATTTATGAAGTGTGGTAAAAGGTTGTACTTTATTTCCTCCCAACACCAACTACTCCCTCCGTTCCTAAATGTAAGATGTTTTAGGTATTACACATATTGTCTAGATGCATACTAAAATGGATGAACATACACATGAAAGGTCTCTAGATACATTTGTGTACATATGAATAGAGACAAATGCTAAAAAATCTTACATTGTGGAATGGAGGGAGTATTAATTTTTCATGCCCAGTTCAATTTGTTTTCCAAGATCAACTTGTCTTCTCGGAGCGCCTTATAGATCTTACCATGCTTTAAAATTTTGAAGTTCTTTACAAAGATGATCCCAGTTGTTAGGAGATGACCATGTGCTAAAACCCGGATAATGTCATACAAATTATGGTGCACTTTAACATATTCAAAGACTTTGTGTATTCTGGATTTACCACACCCAGGGACGAAGGCAGCAAAAAAGTCCGTTGGGGTCAGGCTTTATAATACTGGGGTCATCTTCTATAGTGAGTAGTGTTTTTCACTAATTTATTGAAGGTTTTGCGGAAGTTCACTGGTGTCAGCTGACCCCAATTCTAATGAAGCAGCTCCGTCCCTGACCACACCCCCTACAAGGGAAGTAGCAAAAATTATGATTAACTGTGTGATACATGTCACACGAATCGATTATGAACATGAAGAATAAAATTACTAAAAATTCCACGGTATTTCCTCCATTGGATGCACAAGTATTACTTTCTACGGTCCTAAATCCTAATGATGATAATCATTCTAAATCTAAAGTGACACAAGATTCATCACTCGCTACTATGTACTTTTTATTCATATAAGATGGTTATACCACCTTATTCATCTAGCATCCCACCAAACCTAATCGCCAAATGGAAACAGCTAAAAAAATGATCATGTCGGGAAGCTCAAATGACCAATAAATAATTTCAGCTATGTATATTTTATTTATTTCGACTAGAAAACATGATCATGCGTTGCAACGGAGAGAAATATTTGCGTCGTGAAAGGAAACGAAATAAGTTCTCATTGATATGACTGAAGGAATGTGTTAGATGACACAAATGATAACGTGTCTTGGGTTGACTCGCTTGGATCATCCTTGTGTATCATGGCAACAATCCTTTCTAGGTATCGACCTAAAGAGGATCCTTTCGACACAATATTTATCACGTAAAAAGTGATCAAACATGAGAACATCGAGTATCGAAATTTTGAACGGGCAGATGCAGAGGTAATAATAATGTTTCGAAAAGTACTAAAACTACATTGAGATCACACAAAGTATATCTGCAATATTAAGACATACCGATCAATTTACTAATCTAAGAGGTCTTCGGAAAGCACTTTGCTATATTAACCCAACATAATGCTAAAACAGATAACAACTCTCCAGTTTGCCAAATAGATAACAACTTTTTCACAGTCCGACAGTCGACAAATGCTTATTTGAAAGCCCGGCCCAACCAAATTAGCTTGAAAATCGTGATGCCTATTGGCTATAGCCAAAATGCAAAGTAAAGTCATTAATCCTAATTTCTTTCATTCCGTGTTCGTTGAAATATTGCGCTTCATTTGACGGAATAGAGAAATTTTCATCGGAATTTTCAAAAACAAGAAATGGGTTCGAGAAATATGCCGAGGCTGGACTCGGATGCGTATGCGTGCGAGTGTGGAGCGCGTGTCCGAGAGTCGCCTCTTTGGCTTTACAGCATGTGAAGGCTCCGCTCGCGCTTGACCGGTCCTCCCACTCGTCACACGCAAGACGGAACCCAGCCCACCCCACCGACCGAGCTCGCCCTCCCCCAAAATCCCCAAGCGGCGACCACCACCATCACCATGGAGCCCCTCGGCGCCGGCAACGGGTCGCCGTCCTCGGCGGCGGAGCGGTGGCGCGCGGAGGCGTCGCGGACGTTCCAGCACTACCTGGACCGGGCGGCGCCGCACACGGCGGGGCGGTGGGCGGGCACGCTGCTGGCCGCGGCCGTGTACGCGCTGCGGGTCTACTACGCGCAGGGCTTCTACGTCGTCTCCTACGGGCTGGGAATCTACCTCCTCAACCTCCTCATCGGGTTCCTCTCCCCCATGGTCGACCCCGAGGTGGAGGCGCTCGACGCCGCCGGGCCCGCGCTCCCCACCCGCGGCAACGACGAGTTCAAGCCCTTCATACGCCGTCTCCCCGAGTTCAAGTTCTGGTAATGCTCCTCGACGTCTCTCGTGCTCCCTTCCTACTATCCTCCGCTCCCGTTTGATAAAATCGGGAATTTTAATGTTGAATTCGAGATGTGATACCCTCTTCTAGTGCCAGATTTGATCGGAACCCAAAACAACTAGCCACGCTGCTTTTGACAATTAATTAGCCGGGATTCACCTACCAGCAAAAATGGTTGCGTCTCTCTCCTATTAACCCGCGGAACAAAAGTAATACTAGTAAAAGGATAGGCTTTGCCACTGTAACTACACATTTATGCTAAATGCTATGCATTTCCACTTCCTATGTGGAGTAAGAAAAACCGGGATACACCCAGTCTGTTGACCTGCTTGACGGGTGTGGAAGCCAGCTCTTGCACTTTTGTCTTGTGCAAGTAAAGTTTTGTAGCGCAATGGCTTGAGGTTGCATATTCTGGAAAGGATGTGTTGCATTTTCTAGGTGAGCTCTTGCACTTTGGTTTTGTGCAATTAAAGTTTTGTAGTGCAATGACTTGAGGTTGCATATTCTGGACAGGATATGCTGCATTTTCTAGGTGGGCTCTTGCACTTTTGTCTTGTGTAGTTAATTTTTGTAGCAAAATGACTTAAGTTTGCAAAGTATCGAAATGACATGCTGCATTTCTAGACGGGCTCTTGCACTTTTGTGCAGTTTCATTGCTTCTCTAGTGAAGAGTTGTTAACTTTCCATTTTTGTGACTCCGTTTTAAGCCGTGTTGTTCTTTCGGTGGTAGTCTCACTGTTTTGTATCGCTCAGTTCAGATGAGTTTCTGCAGTCAATCTCTTTCTGACTTTTCAAGTAGTCTGTGTTAAGTTCATGTCTGTTTCTGTAGCATTGATTTTCCCCAGGAAGTTCAACGAAAAGATGGATCTGCCACTTTTGGAGCAGAGAGTAATATTTTTCATGGCATAACTATGAAATAAAGTAAATTATCCTTCTGAGATATCATGGAATATGTACTAAATTTAAGATTTTGTTTCCGGTGCAGCCTATGGGTTCAATGGCCTTTGTTTGTCTGTTTTGCCGTGTTTAATGTTTTGTAGCGCAATAACTTAAGGTTGCATAGTCTGGAAAGGGTATGCTGCATTTTCTAGGTGGGCTAATGCACTTTTGTGCCCTTTCCATCTTGTGAACTTCTGCTACTTCTCTAATGAGGAGTGGTTAACCTTCCATTTTTGTGACTCTTTTTCAAGTCACTGTGTTGTTCTTTCTGTGCTAGGCTCACTGTTGTATGGCTCAGAAGTTGAGATGAGATTCTACAATCAATCTCTTTCTGATTTTCAATTAGTATTGTTTAAGCTCACGAACTGTGTCTGTAGCGTTGATTTCCCCATGAAGTTCAACGAAAAGATGGTTTTGGTGCTTTTGGAGCGGAGAGTAATATTTTTTCATGACATATAAGTATATAACTATGATAAAGTTAATTATCCTTCTGAGATATCATGGAATATGTACTGAATTTAAGATTTTGTTTCCGGTGCGGCCTATGGGTTCACTGGCTTTTGTTTGTCTGTTGTGCCGTGTGCAGTGCAATTTACAAAAACTGCACTAACCAGCTACTACTCCTTTTCAGGTATGCCATCACAAAAGCCTTTTGTGTTGCTTTTGTCATGACATTCTTCTCGGTATTTGATGTTCCCGTCTTCTGGCCAATACTGCTCTGCTACTGGATTGTGCTCTTTGTCCTGACAATGAAGCGCCAGATTTTACATATGATCAAATACAAGTATGTCCCATTCAGCATGGGAAAGCAGGTGAGAGCTTTGCTGCTGTTTTGGAAGTTATTTAGTTTCTCCCAGTTGCTAGAAGCTTTAGTAGATTGTGCTTTCTGCAATTGGAAAAAATAGTTAGTGCAATTTTATTCATGCCAAGTCAGTCATAACAGGTCTAATACTGATCTATTATTGATGGCAGTGTCACTTGTACTACTTGGTGCCCTGAGGCAGTCAGAACTTAACATAAACAACGTATACACTAGGGAACTCATCCTGATTGAACTTTCCATTTACTGGGATCTATCTCAGGAGCAACTGCATGTGATTCTTGCCCCCCTAGCAGATAAATATACTTGTCCACCACGATTAACAATCTTCTTCATTATGAGGTCAATGGTATAACATGATGCCAGGATATCCACCCTAGGACTGGTCAAAGTCATCCTAATTCAGCAAACTTACCATGTTTCGTTATACCTAATTTTGTTTGCAATTCCAATGCAGAGGTACGGAGGAAAGAGAGGCCCAGGAGCCAGTTCATCCAAAGATTGAGATTGGGGAAACCTGGAGATGACCAAATCCCTGTCCTGCTGCTCTTCCGTTAGTCGACAGTGATTTTATGCTGGCATGGTGGTTCTATTAGTACAACCTACTGACAGTGAATGATGTACAACTCGTGACTTTGCATTGGTTGAATGGTTGGCGGTTCTTGTCCCGCGTAGTGATAGCCTCTGTACAATTACCTTATTATGTCAGTTGTTCTGTTGTACCATGATGAAGAAGTATGAACTTGTTGGATCTTGTGCAACGCAAATCAAAACCGTTGCTGCGGCTTGTGCAACAATCGTTAGTTCCTCTCCATTTTCTAGATGATATCTAAATCTACTTATCTTTTCTTGTTGTAAGCTGCCAAGTATGTGTTTTATATATGTTGAATCGTGGATCAACCGCCTTTTCTGGCTCAAGAACAGATAAGAACATAGTTCAGGAGTAGAAGTAAAACAGGTGTTTTGTCAACACAAAATACAACTGGTTGGTTACACAAGCATGACACACCTACTTCCCTCCACTACATACCAACATGATGGAGCTGTAACAAATCTCAGATGTTAATTAACCGCACGATCTGAATGTAATGATCAAAGATCACTCGGATGAGTGCGGTCGGGGGACGAGCAGTTTGATTAGTCTGACAGTCCGGCCCCGCCTTTCAGCCTGCCCCACCTGTCAACCACACGACCAGCTCTGTTTATCTCGCCCGTGGACTCTCGGAGACTGCACAGTAGAACGGGCAAGCAGATCTGTTCTCTCTCAGCCGCGGCGATCCGATCGTAACGAGATCCGAGCTATGGCGATGAGCGGGTGGAGGAGGAGCGCGGCGAGAGCCACGTCTCGTCCGGCGTCGGTGTGCCTGTGGCTCGCGCTCATCGCCGCCACCCTTGCGCTCGCCCAGGTGCTCATCTACCTCGTCCGTCTCCTGCAAACTTTCCCCTCTCGCCCCATCCTGCGTCGTTGTGTTCTCCGATCTGATTTGTTGCTATGATACTATAACTCGTTGCTCTCGCGCTAGTATCTGGATCTGCTTGCTACGGATCCGGATATGTTTGGAGCCGCTAAAATTTTGTTAGGTTTTGGTGTGGTCCCTCTGTAATGGATGGTGCATGCTTACAGTTTTTTCTCTTCTGGTTCTCCTCAGGCGAAGAAACCCAGCGCGGACCTGTCCAAGGTGACCCACAAGGTCTTCTTCGACATCGAGATCGATGGCAAGCCCGCAGGTTTGTAGCAATATGCGTATTATTGCCTTGCCTCACTGTTGTCCTAGCCTAGGCGCCTAGTTATACATTCCTTTTGACCATGATTGTTAAAGTTTAAGATCGATTATAGTTGAATGTGTCATGTCGAGACTGCTGCACCACACCTCGGGTATGTTTGCTAGAGTCCTAGTCTATCCTACCAAAAATTTGCTAGCCAAAGTTTTCGTTAAGGTTTTGCTCGCCCATGATTTTCCGAATGTTGGCCATGAGAATGAACTAGAGTAGGCAAATTGACATGAATATACTAACATATTGGTAACAATCCAAACAAGACCAAATTTTTGGCCATGACCAAAAATCGGTATGGTTGGTACACCAACCAAACATGCCCCTAGTCATTTATGATAAATGAGAAACACAGATGTTAATCTATGTTTTTCAGGGTTTCTCTGCCCATAATTTGATTGATCCACTGACATTTTACGTCTATAAATTATCATAGGTCGGGTTGTCATGGGACTTTTCGGGAACGCTGTTCCTAAAACTGCAGGTATGTTCACTTCACTATTCAACATAATAACCATTTATTCTTTTGGATGACGGAAATGCTAATGGCTCAATATCCTTTTGTCTTACAGAGAACTTCAGAGCACTTTGCACAGGTATGCTTCCATACCACTTGCGCTTTCTCTATAGGTCAAAAGTGTGCACTATCTTGTTAAGGAGTCCAGATGATGGATCGGATGTCAAGGCTGTGTGAGGATAAAATTTGCTCTATCCAGTCACAGTTGCTTCGTCGTTTCTTATTTTAACATAAACTATTTGGTGATACACAATTTGGTCACATCTCCATGTAGTTTAGCCAATCAAATAGAAGTAATTCCCCAAAAAGTAAAACAAAATTGCATAGTAGAAATCACATGATTTATTTGATGGTATGTTGCTTGTAAGTTGTAACATAGCTAAGTTGCTTTCCAATAATACCAATCTTATCACAAAAACGTAGAGATTATGGCAGCAGCCTATCTGCCTGCAAATATTGACGGTTTCTGAGATTTAAGTTCTCTACAGTCTAAGTTCTTAGTTCCCTTCCTCTACCCATCTATTACAATCGTGTATGAATGTCAATAGGAAAAGAGAGGAAATTGAGGAACTGGTCTTAATATGTCAGAGCACATATTATGCTTCAGAAGAAAAAGATGGAAACAATAAATAGTAGCTGTTGTCTCATTCTTCATAGGCTATGTAGTAGAGTACATGTTACGTAGTATTATATTTCAGAGTGATCGTGTATGCTTTCTCTTTGATGGCTGCTATTGGTTACTGACCATGCCCAAGTCTCATCTAGCTCTATCAACTTTGCAGGAGAGAAAGGAGTTGGAGGGAGTGGCAAACCTCTCCACTACAAGGGAAGTTCATTCCACAGAGTTATCCCCAGCTTCATGATCCAAGGAGGTGACTTCACACATGGCAATGGAATGGGAGGCGAATCTATCTACGGCACAAAGTTCGCCGATGAGAACTTCAAGCTCAAGCACACTGGACCAGGTAATGAACCGTGTTCCTTGAAATTCTGTCTATGGAAATGCTTTGTCAGAGTGGTAGCACATTAATACCTTGTCCTGGCAGGCTACCTCTCCATGGCCAATGCTGGGAAAGATACAAACGGATCCCAGTTTTTCATCACCACCGTAACTACAAGCTGGTAATCTTCACTCACTATTCTTTGTAACTGTTGCAGTTTGTACTAAATCTTCTGTTCTGTTTGAACTGGTAATTGATGGTCCAGATTTTGTATGCTAGGTTGGACGGCAAGCATGTTGTGTTCGGCAAGGTGATCTCTGGAATGGACGTGATCTACAAGGTTGAAGCTGAAGGCAGCCAGAACGGGACACCAAAGAGCAAAATTGTCGTCGCGGACAGTGGAGAACTGCCGCTGTGATGAGCTAAAAATGATCTTTGATGTATGCTCTACTGTGCCCAGATGTAGAACTGTTTACTAGTTGGTCCGATTCCGTATGCTTCTACCTGAATTTAGATGAGCGAGTGTCTCTACACACTATCAAAGTATAATGACTTGCTTTCATATTTGAAAGGTGATGCAGCGAATGGTCTTTTTTGCGCATGAATTCCACACAATTGCATTCTCACGGGAAGCCGTTTAAACTCTTAAAACTACCATTGAGATTCGCTGACTTGGGCTAGCTGAACTGTCGCTTTATTGTCAAAACTTTGGCCCCTCTTTAAGCATGAACTTCGAATTACCAATACCGCCCGGTAGAGAATCTCTGACAAAGCTCCACCAAGTATTCTCGTTGGCAGAAAAAAAGATTATCTTCTACAACAACTTCTCTTTAGCTTGTAGCTGCAAATCTCTTCTTCAGTTTTGATATTTTAAATACGTATCTTAGGGCATGTATAATGGTAGAGAAGGCGTGCCTTCTCTTAACCGTCCACGTCATTTAGAGAAGGCAAAATCATTACTTATACAATGCGTTATCTCTTATTGCCATCCCTAACAATTAATGTAAATTAATTATATTTTTAGAAGGAAATCGTAGTTCTAAGAGAAGACAAGTGATACAATGGTGAAATTAGTCTTCTCTTATTTCGTAAGAGATCATCTCTTAGCTAAGGGAAGGCAACCTTCTCTTTCTTAATTCTCTCTCCGCCACATAGATAATTATCCTACGTGTCAACGCTAAGAGAAGGTTGACATCACCCTATTGTACATGCCCTTATCCTCGTAGCCACTGGATCGATACGAATAGTCCTAGGTTCAAAATAGAAGTCCTGGAAAGACCGGACGGCGAGCAACCCTAGAAGCCGCATCTTGTTTTCAAACAAATCTATGTGCCAGAAAAAAGAATCTTACAAGGGGCATCTGAGCCGTCGGTTCCAGATCGGACGGCGGAGCGTGGAGAGCCGCACTCCCCAGGGTCCTAATAATTGACGTCCCTCCCTCCTCCCCACCAGAATCTCTCCCCACCCGTCCCATCACACCAAAAAGAAGACAAACGCAAATAGGGTTAGGAGGAAGACCCGGCGGCGGCGGCGGCGGCGGAGGAAAGCGAGCAGCGAGGCAAGGTCGTCGTCGTCGGAGATGACGGGGAAGGCGAAGCCGAAGAAGCACACGGCGAAGGAGATCGCCGCGAAGATCGACGCGGCGACGACCAACCGCGGCGGGGGCAAGGCGGGCCAGAAGGACCGCCTGGGGCAGGAGAAGGGCGGCCACGCCAAGATGGAGTGCCCGCTCTGCAAGGTCACGGCCCCCGACGTCAAGTCCATGCAGATCCACCACGAGGCGCGCCACCCCAAGATCCCCTTCGACCCGGAGAAGATCAACAACCTCCACGGCTCCACCGCCGCGGCCGCGCCCGAGGCAGCAGCCTCCAGCTCCAAGCCCAAGCCCGGCATCCGCGGCAGCCTCAAGAAGACGGGGTAAATTTCCTCGCATCTTCCAAAACCCCCCGAGATCCGATCTGCTATATGGTCGGTTTGTGCTTCGATCAATCAAACTGCTGCTGCGTCCTGCTAGTCTTAAGTCGTCTGCCGCTGCCTGCTGCTCTGCTACAATGGAGCTGCTGCTGCTGCTATATGTCCTTTGTCGTGTGATAGTCCGTTATTTTTTGTTACCGTATACCTACCTGAGGCCACGCCCTCGTTGCCATGTTTAATTACTATGTCGCTACTCTATGATGCTGGCAAGAAATTGTTTGCTGATGTTAATGTCTATAAAATGGAAAAATTTATTAACGATTTATAAGTTGATATAAAGCCCAAGGGTTAAGACGAAGGAAGGTATTGTTATTGAAGTCGTAAACATCTGGAGGAATAGAATCTTCAAATCATTAGGGAAGGAATATGGTGTGGCGCTCAAGCATTCTGGAAAGATTCTGCTCGCTCAGTTCCCTCTCTTGTTGCAGCATAAGTGCATGAACTGGGGAGTTGCACTTGTGTTTCTCATCCTCAGTGCGTCGTAAAAAAGTATTTCAGCACGTCGCTTCTCGCTACTCTATGTTGCTGGCAAATTGTGTGCTAATGTTAATGTCTAGTGGTGCTTAAGCATCTGAATAGATTTCGCTTGTTCAGTTTCCTCTGTTCGTGCATGAATTGGAGAGTTGCACTTGTGTTCTTATCCTCAATGTGTCATATAAGTATTTTAGCACGTCGCTTCTTGCCACTCTATATGCTGGCAAATTGTTTGCTATTGTTAATGTCTAGTGGTGCTCAAGCAATCTGAAAATTTTGCACTCGTTCAGTTTCCTCTGGTCGCGGCTTAAGTGCATGAATTGGAGAGTTGCACTTGTGTTTCTTATCCTCCGTGCGTCGTAAGAAGCATGTTGCTCATCAATTGTCCGCTTTGTACAGCTGGCTATGCTCGGCTATCGTAAATCTAAGCTGGGCTTGTAGAATCTTTTCTTCTATTAGCATGGGAATAATTACAATTTCAGAAATCCTTGTTGTAGTACTCGCTTCTCCTTTCTCTTCAATATCACGCAATCTCTTGTTGCATCATCCGTTTCCATGTAGTTTTCTTACGCCATACTGATAAGTCTGCATCATGAATGGGTCAGAATTGGTCTCTCAGGCGTATGGTTTATTTCCACACTCGTGGCAGTATCACTTGCTGCCCTGATACTCTCATTTGACGATACATGTGTCATTGCAGCGATGAACAGAAATGAGGCCGTCATAGCGTCAAGCGCCTCTTCTAAGTCTCTGTTTGCCATCGCAGTGAATTATGACTATCTCGTTTGGTTGGCCGTTTTAAGATATTTGGTTGTCTGGCTTGCTTATTTCAATCAAGTTGTAATCGGATATATTATGAGTTCCAGATCACTAAACTGAGCCTAAATAACTGGTTGCTCTCAATGTTATTGGTACCTAGCGTGGCAACTACTGTTGGGGTTGAGCACCTTAACTTGATCGTCACACTTTAGCAGTGAATAGGTGGTTGTCCATGCCCACTGGAGAGGCACTGCAATGATGTGATATTATGATTACTTGAACAATGGTGAGGTGCTTCTAATAGGATAGCATGATTATGCTTGAAGCAATGGTGAGAAGTTATTTCATCATTCTTGTGATGTTGAAATAACGTTAGCCATGGAACAGTTAAATTGTTATCAAAAGGTTGATTCACTCTTTGAAACGTTTTCCACCAAATATTTATTTGGACGAACTAGTGAGAACTCCCCCCTTTAAACCAACGAAAAAAATAGCGCGCTATTTCCCGGTTAATAGCACGATATAGCTTATTTGGAGAGGTTACGCTATATTTAGCCTAAAGTTGACGCTACGGCGCTATTTACGTTTATACGTGCTAAACCACGCTTAACGTGGTAACGTTATAGCTACGCTAACAAAAAGCGTGGAAATAACGTTAGGTGATGATGATGGTGCGCAATCTGGTGGTTCTTATAATTATTCTAAAGATGATGTCAATGATTCTGATTAAAGTTTAGAACCGTTTGTCTTTTAGTATATTAGTTTTTCATGTTTTTAAGCCTCATATTTTTATTTGTGCCAGAATATGGTTACCTAGTTATTCATGTATTGCTTTGCACAAGTTTTTAGTGCTGAAATTCTTAATATTTGGGCTATTTCTCGCATTTTTCATCACGCTATTTTGTATGTAACTTCGCTATATCACGCTATATCTTATATAGCTTCTAGAGGGGGCCACGTTATTTTTGATAGCACGCTATTTTTTTCCTTGCTTTAAACAGGCCTGGCAATTTGCTCCTAAGTATGTTTTGCAACCTGGTGGTTAGGTTTCCACATTTTATTGGAATCTGCATGCCAGAATTCCCTAGCGCAATCAGTGCTGTTCTGTAAGCATTTTACGAGAAATAGGTTTAACCCTTCAGGAATCACAGGAATCACAGGGAAACCATAGGTTGTACTCGTACTAATGTGCCGTATGGCCCAGCAAAACATATGCACTTGCACACCACAGGCTGGGAGTATTATTTTGTACTCTGCAGTTTACACACGATAATTTTCCTTTATATATTATACATTTATACCTAGCGTCCTTGTAATGTGACGATGGGTAATCCCAAAAAATGATTTTGTAACCTTCTCACACTTTACACCCAAGAGGGACACAACTAGGAAGTAGCAAATACAAGAGAAACACCAGAAACCTATTGTGCGTAACACTGGAATTTGGAGTGATGTTTTGATTTCTTCCACTAAATTAAAGTCGGAAGTTGGAAATCATCACAGGAAGAACAGTTGTCTTGACGGTATAGAATTAGCTATTGCAGCATCATATCCAAGGCCTAAAAGAAGAAGCTGCAGAAGATAAGATACAGGTTAACATCCACAGAAGCTGCAGAAGATAAGATATAGGTTAACATCCGCAATCGTAGCAAACCCTATATCATGCAAAATGGAGTTCACATCAATGTTTGCATGTTGATCGCCATGATAACAACAATTATATTATTAAGTAGTGTATGTTATGTTATGCAAATAATAACTAACCTTTGATTACTGAAGTTGTTTCTCCAGCTGCTTGCCTTTGACCTTGAACACAACTGTTGAAGAAGAAAGATCACCCCACATTTGTAGCCAGTAGCATGTTCTGTGGTTGCTAAGAAAACAAGGAGAGCAAGCGCACTTTGGTTCCAGATTATGTTCAGGATATCTGGGTATGAGTTCAGTATCCTGCCCATTTTGTTGAAAGAAAAGAAAAAAGTATCCTGCACATCTTCCTGGTGATGGAACTTAATCCAATGATAGAAATGGTAACTACAAGCTTTCTAACAAGAATATCCTACTATATATAAAGGACGGACATGTCCACCCCTTCTCCCTCGCGCCACGTCGCCTCTTTTCTTCAGACCGTCGGATCGGTGGAACGGGCGGCCAGGATCAAGCCATGACAGCCTCCAACTCGCGGTACTGTTCCAGCTACAGTACGCGCGCAACCCGCACCAACCAGAAGGCGCCACGTCGCCGGTTACCAGCCGGTGGAACCGGTGGCCAGCCGGTTGCCCCTCTCGCACGATTTTTCGCGCAGATTTTTACGGAAACCCCCTGCAAAGGACTAATACGTAAAATTCGGAAACGGCAGGGACCTCCGTGCAAAACCACGCCACATCTCCCCTTCTCTCCTTCTTCTCCCGCGACGGCCGGAGGTCGCCGCCGCCGCCTCGCGCCGCCGCTCCGCTCCTCCCCGTTCGAATCCAGCCATGCGGGGAGCTCCGCCGTCTTCCCCTCTCCCACCTCGCCGGAAATCGGCTGCTGGGCCGCCGCGAGGGCGCCAGAATCGCCGCCGCAGCGCTCCGCGTCCACCGCCGCGTCCGCGCGTCGCCGGCGCCGCTCCGGCGACCAATACGCGGCGGCGCCGCCACCTGCGGGTAGCGCGCGTCGAGGCGCGTCCGACGCACGCCTGCGCGTGTCCCAGCTCGCGCTGGTTCGCCGCCGGCGTCGACGACGCCGCCGCGGCAGATCCGGCCAGATCCGGTCATGACGTCACAGTGGGCCCACATGTCAGTTTTTTTAATGGTTTTCCGAAATAAAAAAACCCTGACATGTGGGACCCATCTGCCAGAAATTTCACAAATACAAAAAAAATGCTAAAATTCAAAAAATTCATATCTTTCAATCTACAATACAAAAAAATACAAACAATATATCAAAATTCTCTAAATTTAACAAACTTTCAAACTTTCCGCACAAACGTTGCATCAAAAAATAAATTATCCACAAGATAATGCAAATAACATATCAAAAAAATCAAATTTTCCCAAATCTTCAAAAATTCATATATTCCAACCTAAAATTCAAAAAATGCAAACAATATATAAAAAAACTCTAAATTTAACAAATTTACCAAACTTTCAAACTTCCCGCACAAAAGTTGCACCAAAAAATAAATTGCGTACAACATAATCCAAATAACATATTAAATTTTTTCAAATTTTACCAAGTTATTGGAAATTCATATCTTGTAATCTACATTTCAAAAATAAAATAAAAAATACAAACAATATATCAAAATTCTCTAAATTTAATAAATTCTCAAACTTACCACACAAAAGTTGTACCAAAATATAAATTGTGTATAATATAATGCAAATAACACATATGCATAAAATAATAAATATGGGCTGAAAATCATAACTTCCAAACCATAATTCAAAATACATGCAAATTGTAGAATTCATATCTTCCAAGCCATAATACAAAAAAAAAAACTAATATACCAAAATTTTCAGAAAATTAAAATCTTTACATATAACACATTTCCATGCATTATTAAACAACTATAATTCCTGCTTAATTAAAACAACTAGAATATCAAATATAAAATTTGTGAAAATAACATCTCACCTCCATTTAACCCCATCTTTGTATTTGTTTTCTTTTGTTTTGGAGTAAAACAACATTACAATAATGACCAAGAAGAAGAAAAATAATTGCAAGACATTTCAGCTTACAAAACAATTGTAATTTTCCTTTTTTAATTTCAGTTTACTCAAATAAAGTTGTAAAAAACATTGAAATTCAATCTTCAAATTTCTTTTCTTTTTGTTTTTTGCTTTTCTTTTCGTTCGCAATAAAACAACATTGGAATAATGATCAAAAAGAAGAAAAATAAATACAAGCCATTTTATTTTGCAAAACAATTGTTTAAAATATCTAAATTCGAAATTTGATCATATGCCACAAATAGTCATCATTTTTTTATGAGAGTATTTTTAGAAATATTTTCATTTTGAGGAAATTGTTCCAATGAGGAAGTGCATTATGATTTTCTCCAAATTTTAACCAACTCAAAATATTCAAACATATTTGTTTTTTTTCCCTGGCATAACACAATTTTTTTTTATTTCCCCTAGAATATTCAACAATATTCACAGAAGTTTCAAATATATTTCATACATGTTTCTCTGATTTTCTTTTCCCGAACAGGTTTTGCTGCGTTGACTCAATAGAAATTGCGTAGACAGATACATAATATATCAAGACCACTGTAGCGGGCACGGCTGAAAGGACAAGGATGTCGCCTAGAGGGGGGGGGGTGAATAGGCGATTAAAACTTTTCCGGTTAAAGGCTTGCTAATTGCGGAATAAAACTATGTGTTTAAATTAACAAGCCAACAACCTAAATAAACTAGGCTCACCTATGTGCACCAACAACTTATGCTAAGCAAGACAAGCAACAAGGTGATAGCAAGATAAACTTCAAGCACGAAGGCTATCACAATGTAAAGTGCATAAGTAAAGAGCTCGGGTATAGAAATAACCGAGGCACGCGGAGACGAGGATGTATTCCCGAGTTCCTCCTTGTTAAGGGAGTACGTCTCGTTGGAGAGGTGTGAGGCACCACAAAGGTCGATCTCAACGCCACAAAGGCTCACCCTATTCTCCGATGAACCGCACCACAAAGGTTTGGTTCACCATCCACTATCGGTATTCCTTCGAGGCGGAATCCGGAGCCTTTCAACAATGATCCGGGGCACAACCCACACAAGGGATTGGGGGCTCCCGAACAGCTACAAGTGACCACACAAGGGTCCAACCACCACGCGGGCGTCTAGGGTCCAAGGACCCAAGAGTAACAAGTTCACAAGTTTTCAACTTCCACGAATCCTCGTGGAGAGCACACCGATGCACCAAATGCAATAGGCAAGAGCACAAGTGCTCAAGTCCTCCACTCTCAAATTCCAACAAAGCAACAAATGCTTATGGGGGAATAAGAGAGGAAGAACAAAGAGGAGAACCACTCAAGAACTCCAAGAACTAGATCCACTATGTTCCCCTCACTTAGAGGAGAGATTGATTGGTGGAAATGTAGATCTAGGTCATCTCCTTCAATCCTCCAAAGATCAAAGAGTTTGGGTGGAGGGATTGGGAGATATCAAAGAAATGAGCTTGCAACAATGAAGGAGAGAGAAATCTGGGCGAGCTGGCTGGCTGGAGGTAGGTGGAGGGGTATTTATACCCCTCCCAGAAAAAGAGTCGTTGCAGCCAGTTTTGCACCGGAGTTTCCGGTCCAAGTGACGGAAACTCCGGCCTGGGGCGGAAACTCCGGCCTACAGAGGCCGGAAACTCCGCCCCCCACCAGGGGCTGAGCAACAAACGTCACAGAGCAGCTCGGGCAGAGAATCCGGCCACAGAGGCCGGAAACTCCGGACCAGGGGCGGAGACTCCGGCCCAAGGGCCGGATACTCCGGCCTAGGCCAGGAGCTGAACAACAAAAACTTCGACAGGGAAACCCAAGGACCGGAGACTCCGGTCCAGAAGACCGGAGACTCCGGCCTGAAAGCAGTGAAACTGCAGATCCTGAAATGCAATAACTTTCTCATATGAACTCCAAAACAGGTGAATCCAATTGCGTTGGAAAGGTAACGAAATATAGAGGGTCACAAATATTAAGGGTCACAAATATAGAGGAGATACCACACATGGAAGGTGTGGACCTTATCTCGAGGAGGACCGGTAATATTTCCAACACCGAGAATGCACCAAGATTTTCATCCGGACTCCGTTTTCTATGATCTTGGGCTTGTTCCGAAGATAACCACAAGCACTACAAGACCATGCATATTCACATCATAGTCCATCATGTGAGGAGGAGAACACAAGATGAGAGTTTAACCTCTCTACAAAAGACAAACCGGTAAAACCTCCAACATCAAAAACATCACAAGATATTCAAATGGAATCCGTTTTTGATGAACTAAAGCTTGGTATGGAGATGAACACAAGCTCTAAATTCTCACATGGATAAAAGCCAAATAAGAACCAAGAAAGATGATAATGCCAAGTATGCAAAGGTTTGAGCTCTCCACAAAGATGCGATCAAGTTACTCACTTGAGAACCCCTCTTGATAGTACGCCGTCTATCCTAAATCCGGTCTCCCACTAACACCACGAGACCGGTAAAATAGAAACCCTATCAAGATCATACATTTGCCTTGCGCATTCCACTTGAGCTAGATGATGACGATCTTGACTCTCTCAAGTTGGAACACCTTTCTTGATTGCGCTTGCTAGCACATGCTTATGAAGACATCTCCAAATACTCCCCCATACACCATTTATGGGAGAGCCTCGCAAAGCTCCGTCTTCATGTATCCACTTGTGCTTCATATTCTTCTCTTGATATAGATGATGGCTTGAAGATAAACATGAAGTTCACTCAATCTTCTTTTCCAAGCCATGCTTGCAATAAGCTCAACTCTTCATATGACCATTCTTCATATAAACACTTGGATGGAACCTTGGTCATCATGTAATCTTCTAGAGTCCAACACATGAACTCCAATCTCTTCCAACGGACAAGATCTACAAATATCTCAATGCAAACATTAGTCCATACGGATTGTCATTAATTACCAAAAACACGCATGGGGCAACACATGCACTTTCAACGGCGTACCACAAATTTCAAATTTAATAATTTTTCAAACTTTCAACACAAAGGTGGTACCAAATAACCATTGCATACAAAAGTGAAACTAAAAAATATTGAAATTTCAGAATTTTTCGAACTTCCCACATGAACTAACAAATGTTCATTCTGATTATAATTTGTTAAGTTAGTCCTCTAGATAATTCTTCTATTTTTTCACTGGAAAAAAAAATCCAAACAGAATTCAAAATATCCGAACACAACGGGATAATTCTTCTATTTTTTCACTGGAAAAAAAAAATCCAAACGGAATTCAAAATCTCCGAACACAACGGGCACCGCATGTCAACGCGCTAAATTTTCCAACAGTACTATCCATTGTATCATCCCAGTTTATCTTTAAAATATTACAGTTGGTGATTACAAAATTATACAATGATTTAACAAACCTACGGTACCGGTCAATACAAATTGAACTTACACGTTTAATACAAACACTTCTCTTAATACATACAATCTTTCGCTTCAGCACATCCATTTTACTTTTTGAACAAAAAAACTAACTAATTAACACTATTGAAAACACAAAATACGCTCATATACACACGGGCGCGGCGTGTCGTCGCGCCATCTTGACTAGTCCGACACTAATATACGAAGCAGTTCTGCTGCTGCTGTTCTGAAGCGAACGGAGTCTCGCTCTCCTAGGAGACCTAGGGGTCAATGGAGCCATTGAAGGAACCTTCACCTTTCTTGTCAGCTGGCACATATTCCTCCTCCAGTAGAAGAGGACTCAGATAATTGCTGCCCATTAGTAGTCTCTCTGCTTCCTTGTAACGAACCCACGTAACCAGGTATAGACCAGCAATGATGAACACGCCTCCAATGACGCTGCAAGGAGTACACAAGCTGGGTATTTAGCTCTGCATAATTTTGTGGGAATTCTATAGCTTACAAGTGTCAAACATAATTTTGTGGGAATATCAACCACCGTATCTACGAAAAACAACATCAGCTCACACCAAATGTTCAAGTAGCACATAGGGCAGAGTGTTGGTCCGAACCTTCCGAGATAAACCGGGGTACCAAGGAAAATAGTCGAGAGGATGGTAGAACATGCTGGTTGGAGCGGATTGTAGAGGGCAACCAGAGAAGGTCCGAGGATTTTGTTTGCCCAAGTCATGATTGCGTAGTTCAGACAAGAGGCGACAACTCCCTGGTGATGCAAGCAAGAAATTCGGTTAGAACATGGTCGGAGAGGTTAAACATATGTCCATTTAAGTCCTATATCTGATGAGATATAATCCTTAGATACTCACAGCATATAGGATGGCTATTATCTCTGTCCCTGTCAGTGCCCACTCGTGGAGCCCATTGGTTGCAAATACCCCAGTCAACACCATAAAGATGGTGGCAAATGAGTAGGAGTAGGCTGTCAAGGATAAGCTCGCGGGATATTTTATCAGCACCGGGGCCTGGAATCAGCCACATCAGAAAAATACACTAATTCAGTTCTTTTCTTTGAGCAAAATAATCAAGCTATCAAACACACTTGCAGAGTTTTAGGGACATGGTTGAGCAAATGCACCCCAGTTTGCCTTACCTGGATGACAAGGTAAGCCCCCATCAGGAAACAGTTGCCTATGAGGCACAGAACACCGAGGTTCCAGGTTTCTAAACCGAACTGGAGCGTGCTTGGTGTCAACCAGTGAGCAGGATAGGTGTTGCCACTCCATGATGATGGTGCGCCGACCAGTCCATTGCCGCTCGCGGCATTTGTGCCTGCAAGGCCAATCAAGGATGGGCCTCGGTAGAAGACCATCAGGACGGCGCCGAAGACGCACACGGCTGTGCCGAGAACCTTGAAGATGCCGTCTTTGGTGCAGATGTTGAACACCTCAACACTGGAACATTTTGTAGGAATTTGGTTATGGTTCTTCTGTCTGCCACTTCGGAAACAACAACAAAGGCATTGGCAGGAACTTATGTATAGTTGATTGATTACCCGACAATTGCAGCCAAGAGGAACGTGAAGACGGGTATGGCGGGCTGGAAAGCGGCAGCGTAGGAGGCGTTGGTGAAGCTGAGGCCGAGCAGGAACAGGAGCTGGTTCCCGAAGATACTGCAGAGTAACACAGGGGCAGGAGTGACACATCAGTCATCAGAATGTGATGCGTAGACAAGAGAAGACTGAAGTCTGAAGAGCTGTTATATCGGACATCGTCATCATCAGCCGCAGCAGTAGAAGAATTACCCAGTGAAGCCAAGAAGAGCAAATGACCCGAGGAGCTGAGGGGTCACCGGCCGTCGCACCCTCCTGTGGAAAATTCAAAATTGACATCGAGAATCCAGTGAGCGTGAACCCAATTTGATGTAAATTCATCTGAATCATAGGGGAGGGGAAAGAAGAGGTGGTTTCTATCGCTTCTTGCTGCTGCAGAGCAAGGAGAGGGGAACGAACGAACGAACCATGGGGGTTGCCCCTAAGCTAGCTAGTACTATTAGGTAGGCACCAACCTCTCTCTGAAGAAGGCGAGTGGGGCGAGGATGGCGAGCGCGACGAGGTCGCGGTAGACGCAGAAGACGATCTGGTTCATGCCGACGTTGAGGACGGACTTGGTGAGGACGTGGTAGCCGCCGAAGGCGAGCTGGACGAAGGCCATGGCGGCGTGCGCCCGCCACGCCTTGTCCTCCCACAGCCGCAGCCGCCCGCTGCCGCTCATATTCCACACCGACGACGACCACCGCTGCAGCATCGCCATCGCCCCCCACTCCCCGTCTCTCTACGCTGGCCACGTAGGACTAGGAGGAGAGGGGGAAGTCTCCTGGATTTTTCTGTAGTGACGGCTGGTGTTTGCGTGCCGCCGTGGCGGATTTATCGGGGATGGGAAGAGCCTCCCCTGAGTTTGGGTCCGTACGTTGCTACATCAATGTACAGGGACCCTAATGTCACATCAGACACAAATAATTCGCTGTCACCGGAGGACTAGCAGCAGTAGCTGTATTTTTTTCTTTCCTTTTGATCAAAATGCAGGCGAATAGGTTTAATTTAGGAGTACATGAACTTGGGAATGGTTAAATCGTCATTAATTAAACTTAACATTGACCAAATCTTGCCTGGACGGTGTCATGTTGGCCGCTTTCTGCGGTGCTGTGATTTGGTCATCCTTGAAGCTCCAAGACTAGTAGGCAAGATAAAAGAAAATTCGCCTGCATTAATGACGAGGAAATTGACAAACTCTTTTACGTGTCGTCATTAATTAAATTAAATCGCACACTCAATTCGGGCCGGCTACTTGTTCTTTAGGTGTCCATAGATGTGCAACTAGATCATTCTGCAGTTGGTTGTGAGTGTCTTCGTCTGATTTCGACGTTCATGACGAGGAAATTGACATACCCTTTTGACACTTTATGGGTGACCATCGGCTAGTGGAGGAGCAGCACGCTCGCTCTCGATAACCATGTTGTACATGATAACACAAGTCATCATCACCTCTCGCATCTCTTCTTTCGACCAGCTTAGAGCAGGGTACCTGACAATAGAAAAGCGAGATTGGATCAAAATGAGATAGTTTCTGACCTAGAGGGTTGTAGATTGTCTTCATAAGTGTAGACCATCTTGGATAGACGCTATCTGCTAGGTTGTACCCCTCGTCATAGGCAAGACCATTGATCTCGTAGTTGCATCGTAGAGCATGGCCTTCAACAAGTCTTGCAAACACCAGTGAGCATTGCACCACGTTGATATCGTTGTGAGATCCGGCCATACGAAAAAAGCGTGCCAGATCCATAATTTATTATCCGCCACAACTTCTAGTACAACACTACACTCTCCAATATGACCTTTGTAAATTCCTTGCCAACAAAATGGACAACTGTTCCATGCCCAATGCATGCAATCGATACTTTCAAGCATCCCAGAAAATGCTCTTGCTGCGTTTTGTACCATGAGCCAAGCAGTGTCAGCTTCATTTGGTGGTCTCAATTACGTTGGCCCAAACACTGCAACCACTACCCTACAAAACCGATACATGGTCTTGATGGATGTGGACTCAGCCATGCATAGTTAGTCGTCTACTGTATCTGCAGGAGCTCCATATGCAAGACATCACAAAGGAGCGGTGCATTCCTGAATCGACGAGAAACCGACCAAACCGGTGCAGTCTTTTTTCACTT
Source organism: Poa pratensis (assembly GCA_947311845.1). NCBI lineage: Eukaryota > Viridiplantae > Streptophyta > Magnoliopsida > Poales > Poaceae > Poa > Poa pratensis. The sequence continues at coordinate 19,307,062 of CAMZMU010000089.1, forward strand.
GAGGTAGTCATCATACTCCCGCACACCCATCACAATCTGCATGAAGAGATCCTTGTTCATCCTACAGCACTGCCGAAATTCTTTCGGCCATGTGTTGATTCGTCAGCGAAGTAGTTTGAAACAGCGTCACATGACCCTCCATCCGTTTACGATTTTTGTTGTTCCTCTTCCCCGGCTTCGAACCTCCAATTCGAGGAGTGGTATTGATCTGGCCTAGGAAACCAAGAAGGCAAGTGATGATCGTCAAGTGCTCATCAACCCCCAGCAGTTGGGCCGGCCATCTCCAGCTCGTCGTCGCTATCCATCTATTAAATTAGATAGGTAAAACAACCACTATGTAATTTTAACTAAGCATATTTTATAGAAAAAACTGATCTTGGCAATGCGACAAATACCTTGCGTTCGAGGTGGTCCTGGGAGGCGGCAGCGGCGTAGGGGGCGTCCAAATACTTTGGACGGAAGGAGAGGAGACGATGACGAGAGCGACGGGGAGAGCTGCAGCGAGCGTGGCGCGGGTGGAGCAGCGTCGAAAGGGGGCGCCGGCGCCGGGGATTGAGTGGAGGCAGGGGAGGAGACGAGCACAAAATGGGCGGTGGGGAAGAAAAGAAATGTTTGGGTCGCTGTCGTGTGGTACCCGTCCATCAGGATCCGACATGGCATCGGTTGCCGTGTTTGCCGGCACTCCCACTTCTCTCACTATGAACCGGACACGAAACAGGGTCACTGACGCGATATTGGACCCGTCCGGCAACTTTGCCGCTATTGGGAGGGCCGGTGGAGGCCTTTTCATTACGCACCTCCAAGTAGGGTCACATGGACTGCGTTCCATGGTACCAAAAGCACGTGTTTACCATCAGCAATAGCTAAATCCTTCCTTTTGCTCAGCTGTCGGCTGGGATCCACCGGCAGCGGTGCCGCTGTGGCAATTACGAACGGACATCACCAGCGGGTTGCCCATTTTCTCTTGATCGCCTCCGTTCTCCATGCTTGCTCCTATCCTGTTTGAAGATATCCTTGTTTTTTGGGATCCAGCAGATCTGTCCCAAGTGAATGCTATCAGGGAATAAATATTTTACCAGTTTTAACCGATCAAACAATGTCAATTGCAGGTAAAATTTACTTGCCGTAACAAACTAGTACTCCAGGTAAAATTGTGAGTACTAAGTTTCTTTTTTGAATCTGGCCGGCTAAGGGCATCTCTAACCGATCCCCTAAAATCGGTTAGTGGAATAAAAATAGGCAGCGGCGGCACCTAACCGAACTCGTAAACGGTTAGAGGAGTAAAATTATACTCATCGGAGGAGTAAAAGTGGCGGCCGACTCCTAAATTTACTCCTCCGAGGCCACTTCCGAGAAAAAGTTCCCGCCTCCCGACCTCCTCTTCCCGCCCGCCGCCGTTCTTTCCCGCCCGCCTCCCCGCCGGTGCCGATGTCGCCGACTCCGCCCGAGGTCGACGCGCAGCTCTCCGGCGCACCTTCTCCGACCATCCCCGGCGCCGGAGACGCCCCGACGCCGCCGCAATCGGAGATCTCCGCCGCAATCGGAAAAAGGTTGGGGGCCAAAAACGTGGTCCGGCCGGCCGGCACGGCCGTCAAGGCCTCCGGTAAGGCCGGCGGCAAGCGTGTGGAGGCTCCCGAGGTGGCGCCGCGTCCTCCCGTTGCTCCTGTGGCCGGCCGGCGGCAGAGCAAGCCGACTCCGGCCAAGGTGGCGCTCGCGGAGGCGGCGGCCTCGAAGAAGAAGAAAAAGGCCGAGGCGGCGCTTCCGAAGGCTGCAGCTGCCTCTTCGACGCGCAAGGCCTCGACGGCGAACCCTCCCGAGGTTGGCCACCGCGGGCGGCCGTCGTCAACGTCGACGAGCCCGAGGTGTTCGATGGATCGTCGGCAAGGTAAAAAATTTCTTTTTCTCCTCTCCTCTCATCGGTTGGCTATTTGTAGACACACGGTGATGTTGTTTTGATGATATGTAGTGTGGTGGAGGAGGAGGTGGCCACCTTCATGAGTCAATTGGAGGGTAGCCATGCCGCCGGGATCGACGACATGAACTTCGACGATCAAGAGGTTGAGCCCACCGAGCAAGGAGAGGTGGAGGAAGAAGAGGTTGAGGAAGAAGTGGTTGAGGAAGTTGAGGTGGAGACACAAGGAAGCACAAAGAAGAGCCGAGCCTCCAACTATAGCGAGAAAGAGGACGTCGCATTGTGCTATGCGTGGATGAATGTGTCACTCGATGCATCGGTTGGCACCGACCAATCGAAGGAGAAGTTTTGGGCTCGTATCGAGGAATACTACAACAACACCGTGGAGGTGCCGATCACTCGCACACAAGGCTCTCTCGGCCACTCCAAAAAGGTCTAGGGTGAGCATCTCCATCGATGCCAATGGTGAGGAAGACGAAGACCCGCACAAGAGGCCCGAGGGGCAAAAGCTTGCAAAGGAGAGGAAAAGGAGAGGTGCCCAAGTTGGAGGCTACAAAGAAGAACTATGTGCCATGGTTGAGACCAAGAAAGCCTTGGCGGCCGAGAGGAGGGATGAGAAGGCAGCAAGGTGGGCCGAGCTCAAGGCAATGGAGGAGGAGAAGTGGAAGAAGAAGATGGAGGCCGAGGAGAGGAGGACCCTTGCTGAGGAGAGGAGGGTTGCACTTGAGGAGGAGAGGATAGCAAAAGAGAAGGAGATCGATGAGCGTGCTATCATGTTCATGGACCCAAGCAACATGGATGCCACGGCTAGGAAGTATTGGGAGCTCACTCGAGCAAAGATCCTTCAAAGATCTTTTGGTGGAGATGCTCATGGCCAAGGAGGTGATGGTGGCCGAGCAGGAGGAGGTGGTGGTGGTGATGGTGATGACTTCTTCAGAGATGGTCTTTGAGCTCTTCGATGGTGGTCCACAACATATGAGGTGATATGTTGGTGGTATTTTGGATCAAACAAAGTCGATAGCTTCTTTTTGGTGACCTTGATCGATGGTGGTGGTAGAGTCTACTTTTGAATGAACTCAATGCACAAGTGATGGATTGTGTGTGTTTGAATTGTCCGTATGTTTTTATTGTTTGTTTGAACTATATGTGAGATGTGTGAATGCATATGTGGAGTGGTGGAAAGAAATGGGGCAAAAAAAAGTTTACTCCTCTAAATTTAGGGGATCGGTTCGGCGCCGACCACCTTTAGAGGAGTACTTTTACTCCTCTAAAGTTTACTCCTCCGTTTACTCCTCTAACCGATTGGGGATCGGTTAGAGATGCCCTAACGAGTTAGGCGAGACAGAGAATGAGACGTCAGACAGGGTAGGTCTGGACGTTTGGTTAAGGATGCTTTGCGTTGCGCTTATCAACCTTTCCCTTTCTTGCTGGAATTGGATCTGAAAGCAGAAACATGGTAGGTCTGTGGTTAAGGACGCTTACCTTGTGCTTATCCAGAAACGCCAACCTTTCCCTTTCGCAATCATTTGGTGTTTGGTGTTTCGTTTTCTAGAGAGTAAGATCGTACTGAGCAGCGAGCTAAGAGAAGGACTGGTTGGTTTGCTTGCCCCGTCGTACTGATATTGTTCCTTTCCCAATTACGCGCTTACGGTCCTGTTCGTCACAGTATCCCCATTGAATCGAAGAATATCCATCCGCATGTGCGTCCTCGGTCACTAATTAGTTTGTGATGATCGTCTACTACGCGGCTTCATTTGATCATCTCGAAACCTCGCTCAGCAGAATATGAAAATGTATTCCATAATGGATCAAATACTATTGATTTGGTACTACGAATTATTGATATTTTTCTTATGAATTTCGTGAACTTTATATTGTTGGACCTAAAATAGACCTAACATGCGGAGTAAAAAGGACTGGAGGGAGTAATGCATGTACATATGGTCATTTGGGAAAAAATTGTGTACATATAACTGTTGTAAAAAACATCCAGAGATGGGCTAAGAAAGGATATATTTGAATGATTTCTATATCCACGCATCATTTTTGTTACAATGAAACGTGAAATTGCCAACCAACAAATATAGTAAGTAGTTATTTAGCACATGCCAACCTTATTGGAGTTTTGTTTCCATTTTCCCTTAGGATCATGCGTGTCTCACTCGAGAAGTTATGTGCTAATGAGCCATCATATCAACATTGATGATCATGCTAGTGGAGTTAAAAGTTCTAAAATGTGCACTATCACCACTTGAGATTGTAAATCGAAATTCCTGGAAACCGGAGTTGCATATCTAATACATTCCCTTCTGGATAGGCACCGAGAGTGGTGGTGTTCGGAGAAGTAATGTATGCCATGCATTCATGTCAAACCATCGCAAACTACAGATTTTATGTAGTAGTATACATGTATGGACATATGATGCAAATTGTGTGCATCAAGTAGTTATCAGTTGTTTCGGCCAATGATCGTATAGTCTTTAACACGATAGTAACCCCGACGTGGGTCAAGGTTTCACAACAATAACATATGGGAAATTTTCATGTTCAATGGTCTGTTTTGGATATTCCCTAAAAGAATGCATGCTAAGGATTTCAGTGTGAGTTGGTGATGATATCCTCTGAATTTCAGCGTGAATTGACGTATGCATCCCACTGTCCCACACACCCAAATCTACACCTAAGTACTTCAGGTGGTATAATGGGTTAGCAATACCCAAGATATTGAAGAATCATTCGCAACTAGAGATCATGCAAAGTTAGTTGGTCTACATTTGGGGTCTTAGAATGGCTAGACGTCGTGTTATGATCATGGCTTGTATATCGTTGTGAATCCACAACAACCATCTATGTCTTTATTATGGCCCAGTTTACCGTGTGTTACGTGCATCATGCTAAGGTGACCATTCCCTTTCGCGCATCTGGCACGTGCATAAAGACATCTTTAGCTTGTTTCCGACCAAGAGACATTGTGGCGAGAAGAAATTAGTCATGTTTCTTTGCAATCCGTTTTAGTAAAAGATATTGTAAGAACAATAATAAGCTACATAACACAATTAATGAACATACATCAAAAATTCACTTTGGCACCGGAGCTCATATGCTCCCGCTTGATTAGAAAAATAAAAAAAGTAAAACATTTCAAAAAGTTTTGATTTGTTTTTGGGGAGAAACATATACACGTTTATACATGCGTGCAAATTTTCATGATGGAGTGAGATCTGTGATGCTCTTTGCTAAAAAATAAATCAATGGGCAAAATGAAAATTTAAAATGTAGGTTTATAGCATTGATTTTGTTTTTTTTCACACAGAGCAACACAAAGTTGCAACTAAAAACATTCATGATCGGTCCTAGTTACATAACTATATATAACATAATAATTAAGTGTAACAAAGCTATAAAGGAAAAACATTGCCATGCTTGACACTATATTGTCTCTAGTATCCTTCTTGATATAAAGTCAGATGATCCGTTCTCGGCATGAAATGGTATATTATATGCGTGAATTTAAAAATGTCTCTTAGTCCTAGCTTCTTGTTCTTGGTTTCATACAATTCTCATCATAATCGACATTTATCCTCTCTCGGATGCCATTTCATCCTTTGTTCCCTTAGCTGCTAAGCAGAAAGAATCTTCTTTGGAGAGCGTCGAAGTTGCTATGACACAAGACTCTCACATTCCCTCAGGAACCTAGTAGAACTAGAAGTAGTTGATTCTAGTTTTCAGCTGCTATAGTTTGTTACTTCGTTACTCGTGGTTAGGAATTGGTACAAAAGAGATAGATACAATTTCCCAATGCATCCCAAGCCTAAATATGCAGCCTAATATCAACATAGATAAATATTCGGCATAATGTTGTGCGTAGGTCCATCATTTCTGCCCAAGGATTCTTCATGACGAGAGCATACACAATACTTGCAATGTATTTCACTCATTCATAGTGCGCTCTCTTTGGATGTTGTATATATGAGCCTCGTTTCAACAATTTAGAAACTACATAGTGTGCAATTATGTCTGCAACAGCCTTTACTCAGAAGTCAGAAGACATGACATTAACATACTCCCTCCGTCTTAGTATCCAAGACATAATTTTTGAATATCTTGGCCCAATGTGATAATTGATTGGGGCTAAACTAGCCACTAGTTGAGATGGAATTAAATACAATTGTGCCTAGGAGGTGAGTAGTTATGGGAAAATATATATTGTCAAAATTTATGAAGTTTGACTTCGATTAAAATGGATGTGGGTGAGCGCCAGCGTGAGACTGCCATATGGGGCCGTGGATAGGTGGAGCCCACCGGGGCACGTAGACACGGGCGGATGCAGACAAGTGTTTGACCCAACCCGTCCCCAAACTTTTGGGGCCCGCTTCATGGCTGGCGAACACAAACATACAGATAGGGACGAAAAGGGAGGGCCCGTTAGAGTTGCCATTAGAGCATCTCCAAGACTCCAACGGGTGCGGGACAAAAATGTCCAGACGCCCTCATATTCTGTCTGCGAAGATGGGGACGGGTTTTCCCAGTGGGGCTACATCATGTTTTTCCAAATTTTCTGAACACTATTTAAATTTAAACATAGACGGAATTCAAACAAAATTAGTCCTTGTCTAGCTCTAATCGGAGTCAGAGGCGAAGGGAATGACGACGTCGTCCATAGAACGGCGGATGGCGAGCATGAGGCCCGAGGTGCCATCCGAGTCTTCCTCATCGCGCGGTGGCGGCGTCACCTTTGCCTGTTCCTCCTCCGAGTTGGAGCCCGAGATGCTGCACACGTCATCGGGCTCTTGCTTGACCCCCACCAACGCCTCAGCCTCCGTCTGCGAGAAGAGGGGGTCGCCTCAAAGTACGGCCCGACAGGCTCCTCCTATGGCTCCGACTTGCTCTCACGCATGCTGGCAAGCACCTAATAGGGGGGATACAACATTGAAGGCATCCTCGTCGGCTATGGCTGCTTCTATGACAGATTGGACCGTCCAGCCGGAGCAGTCTAGAACCGGCGTCGCTTCTCCAGGTTGCCCCCACCTTGCCGGTGGAAGCCCGCAAAAGTACCAATTGCGTGTCGTCCCACGCCAGCGAAGATGTCATCCCACCAGGGGCTTGTCGCCACGTACAGCGGGTTCCGCCGTGCCTACGGCTCTATTGTAGACAAGAAGATGGTGAATTTTGAAGGCGCGGTCCCAATTGGTGGGGACCGGGGGCATCGAGATCCCTCCGTGGCTCAAGACCCATGATCGTGGGCATGTATAGACATTCGGATAGCCTTGGCGGACCGCCTTCCCCGCCAATCAATGCAAGAGTCGCTCCTTCATTTTCTCAGCATCCTGGCTAAGATTTACTTTCTTGTAAAACTCTTATTAATAATTTGATGACGCTAAGCTTTTGACTCCGTTAAAAAAAAAAACACCTTTAGCTTGTCTTCGACAACATACATTGTGAACATGATCAATTAGTCATTCCTTTGCAATTCGGTTTCTGAAAGATATTGTAAGAACAAGAATAATCATATTTTTTTAGAAATGGAGCAAAGCCCTAGCCTTTGCATCATGATGAAGCACACGGCTTTTATATTAAAATTTTGAAAGAAGTTTCGAGTAGCCAAATATAGCATGATTTAGGCATAAGCTCATGTGTAGTTCAGCTTAATTTTTAGTATATATGTCGTTAATCGCGCATAATTGAAAATCTAATCGATTCACGGCTCAATAAATTCGAAAATACTCATATGAAGAAACTGGATTAGTAGTTGAGTTTAGCAAGATATACAAAAACGCATTCGCGAGTGAAAGCATTCATGATCGATCCATAGTTACATAACTAGATAGCGTAACAGTTAAGTGATTAAAAAGCTATAAAAGCAAGGTATTGCAATTTTGGTTGCCTCTAATATTCTTGCCGATCGTTGATCTAAAGTCAGATGATCCGTTCTAAGCATGACATGGATAAATTGCATGCGTGAATTTAAATGTTTCATGGTCCTAGCTAGCTTCTTGTTCTCGGTGCCATGCAATCAATCGACAGTCATCAGTTCAGCATTCTCGAACAGATTATTGTGTGCCATATCCTGTCTTTGATGCCATCTCATTCTTCCTTTCCTTAGCTCATATGCTGCACGAAGCTTCTTTGGAGATCATAAAAGTGGCTTTCACATAAGCCTCTGACATTCCCTAGTGGAACAATTAGTAAAACTAGAAGTAGTTGATTCTAGTTTTCAGCTGCTATAGTCTGTCACTCGAAGAAACTGAGTTAGGATTTGGCAGAAAACAGATAGATACAATTTCCTCATGCATCCCAAGCCTAAACTTGCAGCCTAATATAGACATAGATAAATGTCCCGCAGAATGCCATGGGTCGATCCTTCAATTCTGTCTAAGGATTCGTCATGACTAGAGCATACACAAAACTTGCAATGTATTTTCACACATTCATAGTGCACTCTCTTCGAATATATATAAGGCTCGCTTCAACAATTTAGGCACTACGTATATGTGAAATTATCTCTGCAACAACCTTTATTCAGAAGTTAGAAGACACGACATCTATTTTCTTTTTTTTTTGAAACGAGGCAAAAGATTTGCCTTTTTTATTGATATAGAAGGAGCAAACGGACACGGCCTAAGCCAAAGTAAAAGGAATTACATGCTGTAAAAAAGAAGACACGACATCAACATAGCTATCTTCACGCACATGAAATGTTTTATCATTGGGAAATTAAATGGCTGGTGCTGCATATCAATCCTTATGTACCTATCTCACTTACGATACGGACGAGTGTGATTCTAAAACCTGACTTGTATACAAGTGAGGAAATTGGCACTCACTTTTTTCCGGTCGTCCGGTGATGCTAGCATGTTCCGACCATCATGTAAAAACTTGGAACTGACTTATTCTTAAGTCTTGCTGATTAGAATTTGGCTTAATTCTCGGTCAAATGATGTCGTCATCATAATATTTGTACTAGGTGAACATTTTGTGTACCGCGTGACCATTTTTTCTCAGTTGCGACTCAATTGCAACAAAACAATCGCACATGTAACTTATTTAGAACTCATAGGACACACGGATCACGGCGCAATCTAGCAACTCTGGAGTAGCTTTAATATAAGTCTCATTCCAAGAATTAGCAAAACCATAAAATTAAAAATGGCGAGTACAGACAGCATTTGGCATGGCATCATTGTCAGATATAGCCAATGACGACTAGACCACAATGTCATTTCTTGGTCTGCTACCGCGCAAACCGAGTACCGTCGGCACAACTCATCAGATCGGCCCACGCGCGGCTATGAAAAGGGGTATTCCACACCAAGTATGAGCTCGTGTTGGTAGCTAGCATTCGAGAACAGCCTGTGAAATGCGCACAACTCTTAGAACCACCGTGATCTGCACCGACCACCATTGGATCTTTAGGAGCAGTCGTCCACGATACAGAAGTGTCACCCATCTTCGATCGTTGCCACGCCTCCGACCTCACCTGTCCAATATCTGGTTAGATGTCGTCCACGATCGTTGCAGGTGGGACACTGGCGAGGAACTGTTGTTCGCATTACAGAAAAAATTATCGCCGCCCAATATCTGGTTAGATGCCGAGTGTAGTTTACTCGGAACTCGACATGTAGAAGCCTCTGCCCGTCATGGAATTCGTCCAGCATCGTGCAGGAATCAAACCTTTTATTTTTTCGAGTAGTAATCAAACCTTTTCTCAAAGGAATTCTCGCGTGCCAAACCATATGCCCACCTTTCTTTTCGGTGAAGCAGCGATACAGGTTCTTTCTAGCATCCCGTCTGATTTGCATGTTACCTGCCTGCAGGAGTATGGTATCTCCAGAATTGTTGCCGTTGGCGAGAGCACTGGTGCTTTACTTGCAGCTAATTGATATGTCGTTAATCGTAGATAATTGACAATCTAATTGATTCATGACCCAACAAATTTAAAAATACTTGTCTGAAGAAACTGGATTAGTCATTAATTAAGTTCACCAAGATAGGCACAATACCATTCGCAAGTGAAAGCATTCAGGATCGATCCATAGTTACATAACTAGCTAGCTTAATGATTAAGTTTTACGAAGCTATCAAGGGTAAGCCATTGCAATGTTTGACACTATATCGACTCTAGTATCCTTGTCTATCGTTGATCTAAAGTCAGTTGACCCGTTCCATGTTGTAAACGATAAAAAACGGAAGATCAAACCAATGGGGACACGAGATTTAACGTGGAAAACCCTCCCAATAATCGGAGAGAAAAAACCACGGACGCCAGCCAGTAATATTTCACTATATCGGGTGAGGTTACAAACGCTGGGGATTTACAATGTGTGGCTTATCCTAACCGGCGGCTTACAAGATGTATTTATATGGAGGCAAAATCCTAAGTCGGCTGCAGTCCAATTCGGAAACGGCCCAAGCCTCCGGCGATGGGCATCCGCTCCGCTTCGAAGTTTATCCTTATATGAATTTGGATCACCATAAAACAACATTTCAGGCATGACATGGGTAAATTATATGTGTGCATTAAAATATCACGCGGTCTATCTTGTTCTCGGTTTCATACAATGCATATCATAATCGGAAGTTGTCAATCACATCAGCATTCTCGAACGATTCTCCTCTGCCATATCCCGTCTTCTATGCTATCTCATCCTTTCTCCCTTAGCATCTGCGCTGAAAGAAGCTCTAGGGAAGAGCGTGGAACTGACTTTACCACATTCCTGGATCTTAGTAAAACTCGAAGTAGTTGATTCTAGTTTTCGGCTACTATAGTTAGTCACTTGGATACCCTTTGTTAAGAGTTCGTAGAAGACATATAGATACAATTTCCTCATGCATCCCAAACCTAAATATGCAGACTAATATCAACATAGATAAATGTCCGGCAGAATGCCATGGGTAGGTCCTTCAGTTCTGTCCAAGGATTCGTCACGATAAGAGCATACGCAAAACTTGCAATGTATTTCACATATTCATAGTGCACTCTCTTTAGGTGTATATATAAGGCTCGTTTCAGTATATATGAACTATGTACATATGCAATTATCTCTGTAACAACGTTTACTCAGAAGTCAGAAGACACGACATCAACAAAGATATGACGCAAAAGAAAAGTTTTAGAGGGACATTAATTAAATGGCTGGTGTTTCATATTAGTTCTTATGTACCTATCACATTTGCTATATAGACGATTGTGATCCTCAAACCCGACTAATGTGCAAGTGAGAGAATTGACACACTCTTTTTTGTGGCTTTCCGGCGATGCTAACCCGTTCTGATTTTTTTTTGAAGCACAAACAGTAGGGAAGACCCACCCCTACTGTTCCATTTTCCATTTTCTATTAATGCACAAGCAGGCCAATATTTACAACCTTATTACATCATGGCTAAAGTGTTCATAAAGTATCAAGCCACTGTTGCATTCCCTCTCTAAGGCTAGGTTTAGCTCTATGCATAATCAGGCAGAAAGACTCCTTAAACATACTAAGACATCTGTCTAAGCTAATTCTATCATGATCAAAAATAATTTTATTTCTATGGTTCCACAAACTCCAGCATCCCACGAACAAAATTTACTTGAAACATATTCTGTTTTGTCTTCAGTTTCCTTCAATCAGCATATTCAAGGTGTTTCTGGTTGTATCCCAAGAATGATTGATTCTATTCCAGAAATACTTGCTGAATTCGCATTCAAAAAATAAATGCATTCGGTGCTCCAGATGATCATCCTGGTCATCATTGCATAAGACACAATTTGGGTCTTCGACATAGAAATTTTTCCTGGTCATAAGATCTTTAGTATTAAGCCTATCAAGGAGTAGAAGCTAGAAGAAAAACTTGTGTTTCAATAGACAGCAGGACTTCCAGATCCACTTGAAAGGTATTGGCGCCTCGGGTGGGTCAGTAATAGCCTCATACATTTTCTTAGTCGAGTAATATTCACCCCATCTGAATGACCAGACATCATTTGCTTCATTTTGGGCATTTATCTGCAACATCTCTTGAAGATCATTACATTGCTGCACTGCAATTTCAGATAATGGCTGATGGAGTAGCTCAAGAATATCAGAGTTACTTTGATCGGCAGCCCTTTTGATTGTAATATCAGTATTCTTTGCAAACGAGTGTAATTGAGGGAAGACATTTTTCAGGAAGTTATTTGGGCTACCATCAACCCATTTATCCTTCCATAGTAGGCTAGTATTTCCATTATTCACCTTACAGATAGCATGCTGCTTGTAGGTGTTAATATGTTTAGTACAGTCCCTCCACCAAAATGAGCCTTTTGTAGATCTTCCTGTCGGTGCTAACCCGTTCTGATAATAATATAAAATATTGGGAGTGACTAATTCTCGTATGACCTAAAATTAGGTTAATTCAGATGACATCATCACACGATCTGTGATCATTTTTACTGCATAAACATCTTTTCTAAGTTGCAACCCACTTACGTGATCTACACCAACCATCATAGGATCTTTAGGAGCAGTCGCCCATGAACCATGATACAGAAGGGCCGTCCGTCCTGTAGATGAGAGTTGCATTAAGTTGTGTATGTTTGTGGATTTTTTTACTGCGTGTTGTCTTTTATTGGTCGCTTGCTCTTTTCAGCAACATGAGCTCTCAAAGTTCTTATAGAACGACAATCCTACCTTTGATCTGTCCACTAATTAATGTGTTTTTTATTCAAATGATGGTTTCAGGTACTATCTGTAAATATAATAGAGTTAAATGCACGGGCGGTCCTAATTCTTTTCACGAAATGTCAACTGGGTCCTAATTCTTTGAAAATGCACATCCAAATCCTAATTCTATTGTAAGTGATTCACGCGAAGTCCTAAATTGGTCTGACCAACGCTGACCAGTCTTTGTGGCACTTTGACCAATGCCACGTCGACTCCAATTTGCAAAATGCCCCCAAAAGTTGTATTTCTTCCAAATCCCGCCCTACGGCCTAGCACAATTGTGAGTCTGTGACACATCTGGTCTGCATGCTCATCCTGGACGCGTTCGGCAAGGTGTTCGTGTGGTGAGGCACGGCGGCGGTGATGATTGAGTAGAGGATGCCCAGGATCCTGGTGTGATTGAGTAGAGGATGCCCATCCAGTCTTTGTGGCACTTTGACCAGCGCCGGCGTCTATGCAACTACGATGCAGATCCTGGTGTCCGTGCTCGCGGTGCTCGCCAGCGCTGGCGTCTACCCAACCACGATGCAGAATAGTATAATAATAGTTCATTGGTAACTGTAACCAATTGGTGATGATGTTTTTGGTACTGAATCAACGACCTGTAGTCATGAGTATCCACATATTGGGTATTCTTCTCTTATCTACGTTCCAGTTGTAGGTGAAACGGGAAGCAGAGCCCAGTTTTGTGTGTGGTGCCTTACGTGGTGGTGAGCAGCTTCTTCGATCTGAAAGACAACTTCCAAGTACTAGCTCGGGCTGCGGCCAGGTTGCCATCGATCTGTCGGACTTCTCCGGTGGGTCGGGCGGCCGGGATGACCGGTTGCGTGGGGGCCCGACCAGAATAAAGGTGGCTTCAGTCCTAGGGTTTCAATTCGTGCAAGGACGAAGATCTTCCTGACACCTGCTCCTCGATCTGGTCGGAGTGTCGGGTTCCGGAAACTCCGCCGGCGATCTCGTATGGATGTTTATGTCTAGAGATTGCTGGATCAGACGAGATTCGGTCGCGTCGGAGGGAGCGGCGTGAAGCTCTGCTTCTCTTATCTATGGCATGTTTGCAAATAGCAGAGGTCTTGGTGACTTGGCTAAACATTTGCACTTTGCTGGTTGTATTCGGGATCATAATTTGGATTTCTTGGCTATTTCTAAAACGGGAAGGCGAGAGTTCTCACAAACTCTATTGAACCGACTTTCAGACGGTATAGACTTTGAGTGGTACTCTCGTCCTCCCCATGGCCACTCCAGGGGCATTTTACTAGGCATCAGGACTGATACCATGGAAGTGTTGGATGTTTCGGATGGTGATTTTCATATAAAAATGCACATCCGTAATAAAACCGACAATTTCATTTGGAGTCTTGTTGCCGTGTATGGGCCGGCCCAGGAGGAGGCTAAGACGTCTTTTCTCTGTGAAATGGTAAACTTGGCAAAAGATAACCCTCACCCTTTTATCATTGGTGGGGATTTCAACTTGCTTCGTTATCCATTTGAGAAAAAAAGTAGGGGTCTGTTCGACAACTGTTGGCCTCTTTTGTTCAATGCAGTCATTGACAGCTTGAATTTAAGAGAGATAACAATGGTGGGGAGACAGTTCACATGGGCTAACTCTCTCTCTGAACCCACATACGAAAAACTAGACCGTGTACTGATGAATACTGATTGGGAATCTAGGTTCCCATTGGTATCGGTACGGGGTCTAGAGCGTATTGAGGGATTGTCGGACCATGCTCCCATTCTTTTGACCACATGCATGCCTAGACCACAGTGTAACCCATGTTTCAAGTTTGAACTTGGGTGGTTGAATCGTGAGGGTTTCCATGAGATGGTCAAAAGAATTTGGAAAACACCGGTTGCTGGTGATACGCCGATCAAGAGATGGAACAACAAGATCCGTGCTCTACGCACACACCTCATTGGTTGGGCTCGTCATACTGCTGGTTTACTTAAAAAAGAAGAGATACGACTATCCTCGATAATTGATGCTCTAGAGGCATTAGCAGAAGTTCGACTGTTATCCACGCAAGAGATTGAGCTAAAGAGCCAATCTAATGCACAGATAGCGAAACTACTGCGCGAGGAGGAGTTAAAATGGTATCAACGCTCCAAAGCCCAATTTATCCTCGAAGGGATTCGAATACTCGCTATTTCCATAGTATTGCCAATGGCAGACACAGGAAAAAGCGTATTCATTCTCTAGTCCAGGATGAGGGAACGATTGAGGGCCATGAACAACTAAAGTCGTATATTACAAATTACTATAAAGGCCTGTTCGGAGCCCCAGAGGAAGGAAATTTCACACTGGATGAGTCTAGAACAGATGATATACCCCAGGTTTCAGATGAGGAAAATAGTCTACTTACTAACCCTACTCAGAGGATGAAGTGAGAAAGGCGGTTTTCCAAATGAAACATAATAAAGCACCTGGACCTGATGGTTTCCCGGCTGAGTTCTACCAGAACTTTTGGGATGTTATCAAGTCTGATTTACTCAACTGTTCGTCTGTCTACATGATGGACAATTAGAGTTGTTTCGTCTCAATTTTGGTGAGATAATTTTATTACCTAAGGTTAATGAGGCAGAAAGGATTCAACAATTCAGACCTATATGCCTTCTTAACGTTAGTTTTAAAATATTTACCAAAGTTGCTACGATTCGACTGAACAGTGTGGCAGATCATGTGGTTCGTCCGTCACAGACGCTTTTATGCAAGGTCGTAACATCCTTGATGGGGTAGCGATCCTACATGAAACAGTTCACGAAATCCATAGGAAAAAGTTGAATGGGGTAATTCTTAAAATTGATTTTGAGAAAGCTTATGATAAAGTCAATTGGTCTTTCCTCAGCAGACCCTCAGAATGAAAGGTTTTTCTCCTGAGTGGCGTGCGTTAATAAATAGCTTTGTTTCGGGGGAAGTGTAGCCATTAAAGTCAATGATGACACTGGCAAATACTTTCAAACGAAAAAAGGCCTTAGACAAGGTGACCCGTTATCGCCAATACTATTTAATATAGTGGCTGATATGTTGGCTATCTTGATCGAACGCGCTAAATCTGAGGGCCAAATTGAAGGAGTGATTCCACATCTAGTCGATGGTGGTTTATCGATTCTTCAATATGCCGACGATACAATTCTTTTTATGGAACATGACATCGAAAAAGCTCGTAACCTAAAGCTGATTTTGTCAGCTTCGAGCAACTATCGGGTCTTAAGATAAATTTCCATAAAAGTGAATTGTTTTGCTTTGGCGAGGCTCAAGAAAATGCCGCCTTGTATGCTGAACTTTTCGGCTGTGCGCAAGGTCAATTTCCTATCAACTATTTGGGTATTCCGATTCATTATCGGAGACTTACAAATGCTGAGTGGAAAAAGGTGGAGGAAAGACTTCAATACGTTTAAATAGCTGGAAAGGCAAACTCTTATCCCTGGGTGGAAGATTGGTTCTCATAAACTCGGTACTAACGAACATGGTACTGTATATGATTTCATTCTTCCAATTGCCCAAAGGAGTCTTAAAACGATTGGATTATTTCCGGTCTAGATTCTTTTGGCAAGGGGATTGTGAGAAGAAAAAATATCGGCTGACTAAGTGGAGTGTGGTTTGCTGCCCTAAAGACCAAGGAGGGCTCGGAGTTCATGACCTTGAGGTCAAGAATAGAGCTTTGCTGGGTAAATGGCTCTTCAAACTTCTTTCGAAGATGGAGTTTGGCAAACCCTCCTTAGGAGAAAGTATGTGGGATCTCAAGCCGTATCTCAGGTTCTTTGGAAACCTGGATTCACACTTCTGGGCAGGCCTTATGGCTACAAAGAAGTTCTTTTTCCCACAAGGATCTTTCTCAATTAGGGATGGATCGGAAATTCGTTTCTGGGAGGATAAATGGCTAGGCCAATCCACTCTCCGAGAACAATATCCGGCTCTGTATACTATTGTGCGAAACAAGAGCGACACGATCGCTAAGGTGTTGGGTACCTCCCCACCAAATGTATCGTTCAGAAGAAGTTTACTTGGAACAAGACAAGCATCCTGGAATGCCTTGCTCATCCGATTGGATTCCATCCAATTGTCGAAAGGTCCAGATAAATTTTAATGGAATCTTACGAAGAATGGTAAATTCTCGGTTGATTCTATGTATAGAGCATTAATCTTACCCGAAGTACCAGTCGATATTAAGGATAATAACAAAATTTGGAAGATGAAGATCCCGCTAAAAACTAAGGTGTTTGCGTGGTATATTCGTCGAGGAGTAATTCTTACAAAAGATAACATTGCCAAACGCAATTGGCACGGAAGTAAAATGTGCGTCTTCTGCCAACATGACGAGACTATTACACACTTATTCTTCCAGTGTGAGTTTGCCAGGTCTATATGGTCAGCCATCCAGATAGGTTCTACCTTATATCCCCCGCGTACCGTTGCAAATATTTTTGGCAATTAGCTTAACCGTGTGGATCCTAGGTTTAAACTCTTTAGTAGGGTGGGATCGATTGCCGTTATTTGGTAGCTGTGGTTATGTAGAAATGACAAGGTTTTCAACGATAAAATGCTTCTGTTATGCAGGTAATCTATCGGTGTACAGCAACGCTACGAGCATGGTCGGCCCTGCAGCGTGTGGAGCACCGAGACTTGTTTCTGGAGGTGGCGTTGCGTTTGGAGGCGGCGTTCAGGGAGTTATTCTCCCGGCATGGATGGCAACATAGTCTCCGGATCGACTTACCACCATCTTAGGCGGCTTTACAATTTCTCATTATGATATGTAATTCGCCTTTTATTTATTTATGTCCGACTTGGGTACTGGTGAACTTGTGGCTGTGTGCATCCTAGCTATGCAGAGGCCGGGTGTAATGCTTAAAACGTTTAAGTAATAAAGTCCCTTTATAAAAAAAAAGGTGAAACTTATCATGGTTCTGAAAGCAGTTATGTACTGTATATGTTGTAATATTGATGTGTATTTTCTCTTACCACTAGAACAGAGGGGTCCATTTACATCAAAGGTGGGATATTATGATTCATGAATCTTGGCATTTCTCCATACTACCATCTATTGTTCACTGCTACGTCCAGATATTATGACATATCCACATAAGTAAGTGATGCTATTTTGTAAGCTTATGCTTATCCAAAGAAAAACTGCCTGCCGGGTCGTCCCGCTCGACGACTCCGCAGGCGATCCAATCTCGTCGGAAAAAGCTCATGCCCGTGCGCCGCCCTCGCCGCCCTCGCCGCCGCCGCCGCCGCTGGTCCGGTGGGGGCGGCGGCGCTGCCATGCGTCGACGGCGGAGGGTGTGGTGGCGGGGTACTTCGGCAGTATTTTCGCGAGCGTGGCGGCGGTGCTTGCTGGAGCGACCATGGGGATGGATCGTTGCGGTGGCGGCCCGGTGCTGTGGGCGTGGCTGCAGTCGAAAGGAGCGGGGGCAGTGTCGCCGTCCTGCTGGCACCACCGCACGCGTGCGGCCAGATCTGGGCCAGGACCCGATCTGGGCTGCCCAGTTTTGTGCGTGGTGCCTTACGTGGTGGTGCACAGCTTCTTCGATCTGTCGGACTTCTCTGGTGGGTCGGGCGGCCGGGATGACCGGTTGCGTGGGGGCCCGGCCAGAATAAAGGTGGCTTCAGTCCTAGGGTTTCAATTCGCGCAAGGACGAAGATCTTCCTGACACCTGCTCCTCGATCTGGTCGGAGTGTCGGGTTCCGGAAACTCCGCCGGCGATCTCATATGGACGTTTATGTCTAGAGATTGCTGGATCAGATGAGATTCGGTCGCGTCGGAGGGAGCGGCGTGAAGCTCTGCTTCTGTTGCCATCATGGGCAAATCCATGGTCTAGTAGTGGGGATTGGAGCCTTTGGCAGCGATGAGGAACTTGCTTGGAGTTTCAGAAATTGTAGCAGCGGTATATAAGTGGGGGCGGCAACACAGGTGAAGTTCAAAAGTCTTATCTTTCAGGGTGAAAATCCAAGATCTGACCTTAATTGGTTGTGCCTGGCAATGGACTTGTTGAAGACATTGTTTTGAGAGTGAGGACTTATTTCCAGGGTGAAAACCCAAGATCTTCGATCGGGCGACGACGGCGCTTGTGCACTGTTTTTTTCTTGAAGGTGTCGCTTTTGGAGAACTTGAACATCAGGTGTTGTCTTGGTGGTGGTTGTGTTGCTGTTGCAAGGACTGTAACTCTATAGCGGAACTTTTCTTTTTTAGTTTCTTTTTCTTATTGTTTTTCGGCTGTGTGCATCCGCAATATCCTAAGTTATTGCGTTGTTTCAGAGGCTGGGTGTATTTGATATCTCCGCGATATTAATATATACTCTTTATCTAAAAAAAATGAACATTCATTTAGTTATGCTCGCTCTCCCAACTTTTCTGTTGTATTGCATTTTATCGTAGATTGATTAAAGACTGACCTGATTTTGGGTGCGTTCTGGTTGCTCTCATGTCGGTATTAAATACTCATCTTGTGAGCATTTTATGTAGTACTCCCTCCGTTCCATAATATAAGATGTTTTAGCTTTTTGTCACATTCATATGCATACATATGTATCTAGACACATTTTAGTGTACATGTTCACTCTTTTTTATGAATGTAGATAATAAGTGTAACACCTAAAATGTCTTATATTATGGAACGGAGGGAGTATATATTTACTTCATTCATTGGGATGATAGTGTTGACAAAACAGATTGGTATGGATGGACCGTGAATTTTGTTGCTACATGAGGTCTGGAATGTCATTTTGGCTCTCGAGGTCCAGTGCTCCCTCTATTCATTTATTGTTATCATACTTATAAGTTTTCAAAAAACCTGAAAAAATTATGTATGTTGTCAATGATGTATTCCACAAACGTGAAAAATCTCGATTCGAAATATTTTATATCCCGGCGTCTCCTCTGCCAGCGAGGGCGCGCACCGTAACCTGGAGTCCTCGCCCCCTTGAGCCTCGTCGCAGCGACCACGCCACCCCACCCCCAAGTTTCGACACCTCGCCGACCCAGTCCACTCCTCCGCTGCTGCCCATGGACGGTCTGTCGCGCACCCTGCCACACGCCTCCGATGCTATCTTCTCCACCGTCATCCTGGACAGCCTGCAGCCCACCTTCACGGCGAGCCAGACGGCATTGCTGTCGCCGCCGATGTCGTCACGGCCCAGCGCGTGCATCAACAAGAGAAAGACGCTGGCAGGGATGCAGATATGCCGCGCTTTTGGCTACTAACTCCGGCGTGCCACCGCGCGTATTAGAGCTGATATCACTCGACAGTCGACACAATCACACAACTACATATACTGCAGCGCTTTTTCGTCAACATCCCAAAGACCGACACTGCCAAACAATGAAATATGGTGAAATATTAACTAAAATGGAATAGTCAGAATATCTGAGTTAAGATAACACACCTGGTAAAAGCTCAATCTTCTGGTGAGAGAGATAAACACCAGCACTCAAGCATGCCTTCTCGGCAGGTTTTCCGGTGCTACCAAACCCATTAATCAGAATCCCAACTATGTCGATCCCAGCCATCCATATCAAACATTTGAATCAACACGATCTTCTTTTGTGCAGCTCATTTGTATTTCAAAAGCTTGAAGTCGAGACTGGGCAGTGTAATCATTCGGAGAGTAGCGGTATGTGAAGTATATTATGTGGTGTTGCAAATGAACCCATAGCAGAGAGAGAAAAATCCTGGACAACTAACACGTCTTCGCTCATGCTTTGCACAGATGTGATATTTTTGCGTAATACATCTGCAGTGGAAGGCTTCTGTGGACCAGGAGGGCTACATTCAAGAACAACTTCCTTCACCACTTCCGGTGGAGAATTTACAACCTTATCCGACATTATTCCCGGTACATTGTTGTCGACTTTATTAGAGTCAACATTGGTTGTTCCATCAGCTTCCTCGTCATCAAAGCACAAAGAAGAGAAAAGGCCTTTTCCAGTATCATCATACCATGCGCAAAAGATCCCTGTTTTCTGGTTTTTTAGGTTCACCGGAGCATTGACATGAAATCAACAAGAAGCAATTAGTCATGTTTCTTTGCAGTTCGCTTTTTGAAAGATATTTTAAGGACAATAATACGCTACATAACAAAATTGATGAACATACACAACTTCCTTATATGGCATGATTTAGACATAAATCCATGTAGGGCTGGGCATTCGGTTAGACCGAACCGTTCGGTCCGGTTCTTCGTGTTGTAAAGAAATTCGGTTTCCTGAAATTGAGAACCGTTCGGTCTTCTTGAAAATAACTAACCGAGGAATTCGGTCACTTGGAAATTCGGTTCGGTCTCGGTTTGTGACCGAAGTGACCGATGTCCTTCACTACAACAAGAAATCGAAGCAGGGAGTTTCTTTCTGTGCACCTAGTCGCAGATCAAAGATGAAAACCGCAACTGCACTCGCTATCGCAGGCCGGAGCTGCTGTCTCGCCTGCCAGCCGAGCAAGAGTCAGAAGGGAGAAAATGGTGCTAGGATGGAGAAAAGAAGGAGGAGATGGTGTCTGACGCCCGGATGGAGAGAGATGGACGAGATGGCATCCAGCGCTAACGGCCGGACCACCATGGCTGGTCGCTGGTGGCTGGCCGCTGAAAAGAAAGCAGAGGCCAGAGGCGGCTAGGGTTGTGGAGGTTAAGAATGGGGAACTAGATGCGATCCGTGGAAGCAGACACTAATTATCTGTACCCGTTACTAGAAAAGCATGGGCTGTACTTGTACCAACGTAAGCAACTTAGAATAGATGATAATGGGCTGGGCTTTTTTACATCATTTGATCGATGATGTATTTATTCGGTTTGTTCGGTCATCCAGGACCTAACACCGAATTACCTGAGATTAATTCGGTTTCTCAGAAATCATGACCGAATTGCTAACCGAAATTATCGGTTTCGGTCTATTCGGTTTCGGTGTCGGTCTTTTCGGGTACGGTTTTCGGCCATCGGTTTTTTGCCCACCCCTGAATCCATGTCAAGTTTAGCTTATTTTAAACTACATACCGTTAATTGCACATAATTGACAATCTAATTGATTCATGACTCAACAAAATGGAAAAATATCCATCTTATATATATATATATAGGGTGGGACTATTCAGAAACCACCCCTTAAGAGTGCTCTAAATAGTTATTCAGAGCACCTTTCCCATTCTAATCACCTTCTTAACCCGAACCGGTACCCGCTCGTAAAACCGACATGCTTTTATCCTCACGCACGCGTCCCAGACCACCAGCTTCTTCCCCCCGTCTTCCCCACGAGAGCTCCCCATCCACAAGCCGCCGCCGGCTCGACGCCCCGCCGTCCCATCTCCTCCCACAAGGTCGCAAAGCCGCAGCGGTGCCCCTGCGTCTCCCCGCACCGACGCGAGGCCGCCGCATCACCCCTGCTCTTTCCGCATCGACGGGAGACTGCTCGATCTAACCCGCTGCTCCCTACTCGGACACCGGATCCCAGCCTAGCTCCTGTGTTCCAGGACGGCGCCGCCCATGACCTCCGCTCGTCGCCTCCCCCGATTTCCTTGGCGCCCAGCCCACCTTCCGCTCCTAGCGCGGGCCTCCATCGCCTCCACTCGCCTCGCCAGCAACCACGCGAATCAATCCAGCTGCCGCAGTCCACTTATTCTCCATCTAACTCCGGCAGCAGCAGAGTATGCGGCGGAGCCTCGTGCCGTCTCGGTCCGGTAGGCAGAGGACCCACGAGGGCCGCGACTCGCTGGCTATGGCCTGTGCTCCACGCCTCGCATAGACGGATCGAACCCACCTCGCCCGTGGGCGTGTACGGACAGGAGCAGCTCTTGGCAGGCTCGCTCGTCTTTGTACATATACGTATATACGAGTACAGCTCGGGATCTGGCAACCTGAACGCGAAATGCCGAAATCCAGCTGCCGCCGTCCGGAGTTCACTCTCGTTCAGCTCCCCAGATGGCATGATCTGGTGCGAGCCGCTACGGCTCCCTGCATCGGCCGGACACCGTCTCTCGCCACCACACCGGCATCCACTGGGCGCCCCTGAAAAGCCAGCATGGACTGCCGTGAGCATCCTGTAGACATCGCTATTTGCTTGTTGCTGTTTCTGCCCACCAGTTCCGTGTGAGGTCCAGCCTGCTTGCTATGCAATTCTCTTTCTAGTTGAGTTCGATCGCCCAGGTACATACAAGCCCGACGAAAATTTCATGTACGTGTTGGTGCTACTTCGATACGGTGATTCAGTGCACTCTAGTTGTTTGTTACAATGCCTGTGAGAGCTGAACTTTCTTTTTATTTCCTCTGTGAAAAGTTCACCCTTCTACACTGTTGTTTTCAGGGAACGTCATATTCTTTTGTTCAGATTTTTTTTTTTTTTTTTTTTTTTTTGCGGAGTTCAAGTACTAAGTTCCCAGAAGTTCGTTTGAACATGACGCATTTTCATCTTCTTACAAGTAGCTCACTGAAAAAAAAGAAAAAAATCAGTTATTAAGAGTCTGATATATAAAAAATCTGACATTATAATACGTATTGTGAAGTTCAATTTGTGTGACAAGAGGAGTTAAATTTGTTTGACGGGAGGAGATCACTTCTTCATTGGGAAAATTAATAGGATATTCACATATGTATCGCGAGAAGTTCTAAATAAAGATGGTCCACCAAAAATACACTTGTAAAAAATAATAGGACGTTCACTTAAATATCGCGAGAAGTTCATTGCAGATATGGCCCGTCAGTAAGTTTATTTGCGAAATTAATAGGAAGTTCACTTACGCATCGCGAGTAGTTCAGAGAAAAAATCATCCGCTAAGAAATCCATCTTCAAAAGTATTAGGAAGTTCACTTAGGAACCGCAAGAAGTTTAGAAAAATATGGTCCGCCAAGAAGTTATTCTCGGTCACGTCAGACTATTATCTTTTTTCGGAAGTTCGTTGAAATATATAAGAAAGATTGTTCTTAATTTTGAGAAGTTAACTTTATTATGAACAGAAGATCACCTCGAACGCGTCGGAAAGTCAAATTAAAAAATGTTGGACATTTACCTATTTTTCGGGAGTTCGCTTTGAACAAGTCGGAAATTCACCTTAAACAAGTCCGAAGTTCACCATGAATCGCGCTGCAAGTTAACTTTATGTTGGTACGCGCTGCAAATTTCAGTTTATGTTGGAAAAAAATTTAATCATAAGAGTGCAAAAAAATGTTCGCATTTTTTTATCACGAAGTTCACTCTTAGAAAAATTCGAAGTTCAATGTTACAATATCGATGCCCACTCTGAATAACAATATAATGAAAACTGAAAAAAATACATAAAACAGCAGTTAGTTTATTTAAAACTGCTTTTAAATCATGAAGAATTTGGAAAAATGATCAACACGAAAAAGATGCGCAATTTCCATACCTTTCCAACGGTATCTCATTTGCATCGTTTGGACAAACCATTTAAAAACTACAATAAAAACAGTGCGGGGTACAGAACAAAAAAAAATCGCGATCGGAAGTTCACTATCGGACACTCAGAGGTTCACAAACATGTAAAAGGAAGTTCGGATGCTCTGTTTTTTTGGACGGAAATCCTACGCATAAAAGTCATCACTTAGAGCTCCGTTTGTCCAAATCGACAGCCGCCGCGTGCAATTAGCAAGGATATGAGTCTATTTTAACACTCCCATGCCGAGTCATCCAAATCGAACACCACAAAAGTGCCAATTTTGAATCGTTCCCATCGTATCTTGTTTCTCTATTTTTCGTATTTTAAAAATTAGTCAAAATCTATAATGAATTTGAAAAATATTTCTATACGAAAAATTTGCGTCTACTCACTATCTTTCCAACGCCATATCATTTGTTACGTTTCGATAATCGGTTTGAAAGTAATTGGCAAAAAACAGTCCGCTGGACATAAAAATTCAGAAAACATAATTTTTTATTTTTGAATCTGCTCTTAAACCGTAAGAAATTTCGAAAAATGGCCAGAGATAGCAAATGTGCGCATTTTTCATAGCTTTCCAACGGAGTATCTTTTGTATCAATCCGACAAGCGGTTTGAAAATGGTGGCCAAAAAACAGTGCGAAAACGAAAAACTTCGCGAAAACCCAGTGTGGTATTTCTGAAATTATTTAAAAACCGTAAAGAATTTGGAAAATCCGTCCAGGCGAAAAAGGTGCGCATTTTACATAGCTTTCCAACGGCGTATCATTTGCATCGATCCGATGAGCGGTTTGAAAACGGCGGCCAAAAAACAGTACGAAAACAGAGAAATTCGAGAAAACTGAGTGTAGTATTTCTAAAATTGTTTTAAAACTGTAAAGAATTTGGAAGACCCGTCAAGACGAAATAGGTGCGCAATTTCTCTACCTTTTCAACGGTATATCGCATGCATCATTCCGATAAATGTTTTGAAAATTGCGTTGAAAATACTGTCCACAAAACAGAAAATCTGCGAGTTCCGTCCGGAAGTTAACATAGTATACGAACAGAAGTTCAGAAAAGGTGATCTGAATAGTTATTCAGAAACTGGTTCTTGAATAGCTGTTATATATATATAGCAAAATAGTGGGCTACCCGGGTGGCTAGCTACACACCCTCATCCAGCGGTTGAATCACCCCTATAGGGATAAAGGGAGCACCAAAATCTAACAAACGCCGTTCACCCATCTGCGGTGTCAATCTATTGAGCCAACCATATCCCCTGCGTTACCGTCTCTCTCCTCTCTCTTCTATCTCCTCTCGACCTCTCCCTCTCCGTTTGAGAGTCGCCCATCCTCCCCCGGCACCTCTCCCCTCGTCCTCCTCCGGCGGCTTCGCCGGCCGGAGTGGGTGTGGCTGGCCGGTCCTCTCCCGTGTACAGTAGTCTAGGTTTTCTTCCTGTTTTGCCGATATGGCGACTTGGCGTAATGCCGTGTAGTAGATGCTGGTATTTGTCGCTGGCGAGCGGCGGCTCAAGACGGCCGGCAAGCTTCCCTGCAAGTTCTCCATGGCGGAGGGAGGCAGAGGAGACTCGATCTACAGTCGGCATCGGAAATAAGCTCGAGGCGCCATGGATTTGGGCGGCTGCAGCCAGATCCGTCCATCATGGAGATGGGTGGAAGGCTGGGGCGACAAGATCTGCTGGCGCCGGTGATGTTCCATGCTGCTTGCTTCGGTCGCTCGCGAGCTGAGACCTGAGGGTGTTGATGCTCGTCTCTACTTCCTCGCCATGGTGGATGGGGATGTGGGGAAGTGGATCGACATCAGTTTCTGCTAATAAGCTCGGCAGCGCTTCGTTCTTGCATGGTCTGGTGCTCGGGTTTTCTTCTGCTCGCTGTCGTGGTGACGGGGACGCGAAGAAGCGACGACCGGCATCAGATTCCTTTTCCCCGTCTCGATTTGCTTGCTTCTGTTCAGCTTTGGTCGTTTTGGGATCTGCCATTAAAGTTGATCTCAACTTCTCGTTTTGGGATCCCTTTCCTTTATGGACGTTGCTGTGCGTGTGTATATGGACGTTGGATTTTCTTGCTGCTCCCGTCAGCTGAATATTGTGCGTGTACATTTAATAATTCTCAGACGGTGAAAAGATCCTAATTAGCATTTTTTCTATGTTGCCAAAAATTCGGATCGAGATCTAATCCAAAACATATTTTATTTAACGTACTGGATTTTGGTTTTTTTGGGATGCTCATTTCCTGGTCGTTCGGTATCGTTTGGATGCATTTTTCTGATCTGTTCTTGGATCCGACTATTTTTTTTCTCTTTATGTACTTGGATCCAAAGATCCGAAATTCTATTTGTTAGTACATCCAATTTCTTTTTTCTTTCTTTTATGTTCCATGATCCGAATTTCTTTTGGTTAGATACAATTACTCGTACATGTATTAAATCAGATCTGAATATATTATACTTGTTTTTGAAACGTGATATTTCTCAGATTATTGCACTTTCTTTGATCCGTGTTGTGTTCAGATCCGGAAATCAGGGGATTATTATTGTGTCAACAAATGGAATGTTGATATGATTTCCCCCGAAATTTCTTGTTGATACGTGGATGCACAAATTTCCTTTTTTTGCTTTGCTTTTCTTTTGGGATTTCTTTTTATGGTTTCAGATCTGTTCAGATTTGTTTAATTGAACAATGCGTTTTTTTTTTCGGATCCGGATTTGCACAGCCAGCCAATGCGAATTTTGTTTCTTGTTGTGTCCCGAGAATCGGATGTATGCAACATTTGCTACGTAATTAATTGATGATAATTTATTTTTTCCCATACTGAAAAGCATATCCAGATTCATTCACTAATTTGATGCACCAAAATATGTAAATGTAAAATTACTTGTTGATGGATACGTTATTGTTATGAATTGTACAAAAGTTCATGTCAATTCATGATTAATGAAATCAATGTGAGAACGAAAAATTATTTGAATCCAAAACTAGCGAAGGACAAGTCCGTGGTTATTTGAGCACCGTTTTGTGACAGTGAATGACCAGGATTAATGTTTGCATTTGTGACAGGAATCTCCAGTAAATGTTTTCTTGCCTTTTCAACACAGGAATGGTGCATGTATTTTGTAGAAAAATATTTTTCCTCAATTTTACCTGTGTGATTATAGTTGTGTTATTGAAGACGAGATGATTCTCTCTTTATATATTTTTTAGTTTGCTACTAATTAGATTATTAATTCGTACTAATAATGTCACCGGTTTCATCGAGATATTCCGGAGCTTTTCATCGGAGAAAAAACACACGTAGCTAATGTGTACGGCTAAATCGAGAGTGCTCACCATGTTTGGCTACACATGTCGCTGACACACACTTCGCTTGCATGGAAACGGAAGGCAGCGACGCCGTCAACACATGCAAACACTATATAACTCAATCCAAAGCATAGAGATCGGATACTCTCTATATCCGACGGCCAGCAGGGTATGCACAGCTACCCACCCGGGTAGAAAATCCGCGTCGATATATATATATATATATATAGAAGCTCTATTAAACACCCTGGATGCAGAATAAGTAATTCTACACCCAGGTCGATTTGATCGAACCAGATCCGTGTGCGGCTCGACCGTCCCCGGTACGGCCCTGTCAAATTTATTTTCCCTACATCGCGGCATCACGCCATCCCGTAATTTTCATTTTCTCTTACATCCGACAGTTTCTTTCACCACCCATGAGCTAGCCCCATCTTCTAATCCAGAGCATCGTGTGCCGCCAGCGGTTCTGCAATTTCGGCGGCGACTGCATCGGCGATTGCGGTTGGCGGCGAGCTACTGGCGGAGTGCGCCTGGGTTTGCTAGGAGCGGCGAGCGTCTGCATCTGGAGATCGTGGCCGGCGGCGGCGTCTGCATCTGGGGATTTGGACGGCTTGTGACGTGGTTAGCGGCGGTGGTCTCGGCGGTGCCATCGTGGAAACCACGGCTGCGGGTGGTGGTTTCGGGCGGCGCTGCAGGCGGCTTCGGCATCTTCGTCGAGCAGCACGGCGGGTGGTGGCTGCAGATGGCGCTTCGGGCGACCTTGACATCGCAGAGAGCGGTTGGCGGCCTGAGATGTTGCTGCTCCTTTCACGACGGTAGGAATACGCTCGTGGTCCTTTTTTTACATCACGCTTGTGGCCTTCGAATTTAGCAATTCCTTTTTGTATCTGGAACTAGTAACGATGGAGCCGATTCAACCTTTAACCTTACCCTGGATTTTTTTGCTTATCAGTTCTCATAGCCAGAGGCATTGATCCATTTTTAATTTACTATACTTACTGTTTTAAACGAAGTGCAAATGTCAGATTTTAGGTTTTCAGTCTAAAGCAACACATTTGCGTATCAGATTTGTATGGTCTAGCTAGGCATCATGGAGCGGTTGAGAGAAATAAATGTCAGTTTGATGGCATTGCTTCTCTATTACCAATTCATGTGATTGGTCATTTTCGGTGTACTTGGTTGATTATGAAAGAAAAGGCATGAGCGCAGTATAATAACGGTCATGTCGTACAAAAATCACACATCTTTGCATTAAATTTATTTTTCCCAATTCTATAAGTAAAATTTTGGGCAGGATTCTAGCGGGGCCCGAGCATGGACACAAAGAGTATCAGTAAAAAACTTGTGTTTCGACCTTGCTGTAATTTTTTGTTGTTTATTCTTTTGTTGGAATACATGGATCTGTTACTGTGATAGTAACTCAACCAGTATTTTTCCTGATATTCATTTATGAGATCTGGCCAGTGGGATCTAAACTCAAACTATTTGTTGGCCCAGAAAAATCCCCAGCTGCAGGATTCAACTCTGAAGCTGCAGACAACTACTGTCCATTGTTTGGTCTGCATGTCACAAAGGCAACAGAAGTTTCCATGGTTTTGATATGCAGTACTACATGAATGCAACTTCTTATTATAATCCTTCATTTGTTTGACGGGCCATGGTGCGTAGATGAGAAAGCTTCAGAAAACAAACTTACTTACATTGTTGTTTGTCAAGCAACAGCCCAAGCACCTGTTTATCATGCACTAGAAGTTGTATTTGCTTTATTAACCGCGGTCCCGATGTTGATATTTCTAAGCAATTATACATCTTTTGGTGTGAATCATTTTTCTTAGTATTTACCTCTATAACAATTCCATAGACATACTTTTATTTAGTTTCATTCAATATTGATTTGACTGCAATCTTTCCATAAATTGCATAGCAAATCTGCTAGTGATCTTTTCCGTTTTACCATGTCATTCATTTTTCTCTCTTTGATTTTCTTAATGTGTTCCCTGTTCCTGACTTCCTATTTTTTCATGGCCATTAGCACTCCATCCATCAGCTGATATACAATCTAATTCCCTGCTCAATAGTCTAATTGATACCATTAATCTTATACATGTCTTTGAGAGAAACTATGTGTCTTTAATGCACTTGATAAAATATTATTGCAGCACACCATGTAGTTTAGATGTAGCTATTGATCTGCAAATTAGTTTCTTCATTTTTCAAGCACATCGACAACACCGGTAGTTTTTAGGTCGAATCGCAGGTGTGCATCGTCTTGGGTCGTAACTAATAACTTTTACTCACCGTAATTATAGTTGTCGTAAAAAATGAATCCTGGTATTTCCATCGGCTTACCATATGTTCTGAGATATATTCCGACCTTATAGGACATTATTTTCCATTTTGTTGTTATTTGGATTAGTCGGGTTTAAGTTGCTTGTAATTTTTGTTTTCAACCTTGGATTGCCCTTGCTTGCTGCACTGCATCCATTTTTTATCTTCAGCTTATTTTTATGCTGCATTCCCTTGCCTTATCATGAGTGGAATTCACATGCAAGTCTATATGCATCTATGCTTACTGTACCCTTCTATTAGCATTTTTGGAATTTAGTAATTTGTATTCTGCCTTCTAGGCTTATTGATATAGATACTATGCTTAGTTACATGGAACATGCTATGGCAACCAGCAACCCTCCATTATAACCATCATAACAAATTATAACATTACGGATATCAAGGTGCAGCAAAGACAACATTGTATTGTTTTGGTTCTTGTGTCTCCAGAATGAGTATATGAGTACTGCAACATGCTATTTTTTCCATGGTCAGTCATTGCTTTGATGAAAGATTTTTATAACCTGTGGAACATCAGGTTGTTTTAAAGATTGGGTTTCACCAAAATGTAGTGATATAATAGCAGGATTGCATACTTCATTCCCGTTTTTATCATTTGTCCTTTTGTTGTCAACACTTTTGTAGATGCTTCGTACAGATTATAGTTTGGCCGTTTCAGGTATCAAAAGCAACAAGTTCTTACCATCGAGAGGAGAAATGTGTAGCCTGTTCTCCGCTATGCCTGACAACTATTTCCATCGGCAATTATGACAATTGGGAAGAAACCAGGATGTCTTCTGCACTCTTATCACGCATGAGGCACAAGCCAACTCTTTTTGCTTATTTAACTATGATTGTACAGAATATTGGAGAAACTGTATGAATTTCCGAGAGTACACAGTGTATATGTGAAATGTAAATCTGATTGCAGATGACCATAGTTGTAACTTTGGATATTCTTATGGGAATATTGCACCAAGAACCATGCCTGTAATTCTTACCTTATGGTAAAAGGTCGATGTTTGTAGTTCTTACGTTGCATTATTGAAGACCAGGAACCATGCCTGTACATTGTGTGATTTTACACAACTGGTTTCGCTGCTAGTTCTAGTGTCGTTGCATCAGTTGATGCGAATAGTTTTTATATTGACGTAAAACAATTTTGTAAGCATACAGTTTAGCGTGACTGCAATCTACTCCTGGTTCAATAGTATACATAGATTTATTTTTTTACATTGCCAAAAGGTAATTGACTTCCAATTGGTGAAGTATGTGTTGACAACTGAGTCAACCTTTGACTTTTACCATTCCGTCAAAAGAAAACTTGGATTTTTTTATGGACCAAGTGTTGGCAACAAGAAGTTTCAAACGTCCGCATTAGTAATTTCTGTTTCTAATTGGATTATTACGTTGCCAGTTTTGAGTTCTCTTACGTTAGGTAGCATGAGATGTTTCCTACGTAGTGGGCATTAAACTGACTCACGCCTGTTAGAAAAGGAAAACCGACTCATCGTGGGCTAGACGGATCGGGAGTGGTGCGGTAGTTGCGGGCTGCCCAGTCTTACGTTGCTTGCTAGATGCGACATTTTATTACGTCGCGCGGAGCGCTGGCTGACTCGAATGGGATGGCGCGGCTGATGCGAGAGTCTGGCGCGCGGGATGGCTGGTGACCGGTGCGTAAGTCGGCCCGGGTGTAGAATAACTATTCTATACCTGGGTGTCAAATAGCGCGTCCCTATATATATATATATATATATATATATATATATATATAGAGGAAGCTCAGATGAGGCACCTAGGAGCATGGGTATCAGGATGGAATACGAACAGTTTTAGGTATGTAGACATATACATATACCTTGGGTATGTATAACTTAGGTATGTAGGAGGTACATATGATTTTGGGTATGCACATTATGGGGTATGCATACCTAATAATGTGCACATACCTAAGTTTTTATATATATACCTGATATGTACGCGTACAATTGAACACACATACCCGAGGTATATATAACATGTAGATACCTCGAACACACATACCCAAGGGTATGTGTACCTCCTATATACCCAACATGTGCATACCCGAGGTATAGGTGTCATGTACATACCCAAAATATACTGTATTCTATCCAGGTGCCCAGGCACCCGGGAGCATCTGTTAATTTACAATTGGAGGTCTCATACAAGCCACCACGTTAATCCTGGTAATTAAGAAATACTGTCCATCAGATTAGCCGAAGATGTGTTTGTGGCCATCAGATTAAGCGCACCCTCGCCGTGGTGCAACGCGAGTCGTCGTCTCTCGGGTCTCTCTAAAGAGGAATAAAAAATCTTAGCGTGATCTCCTTCTAAATTTTCCGACGAAAAATTATTTTGTCGCACGTATCCGCGGCTCCGTGGATCCACGGCAGCAGCGGAGGAGTTCTCCCGTGCATACGTCCGTGATTCCCAGCAGCAGTGGTAATCCTCCCACGCCCACCCGCGTGCTGTACAAGTAAAAATATCTTGCTCCACGATCTGTGTTTTTTTTTGAACAAGGGGTGGGGTCAAAGGACCCCGTTGCTGCATTTTTATAAAGACACGTGGCAGTACAAATTACACGTAGACCCTTTTTGTCTATTGCCCTGGAAGACCTAATATTCGAATAAAAGACCAGTGCTTTTACAAAAAACACCCTAGAACTAAGAAAAGAAAAGCAATCAGGTCCTAGGGCTTCTCCGCCACCAGTCGCCGGCGACCTCCAGGCACGCGAAGCACCGAGATCGGAGCACAGTGAGGAACTCGGACTCTCCCTTCCGGCGAACGATCTCTGACGTCGGCAAACTCGACACAGCCGGGGACGAACCACTTGGTCGCATCGAGAAACCGAGCTCCGGCGTCAGATCAAAGAGGCCTCCATCGTGGAGGTTGAAGATTGGCCACCTTCTTGGCCGTAAATCACGGCGGTGAATAAGACCACCGCGTGAGGAGCTCTGAGATGCAGCAAAGACCACTCCGCTGATTTTGAGGAAGAGCAGCAGCACGTCTTCCTCTCCTCGCCGCCACGGCTGGCCAGAGGAAGATAGCACCACTTCATCCTGCGATCCGCAGAGCGGGTGGTACGACGAGCGATTTTATTGAATCGGCTTCGTCCATCTCCAACTCTGCAAGAAATCCACCATGGATCCGACCTGCAGAAAAGAGAAGAACTGGCTCCCGCGTCGCTGTGAGTCACCGGAAACCAGCCGAGGAGGAAGAAAGACGCCATATAGGAACCTAGCACAAAGGCTACAACTACTATACTACCTAATCTACTATGTACATCCCGAGCTCCACTCTCTCCACCACGCCGGACGGCAGCGCCGCCGGAGAGGCGAGCCGAGCAAGCCGGGGAACTGGTGGCGACTCTCAAGGGTGGGGAACGGAGGAAACGAGAGGGGTGGGGAAAGGAAAGACCGAACTTTCTTGCACGATCTGTGTTTAGCTGCCGCCGACCATGATCCAAATTCCCAGGCGCCAGGCCCCGAGCATGCATGGAAGGTGCCCTTCACGGTGAGTTAAGACTAGTCACAATGGGGAGTAACTTAGACTAGTAACATGCATATGTTACTACTTTAAGTTACTACCTCCATAGTGGCGAGTAACATGTGTGTAGTATCATATTTAATAGGTTATACACTCATCTTGCCTTGAAATGTGTGATGTTATAGTAACATATCTAGTTACCACACCCATCTCTCTCCTCATTAATTGCCCGCCACATCAGATTTTTTGCCTATGTGGCACTGATGTTACTCCCCATTGTGACTAGTCTAAAGAGATTTAAGATCTTCTTTGTCCATCTCTGGGTACTTTTCTTTATTGCTTCCTTGATCTGTAGATTTGAAGAATTAATTCCGCATAGCAACGTAGGAGTACAACAGATGTAATTAATTAGCTGCATGGATAAATTTATTGGTGCACTTTGCTATCAAGAATTAATACTGACTGATATACCGGGAGCAGCAATGTAACAAACAGTTCAGATTTAGAAACTTCTTTAGATTAATTCAGAATAAATATTTCATAGTACAATAATTCGCAAAAAAAAAATCATAGAATAATTCCATCAAAGCATGTCCCTTTAAACATGTCGAGAAAATATTGGTATTGGTACCCTAGAAGGACGGTGGTAGAGGCATGACTATATAGAGTGTTGTACTGTTTTCTAAACACGTAGGCTCCTGTCATGCAGTTAATTTTGTTTGCAAAATTGCATAATGCTTTTTGCTTAAAGTATAGTGCAGAAGTAAAACCAAACATTTTCTTTAGTTTACGTAAAATATATCACTTCATCTTGCAGACATGAAAGTCATTTATTATTCTATATAATATATTTTTGTGTGGATATTATATAAATACATTGTTTTTGTATATATCTTAATAGATTAACATTAAAGTTGTGGAGTCCTTTTTTTGCAAAACCATCTTTACAAATAAAAAGAGAGTATTGGACTCATTTTGCTGGCAAGTTTTCTTTGTTTGTTTATGAAGAAATAAAAATAACAGTGCAAGCTCTCACATTCACCAATCAAAAAGTCAGCTTCTACAGCATTTTTTCAACATCTATATCGGTCCTTTTTGCAATAAATATTAAAAAAAAAAGAGTATCGGACTCAGTCTGGCAAGTTTTCTTTTGTCTGTGTATGAAGAAATAAAATAACAGTGCAAGCTCTCACATTCACCGATCAAAAGGTCAGCTTCTACAACATTTTTTTCAATATCTATATCGGAGTCATGGCGGTTAATTTCTCATATCATATATTAATTTGCGTCAAAACTCAGACCTATCGTGTATATTAATCTGTTGCAACTTTTCCCCTGTGCTTTGTACAAAACGTAATTAATGGGCTCTAACAATAAGTCCTAAACTTTTGACTCTACCAGCTGATTAAATTTGGCGACTTTAACTTTTAGCACTTGGATGAAAAAAAATCATTAAATCCTTCAATATTCAGAGATGGACCATGTAGGTTTTAGTTCCTATGCTCTTCTGGATTATCTTCTTCTAATAAAGCAATATTAATTTGAAGAACCAAGGGATATCGAAATTTGATGGTAAAATTAACCTTTTAGTTTCCTCATTTTTTTTCTACTCTATTAGCTTTATGTA
The DNA here is from genome assembly GCA_947311845.1 of Poa pratensis. Classification (NCBI taxonomy): domain Eukaryota; kingdom Viridiplantae; phylum Streptophyta; class Magnoliopsida; order Poales; family Poaceae; genus Poa; species Poa pratensis. The sequence continues at coordinate 19,341,792 of CAMZMU010000089.1, forward strand.
TTTTTTCCATTGATTTCCTACATAAGTAAAACTTATTTCAGTTAAATTATGTACAATTTATGGTTTCTCCTGCATGCTGAAGTTGTTTTTAGTAAGAGCTGCTATGTGATCAAGATCTGATCCACTAACTCTATGAAACTTTGAAGAAATTTACATGTAGATACTGATTCCATGACAGCGCACTATATGATTCGATATGTGTTTGTACATGCGAGGACACTATATTATGGGTCTTGAGCAATAAAATAGTTCAACCTCTATTTTTTAAAAAAAATATAAAATATTGCCTTGCACGCATGTATATTCTATTCTCAGTCTAAGAAAAGAAACAAAAATATTACACTCAAATTCCTTTTAGATAATCGAATCAAGGAGAGCATGATGTAATTAATTGATATATCAGAATTGATAACCATAGCATTTTTCTTACAGCGATGGAGATATTATAAAGATATCATTTTTATGTAAATTATTAATGACATCGAGTGTATTTACGTCAGTTATTCTTAAATGTTCCTTCCACATGTAACATTAATTATGATTTAATTCGACCAAAAGGTCATTTGTGGAGTCCTATATAATTTTGGCTATCTTCTAAGTACATGTATGCTTGACTGAATTTGGGGTGACAATCTGATTCATACATTAGTAGTCTAAATTATTTTCTATTTCAAATGAGATCTATGAATTAATAACTAGAAAAATAGGCTATTTGTTTATATATATGCTAACTGGAAATTATTTGTTATAGACGTAGATATCTTTTGGTCGTAGGTATGCACGCTGGACGAATTAACTATTTATTATTTGTTAACATACCTAATGGTTAGATACGAGTAGATTTTGCTTTCACACTTTGGTCGCTCATCAGAAATGCACTATGTTTCAGGCCTTTAAGGAGGAGCACAAGGATCCAACCTTATATTGTGGAGTTTTTTTGGTAGCTGTTTCGATCTTTCCAAATATATTTTCCATATTTTTTTATTCCTATATGAGATCATGGATCATGAAAGTACATTTTCATTTATTTCTTATTTCTAATGGCGAATGAGTTTTTTTTTTTTGCATATTTTTCTCATGTTATCTGCTCCCCTGCTCCCTGATCGTAGCTGGAAGGAGTCGGCATACTGCCTCAGTAACTTGGTCCGTTCTGTCTGTCAATTGTCATTCAGTTATGCTATAATATAATCACCATACTGTAAGTAGAGAAATAGAAGTGTATCCCCTATTCAGTGCAATCTGATTTCCTTTCATGATTGTCATCATGTGAAAGGTGCGAGACTGCTATATAATAATACATGCCGCAACACCCAGAAGCATGCAGTTGCTATGCTTGCAAGATACTTGAAGCGATAAAATATGTTGTCCTACTTAATGATACATCAACTTTGGAAGTAGAATATTTGGTAACTTGGTGTGCGTCTTCATCTTCAGCATGCATCATAATGATCCATTTCAGGACCAAGTGTTAATGTTAATATATAATCTATGTACAAGCTTGCATGTGGTTTGCATGTCTTCTTATATTTGTGCAATTATTCTGATTATTCTAGAAAAATTCAAATAAGTATGTGATATTGCTTTGGTTAATACAATAATTATTGTACCTTTAGCAGTTAGTGAAATAGATGGCGTGGTAGATCATTTTGATACATTGTTACATAGGAGAATAAAATAATTCTATATACATGGTTAACCACTTTGCCAATACAGTTGCATTATCCATGATCACAATGAAATAGCCTTTTACTTTAGTTCATTGTTCTGTGATCTCTTTATGAACCCTACTATTAGCATACATGTGGAAGACAAGAAAAACCAGATGATCAAACCTAGCCCGTGCAGTGCGACTGCACGGGTTGACGACTAGTCTGAAAAAATTGGATTAGCTGTTGAGTTTACCAAGATAGGTACAATCATGGTTTTGGTTACCGGTCGGGAAATCCGGTTACCGGTCGGTAACCGGATATCCCGGGCACCCTCGGGAAATGGTCATACCGGACAAAAAATCCCAATTTTTTTGAATTTTAACGAAAACTTTCAATAAATGGTTAAACTGGGAACCAAAATGTTTCAATTTTCAAATTTCAGATTCAAATTTGTCCGGTAACCGGTCGGGATTTTCCGGTAACCGCGGTAACCGGAAATCCCAACCACCCTCGGGAATTTTTTTCTACCGGTAATCAAAACCTTGGGTACAATAGCATTAGCAGTGAAAGCATTCATGATCGAATGATAGTTACATAACTAGATAGCATAACAATTAGATTAAGTGTCACAAAGCTATAAAGGCAAGCCTCCAGTATCCTTGTTGATCGTTTATCTAAAGTCAGATGATCCGTTCCAGACATGACATGTGTAGATTATATGAATCGATTTTTGGCTCGTCGTTCTAGCTTCTTGTTCTTAGTACCATACAATGCATATCATAATCGAAATCATCAATTGCATTAGCATTCTAACGCAGATGCTTATGTGCCATATCCTGTCTTTGATGCCATCTCATCCTTTCTTTCCATAGCTTCTCTTCTCCAAGAAGCTTCTTTGGAGAACGCATAAGTGGCTTTGACACAAGCCTCTTACATTTCCCAATGGAACTTAATAAAACTAGAACTAGTTGATTATAGTTTTGAGCTACTATAGTTTGTCAATGGGATCCTCTTGGTTAGGAGTTGGCAGAAGGCAGGTAGATACAATTTCCTTATGCATCCCAAGCCTAAATATGCATCCTAATACCAATATAGATAAATACCATGTAGAATTCCATGTGTAGTTTGTTCAGTTCTGTCCTCAGATTCATCATGACGAGAGCATACGCAAAATTAGCAATGTATTTCTCACATTCATAGTGTGGTCTCTTTGGATGTATACATAAGCCTCGTTTCAATAATTTAGGAACTACGAACATATGCATTTATCTGTACAACAACCTTTATTTCAGAAGTCAAAACACACGCCATCAACATAGATATCATCGTGCACATGATTTTCCTAATTAGAGGGACATTAAATGGATGTTGTTGCAAATAGATTATTTGATATTCATTTAGTTATAACTGTTGCATGTGAGCGTCTGCCTTGTATTGTGTTTCGAAAAAAAAGAATGGGCTGAACTCGTAGAACCGCCGTGACTACACCGACAATCACTGGATCCTTAGAAGCAGTAACCGACGATACGAAAATATCGCATCGTTGCCACGCCTCCGATCTCACCCCTCCATGCAGGTGTGACGGCGACGAGGAAAGCGAGTTTCGCGGTCACCGAGGATAGGTAGGGAGGCCACCCCATGGCTGCGCGGTGGTGGTCGTGGTGAGCAAATCGTTTTTTGTTTCTTGAAGTAGCAGCAGTAGCTTCTGTGACCGGCAATTCTTTACTCAAAACTTGAATTGTTGTTCCTGTCAAATTGTTGCGTTCCACAGAGAGCGTGTGTCCGTAAAGGAATTTCTCGCGTGCCAAACCATATGCTGATATGCCCACCTTTCTTTTCGGTGAAGCAGCAGTACAAATTCTTTCTAGCATCCCGTCTGATTTGGCTGCAGGAGTAGCGTATCTCCAAAACATATGCAGTCGGCGAGAGCAATCGTGCTTAATTTACTTGCAGCTTTTTTTTGGACAATACGACCAACGCGTACCATAGCTTAACAGAAGAAGAGAGTCAATTACAAGAACCTGCCGAGCTGGTTGCGTAACAATCAGTGCTTTACTTGCAGCTACTTAACCGGATGAATGAAGACAGCTGAGACAGATCAGCTGGCAGCCACAGGCATGCCGCTGTGGCAGTCACGAACGGACGGTTGCCCATTTTCTCTCTTTAGTATTGCCCCCGTTCTCGTTGCTTGCTCCTATCATATTCCAAGATATCCTTGTTGGGATCCATCCAGTCTTGATTTACTGGATTAGTGCAAGTAAGCATTATCGTAGGAAAAAATAGAATATCATTATTTAACCGAACAGTGTAAATTTTAGGAAATTGTCTAATACGTGTAAGAAAGAATGAAATTCGAATCCTGCGAGTGGAGATGATCCCTTTATTTAAAAAAACAAAAAAAAAATTTACAAGAGTTTAAAAAAATAAAAAATCCAATGTGTTGTAAAATCCCACAAACCTATAAAATATTAGTTTGAAATACTTTATATTATAAACTACACAAAAATGACAAAGTGTGGATCTGTGTATACACACTTTTATATCTCCAAAATATATAAGATGATGTCATTTTTTATAGCCCATAATCCAAAGAATTTGGCATTGTGATTTTGCATGCTTATAGGACGCATCATTGACAAAATTCAGAACTTTGTCTCCGGTTTTTGTTAGAACATCTAATTTTTTAAAAATAGACGGATCACTGGAACTTTGGAGCCAAATGATCTATCGGAATCCGGCACCCTGATTAGCGAGACAGGTCACAACAAAAGACAGGTAGGTCTGTTTAAGGACGCTTCCGTTATACGTAACTACAAACGCTAACTTTCCTTTTAGGATAGGTCCTTCAATCATGTCCAAGGATTCGTGATGATGGGAGCATATGCAGAACTTGCACATACATAACTTCCTTATATGACACGATTTATGAATAATTTCATGACTAGTTTGGCTTATTTTTTATCTCCATGTCGTTAATCACACATAACTGACAATCTAATTGATTGGGTTAGAAACATACATATGATTGGGTTAGAAACATTTTTTGCCTATGGCCACGTGCAAGAGTTGTATGTTAGCTAAGATACAATCACAATCTCTTTCTTCATTAACTATCATGCCACATCAGCAAAATGCATATGAAACCGCGTTAAAAAACTTGCATTGGCACAGGCCTCAAAGTGACTTGGTAAAACTAGAAGTAGTTGGTTCTAGTTTTCAGCTACTATAGTTTGTCACTTGGGCACTTTATATTATAATTTGGTAGATGAAAGATCGATACTATTTCCTCATGCATCCCAAGCCTAAATATGCACCATACTATCAACATAGATAAACGTCCGGCATAATGCCATGGGTAGGTCCTTCAATTCTGTCCAAGGATTCATCATGATGAGAGTATACGCAAAACTGTGCAATGTAATTCACACTTTCATAGTGTGCTCTCTTTGGATGTATATATAAGCTTTTTTTCATTAATATAGGAACCACGTAGATATGCAATTATATCTGGCGCAACCATTACTCAGAAGTCAGAAGATACGCCATCAACATAGGCATCTTCACGCACATGAAATGTTTTATTACAGGGACATTAATTAATTCTGGTGTTGCATATCAATTTTTATGTAACTATTTCATCTGCGATATAAATGTGTTATCCTAGAACTTGACTTTTGTGCAAGTGAGGAAATTGGTCTCACTCTTTTTTTTCTGGCCGCACGGTGTTGCTAGCATGGTTCGATAGTAATATAAAACTTTTGGAGCGACTAATTCCCGTTTAAACTAGAATTAGCTTAGTTCTTGGTGAGATGACATCATCACACTATACGTACTATGTGAACATTTTGTGCTACATAAACATCTTTTTTTTAAGTTGAAACCCACTCACAATTAAGAAAAACTAAGTTGCGCCTGCAATTTACAAAACAAACGACACCATGAAAATCCAGTGGTCTTAGCTAGAGTTAGAGTCAACTAAGCTTTAGAGGAAATAGAATCTCAGCTTTAAAAAAGACTTAATTCTCGGTTTTACAAAAGGGGTACTGCCACACGACGAGTCTATTGGTAGCATGCCAGAACAGACGCCGGCGCCCAATGAGCGAAATAGTTTTTTATTTTAGGAGGTAGCAGTATTATCAGCACAATTGAACCTGGATGAGCTAGTTCACCACAAGAAACCAAACCTGTAGGAATTGAAACTTTTCTCCAAGGAATTTTCGGCTTCTCGCGTATCAAACCATATGCCCGCCTTTCTTTATGGTTAAGCAGTGATATAAATTTTGATATGTTATAGAATCGCACAGCAAAAGTAGATCAAACAAAGAACGAGAACACGGTTTTTGACGTGGAAAACCCTTACAGGAAAAAAACCACGGAACGCACGAAGGCGTATCACTATAATTGAGAGGAGTATTACAATACACGAGAGGACAAACTCTCTACGTGTTATCAATCTGATGGAAATCTCTCTCAATGTATTCTATGACTACCTCTAACTATATATGGGGGGTGCAAACAACTCTCTTTCTTGGCGGACACGAAACAGAATTGTAGACATGCCTTAATTCGTTAGGACTCCATCTATAGTACAACAGGTACATGGGATTCAGAGCACAATAAAATAACACTCCACCTTAATCCAAAATTTCTTACAATAGTCTCTACTATATAATATGTCTTGAGGTGATGGTCCGTTTTTCACTTTCCGGTTTTACCCTTGCATATTCGAAAATATTACGCCCTCTGTCACCGCTTAATGAGATATAAACCGGTTCGGTTTTCACGTCGCGGCACTTTTGCAATTTGGCCCTCAAGAAGTTAGAAATCAGCCCGCAGTCCCGTAAACAAACTGTGCTTTGCAGTTCACCGATCTAATTCCCCAGACCACCGCGGCCGCCGTTCACCGATCTAATTCCCCAGACCACCGCGGCCGCCGCCGGCTTAGAGCTCCACGCCGCCTTAAGTTCCTCCACGCGTAGCCCCAAACTCCAGCCGCCACCACGAGGAGGGGATGTGCTGGACGATCCACAAGAGGCTTTAACGGCATCGGGGCACCGCCGCTTGGGGCCGGCTGCCGTGACTTAAGGGGCCACCGGGAGTGAGCTCTGGGTCGTGCCAGCCAAGGGACCACCGGGAGGGGGCAGGCGCAGGACGTCGCCGCCGCCTCATGGGCGGCTGCTATGGAACGCCGGTCACTGGCTGCCGTCAAAACTCCTGGTCTTGAGCATTCACGCCCAAATACTGCTGCCCCTGTTCTTGACTCCTTTATATGTTTCAGATTGGTGATGGCGGCAACCAGTGGCGGAGGACGGAAAAAAAATGAGGTCGGGCGAACTCCAAAGTGAAGAGAAAAATATGCAAAAACTAAAATTATCTGGACACATCAATACTTTATATTATATTAAACATGTGCGAGATATGAATATATAATTTCAATCCATTGTTAACGGTGCAAGAGCATACATAAGAGATGACTAAAAACTAAAAATAGTAGCACAAGGATAAAATCTCTTCATCTAATCTTCGATTTGAGAATTCACATTTGTTGATCATTTTGGTTGAGATCGTTAGATAATTTGTTCGTAAAACATGAAATCGATTACAATTGAGTCCTAGCAATAGAGAAGTGAGGAGCAGGCTGGCGTTTTGTGTCCCTGGCAAACTGCGGTAATCAGAGGAGCTGAGAGGACCGCAGGCGGCCGGAGATTGGAGAACGACCAAAGTCGAGCGACGAATCGACCCATGCGTAGACGCCCACGAGCAAGGAGGCCCCTCCTCAGGCTCCCCGCACTCAGCCCACTAAGGCCCATCTCGGGTGAGGCACTCCTAACTGGCCAATTGGCCTTTTTTCCTTTGTTTTTTTCCAGAAACGAGCAGAAAATAGCCAAACACGTATATACATATAAAAATGCCTACATATATGTAAAATTTTGCCAAAAATCAAGGTAGGGCGGCCGCCCTACCTTGCCCTACTGGGAGCTCCGCCCCTGGCGGCAACAGAGGCAGGGGCGTCATGCCGGACGCCAATTGGGGCGCGCGCTCTTGCGGCGGGCGATGAGCTTCTTGCCCAGCATTTTCGTGATGACATTGCCATGTTCGCCTTCAAGTTATCCCCGCAGCCTGACAAGGCGTTCATGCATGACGAGGCCATTGAGTATCTGAAGCACCTGCAGCTGCAAGTGCAGGTCCGCAACGCAGATGCATGCCTGGATGATGTAGAGATTAACTTGCTAATGCATTTAGTTTCATTGACCCAAACTGAAAACATTAACATCAGAGTTGTATTGGTAGTATCTGGCCTTACAGATTCTTACTAAAAACCTGAAAACGTTCCTCCATGTTGTTGAATATAGTTAGGATATGGGTAGCCTTAAAAGTTAAATCACATGGCTATATATATGATGTGTCGAAGAAACAAAAAATGGTACAAGCAAACTTATTTCATGGTTGGTACCTTTCGAAGAGGATCAGTCCAGCATGGTGTCCCATGTGTCCAGTTTTACAAAACACAGGGGATTATGTGGATCTTTGTTCGTCTTCCAAAAATTGTGGGGTATGTATACTTCTTAATTTTTTTTTTTAAATCAACTTTAATTCTTAATAATCTGTCTAATAGGTCGATGTTGTTGTTTACTTGGTGGAAGCTGCTAACACGGAACGGTTCGTATGGATGTCTAAGTACACAAGTGAATGGCATTTCTGTTGTCTTCATTGCAACGTTCAGGTTTGATTCTTTATCATTCATTATCCTTTGGAGAAACCTGCAGCTGTAATAAAAACGTCTATCTAAGTGGCAGGGAAAGCCTGTAAGTTGACAATAATCCTACATATACACCGCCAAACAGTGACTCATGTCTAAAGTTAGTCTTAGAACTAAGTTACATTCATGCATGTCTTGCTTTCAGCTTCAGATGTCACTGAACTGTTAGACCTACAATTTTAACAGTTTTGAATATATGTTTCAGTTTCACTATGTAACTTATGAATGTAAATAAACATGCATGGTTCATAACCTCATTGAGAATATGCCTTTGATCAGCTATTTTCGGATGTAAGACTTATGAACTTGACAAAATTGGGAGTATGAATCAAGATAGCTGCCTATGAAGCCTGGGACCAGAAAAGTGTGGAGATAAACTGCCGGGAGCCAACTCTGGTTCAATTGGGTAATCCGACGAATAAACGGTGGTAACATGATCAAAGTCGTAATGGCCTGACAGCGACGCAAAATTGTACATAACACGAGGGTTGCATATGATAGCTATTAGTTGAAGTTGTCTCCAAGAAGGAACTTAGTCAATACTCAATAGTAAGAGATACATGGTGGGTTGATATCTCTTTCTATATATATATAATGTTGAACTATACATTTTTATGGAATTACATTGTAAGCAAAGAATAGGCTACCTTTTTCTATCATGTGAATTTTTATGTGTATTTTGTTTACAAACGAGAAAAAAAAATTGAGTACCCCGTTGCAACGCACGGGCATTTTGCTAGTCATAGATAGTATCAACTCCTCAATTAAAGTCATCACAAGTAAACCGTGTGTCTTGAAACGTCCATAGAACTAATAAACTTCCCACGAAGTCATTGATGACGTGGATCACACGTTCGTTGGGAGACCCCAAGAGGAAGGTATGAAGCAGTGTAGCAGCAGTTTCCCTCAGTATGAAACCAAGGTTTAATCGAACCAGTAGGAGTAAAAAATCACTTCTGAAGGTTGTCAGTGGCGCGCTGACGTGGAACCTGCACACAATAAAATCAAACTATTTTGCCCCAACGAAACAGGAAGGGTGTCAATCTTCCTAGCTTGCTGAAAACAAAGGATTAAACGTATGGTGTGGAAAATAGTGTTTAATTGCAGAAAATGAAAAGGAATAATGATTGCAGTTGGTTGTATTATCAGTGTACAAGAATGGACCGGGGTCCACAGTTCACTAGTGGTGTCTCTTCATAAAACATAACTAACATGCTGGGTGAACAAATTACAGCTGGGCAATTGACAAAATATTGAGCGCATGACAATGCATATATGTGACATGATGACTACTATGATATTCATGTGGGCATTACGAAAAATACATAGACCGTTATCCAACAGCGTCTATGACTAATAATCCACCTCCAGGTTGTCATGCCGAGTTCCCCGTTGGTATTAAGTTGCAAGCAACGGATAATCGCATTAAGTAATGTGCGTAATGTAAACAAATGCATTAGACCTAACGGCGCACCCTGAAGCTAAGTATCGGTTATTTTATCCCTAGTGGCAACAACACATCCACAATCTTAGAAGTTGCTGTCACTCTCCCAGATTACCGGAGGCATGAACCCACTATCTAGCATAAATACTAACTCTTGGAGTTACAAGCATCTACTTGGCCAAAACATCTACTAGTAACGGAAAGCATGTAAGATCATAAATAACATATAAGATAGATTGATAATCAACTTGACATAGTATTCAATATTCATCGGATCCCAGCACACACAACATGTAGCATTACAATAAGATGATCTTGATCATGATAGACAGCTCACAAGATCTAAACATGATAGCATAAAGTGGAGAGACAACCATCTAGCTACTGCTATGGACCCGTAGTCCAAAGATGAACTACTCACGCATCACTCCGGAGGCAGGCATGGTGATGTACATCCCTCCGGTGATGATTCCCCTCTTCCGCAGGGTGCCGGGAAGAACTTCTGAACCCTCCCGAGCTAGGGTTGACGACGGCGGTGTTTCTGGAACTTTTCGTGGATAATGGCTCAGGTGTCTAGGGTTTTCCCGTGAAGATGAATAAATAGGCGAAATGGCGGCGGCTGGAGCAACCCGAGGGGCCCACACCCCACCACGGCGCGGTTGGAGGTGGGGCCGCGCCGCCCTAGGGTGTGGCGCCCTCCTCGGTCGCCTCCGTCTCTCCTTCGGACTTCGTGTACGTGTTGGAAAAATAGGAGGTCCTGTCCAGGTTTCGTCCAATTCCGAGAATATTTGCAGAACAGCTTTTCTGAAATACAAAGACAGCAGAAAACAGGAACTGACACTGTGGCATCTTGTTAATAGGTTAGTCCCAGAAAATGCATAAAAATGTTATGAAGTGTATATAAAACATGCAACAATTGGTATAATATCAACATGGAACATCAGAAATTATAGATACGTTTGAGACGTATCAAGCATCCCCAAGCTTAGTTCTACTCGTCCTCGAGTAGGTAAAACGATAAAAACAAAATAATTTCTGAGGTGACATGCTACCATCATAATCTTGATCAAATAGTATTGTAAAGCACATGTTATGAATGAAGTGATCCAGGTCAATGGTCTATAGTTTGCTAGCAAGTAGATAATAAGCAAACAACTGAATCATATAAGCAAAAACTTTTCATGAATAGTACTTTCGAGACAAACATCAAAGAGTTTTGCACAAGAGTTAACTCATAAAGTAATAGATTCTAAGTAAAAGGTATTTAACCAACACAAAGGAAGATTTAAGCTTCAGCAATTGCTTTCAACTTTCAACATACATATCTCATGGATATTTGTCAACACAAAGCAATATAATGAGTGCAATATACAAGCATATAAAAATTGTTGCACCAAAGTTGACACTAGTGTTTGCTTCTGAGATAGAAAGAAGTAGGAAAACTGACTCAACATAAAAGTAAAAGAAAGGCCCTTCGCAGAGGGAAGCAGGGATTAAATCATGTGCTAGAGCTTTTTAAGTTTTTGAAATCATAAAGAGAGTAAAAATAAGTTTTGAGAGGTGTTTGTTAATTGTCAACGAATCAGAAAATGGAAAGTACAATATGACCCCTGCCAACCAGACTTTTAATAGCGGCTCCCATGAAGGACGTTATTTCTACCAGCAAGGCAGATCATCCCTCTTCTCTTTTGTTTACACATGCAGATATTTCACTGTTTGTCATTACTTGACTGATAAATCAGGGCAAAAATGTGAAGAGAATTAAGCGGTTAAAGTTGTAATTAATTAGGACTGGGCACCCCATTTGCCAGCTCTTTTTGCAAAATTAATGGATAAGCGGATGTATATGCCGCTAGTCCGGTGGTAAAGTCTGTTTGACAGTTGACATAAAGACATCCACCCCATCCTCATGAGCTTGGTAGACATTGACACAAATAGGAGTAATATTTTTTGAATAGTTTAAATGTAGCACATGAAAATTTTACTTGGACTGGCAAGGAAATACCACATATAGGTAGTTATAGTGGACACAGATGGCATGGATTTTGGCTCAAGGTTTTGGATACACGAGAAGCATTCCCTCTCAGTACAGAGTTTAGGCTAGCAAGGTTATTTGAAGCAAACACAGGATATCAACCGGCACAGAAAGACTTATATGAAAACATATTGCAAGCATTATAAGACTCTACACTGTCTTCCTTGTTAACCAAACCCTTTTACTAGAAAATATCTAGACCTTAGAGATACCAATCATGCAAACCAAATTTCAACGAGCTTTACGGTAGTTCTTCATTAATAGGTTTTAACTACATGATACAAAAGCTTAAACATGAACTACTTGATAACTCAAAACATAGGCTATTTGCAGTTGGTTGTATTATCAGTGTACAAGAATGGACCGGGGTCCACAGTTCACTAGTGGTGTCTCTTCATAAAACATAACTAACATGCTGGGTGAACAAATTACAGCTGGGCAATTGACAAAATATTGAGCGCATGACAATGCATATATGTGACATGATGATTACTATGATATTCATGTGGGCATTACGAAAAATACATAGACCGTTATCCAACAGCGTCTATGACTAATAATCCACCTCCAGGTTGTCATCCGAGTTCCCCGTTGGTATTAAGTTGCAAGCAACGGATAATCGCATTAAGTAATGTGCGTAATGTAAACAAATGCATTAGACCTAACGGCGCACCCTTAAGCTAAGCATCGGTTATTTTATCCCTAGTGGCAACAACACATCCACAATCTTAGAAGTTGCTGTCACTCTCCCAGATTACCGGAGGCATGAACCCACTATCTAGCATAAATACTAACTCTTGGAGTTACAAGCATCTACTTGGCCAAAGCATCTACTAGTAACGGAAAGCATGCAAGATCATAAATAACATATAAGATAGATTGATAATCAACTTGACATAGTATTCAATATTCATCGGATCCCAGCAAACACAACATGTAGCATTACAATAAGATGATCTTGATCATGATAGGCAGCTCACAAGATCTAAACATGATAGCATAAAGTGGAGAGACAACCATCTAGCTACTGCTATGGACCCGTAGTCCAAAGATGAACTACTCACGCATCACTCCGGAGGCAGGCATGGTGATGTAGAGCCCTCCGGTGATGATTCCCCTCTCCGCAGGGTGCCGGGAAGAGCTTCTGAACCCTCCCGAGCTAGGGTTGACGACGGCGGCGTCTCTGGAACTTTTCGTGGATAATGGCTCGGGTCTAGGGTTTTCCCGTGAAGATGAATAAATAGGCGAAAGGGCGGCGGCTGGAGCACCCGAGGGGCCCACACCACCACCACGGTTGGGGGGGGCCGCGCCGCCCTAGGGTGTGGCGCCCCTCGGTCGCCTCCGTCTCTCCTTGGACTTCGTGTACGTGTTGGAAAAATAGGAGGTCCTGTCCAAGTTTCGTCCAATTCCGAGAATATTTCCAGAACAGCTTTTCTGAAATACAAAAACAGCAGAAAACAGGAACTGGCACTGTGGCATCTTGTTAATAGGTTAGTCCCAGAAAATGCATAAAAATGCTATGAAGTGTATATAAAACATGTAACAATTGGTATAATATCAACATGGAACATCAGAAATTATAGATACGTTTGAGACGTATCAAGCATCCCCAAGCTTAGTTCTACTCGTCCTCGAGTAGGTAAAACGATAAAAACAAAATAATTTCTGAGGTGACATGCTACAATCATAATCTTGATCAAATAGTATTGTAAAGCACATGTTATGAATGAAGTGATCCAGGTCAATGGTCTATAGTTTGCTAGCAAGTAGATAATGAGCAAACAACTGAATCATATAAGCAAAAACTTTTCATGAATAGTACTTTCGAGACAAGCATCAAAGAGTTTTGCATAAGAGTTAACTCATAAAGCAATAGATTCTAAGTAAAAGGTATTTAACCAACACAAAGGAAGATTTAAGCTTCAGCAATTGCTTTCAACTTTCAACATATATATCTCATGGATATTTGTCAACACAAAGCAATATAATAAGTGCAATATACAAGCATATAAAAATTGTTGCACCAAAGTTGACACTAGTGTTTGCTTCTGAGATAGAAAGAAGTAGGAAAACTGACTCAACATAAAAGTAAAAGAAAGGCCCTTCGCAGAGGGAAGCAGGGATTAAATCATGTGCTAGAGCTTTTTAAGTTTTTGAAATCATAAGAGAGTAAAAATAAGTTTTGGAGGTGTTTGTTAATTGTCAACGAATCAGAAAATGGAAAGTACAATATGACCCCTGCCAACCAGACTTTTAAGAGCGGCTCCCATGAAGGACGTTATTTCTACCAGCAAGGCAGATCATCCCTCTTCTCTTTTGTTTACACATGCAGATATTTCACTGTTTGTCATTGCTTGACTGATAAATCAGGGCAAAAATGTGAAGAGAATTAAGCGGTTAAAGTTGTAATTAATTGGGACTGGGCACCCCATTTGCCAGCTCTTTTTGCAAAATTAATGGATAAGCGGATGTATATGCCGCTAGTCCGGTGGTAAAGTCTGTTTGACAGTTGACATAAAGACATCCACCCCGTCCTCATGAGCTTGGTAAACATTGACACAAAATAGGAGTAATAATTTTTGAATAGTTTAAAGGTAGCACATGAAAAATTTACTTGGAATGGCAAGGAAATACCACATATAGGTAGTTATGGTGGACACAGATGGCATGGATTTTGGCTCAAGGTTTTGGATGCACGAGAAGCATTCCCTCTCAGTACAGAGTTTAGGCTAGCAAGGTTATTTGAAGCAAACACAGGATATCAACCGACACAGCAAGACTTATATGAAAACATATTGCAAGCATTATAAGACTCTACACTGTCTTCCTTGTTAACCAAACCCTTTTACTAGAAAATATCTAGACCTTAGAGATACCAATCATGCAAACCAAATTTCAACGAGCTTTACGGTAGTTCTTCATTAATAGGTTTTAACTACATGATACAAAAGCTTAAACATGAACTACTTGATAACTCAAAACAATTGACAAGTATCAAATTATCCAATACAGTGATCTACAAGAATATGTAAGCTTTTTCCATTATACCATCTACCACATGCAACATTTTCTGTTCCAACCAAACACCAATCAATTTATTTCAACATAAACTCTCCAAACAATTATAAGTGAAGCAAGAGAGTACTTTCTTTAAAAGAACTAACAGCTCTGAATAAGAGATGCATGCAAAACAGGAGCTAAAAGCATAGCAATAGCTAGATAAGAATACTCAACAAGTATAAGTGAAGAATAGGAGTATTCATATGAAAAAGCGGAGCGTGTCTCTCTCCCAATCAAGAATGCTAGGGTCCAATCAAGTTGACCATAAGAAAAATAAAATACTGAAAATAAAAGCACACAGACGCTCCAAGTAAAGCACATATGATGTGAAAGAATTAAAATATAGTTTCACTAGAGATGACCTGATAAGTTGCTGATGAAGAAGGGGATGCCTTGGGCATCCCCAAGCTTAGACGCTTGAGTCTTCTTGAAATATGCTGGGGTGATCCATGGGAGCATCCCCAAGCTTAAGCTCTTCACTCTTCTTGATCACATTATATCATCCTTCTCTCTTGACCCTTGAAAACTTCCGCCACACCAAACTCAGAGTAATTCTCATTAGAGGGTTAGTGCACAATCAAAAACTCACATGTTCTATAAGGACACAAACATGACCGTTACTTTTAACATTAACTACTGCCACTGATGTTATGTGAAGCTCTTCACCCTAAAAAAGAATTCCACTCAACACTAGTAAAAGAGAGAATGCGAAAAATAAAAGACAGAATCTGTCTAAACAGAACAGTCTGTAAAGACGAATTTTTTCGAGGCACTTACGTTGCTCAGATCGAAAAACAAAACTAACGAAAGATGCGTACATATCTGAGGATCACGCACAAAAATTTCAGATTTAAATAATTTTTCTGTGATTTTACAGAAGTAAAACGGTGAACAGCAGAAATCTGTTCCTGCGCAGAAATCCAAATCTAGCATCATCTTCCTATTAGAGGCTACTTGGCACAACAATGCGATAAAATAAAGATACAAAGGAATTGTTACAGAAGTAAACAACTCCTTGACTCAAAAAGAAAAGAAAAATTGCAGAAATAAAATAATGGGTTGTCTCCCATAAGCGCTTTTCTTTAACGCCTTTCAGCTAGGCGCAGAAAGTAAGAATCAAGTGTTTCCAAGTGATGAAGCATCAACAGAATAATTTGCTCTAACAATAGAATCAAAAGGTAACTTCATCTTCTTTCTAGGGAAGTGTTCCATACCTTTCTTGAGTGGGAATTGATATTTAATATTCCCCTCTCTCATATCAATAATAGCACCAACAGTTCTAAGAAAAGGTCTTCCCAAAACAATAGGACAAGAAGCATTGCATTCAATATCCAAAACAACAAAATCAACGGGGACAAGGTTATTGTTAACCATTATAAAAACATCATCAACTCTCCCCAAAGGTTTCTTTATAGTATTATCAGCAAGGTGAACATCCAAATAACAGTGTTCCAAAGGTGCTAAATCAAGCATATCATAAGTTTCTTAGGCATAACAGAAATACTAGCACCAAGATCACATAAAGCATTGCAATCAAAATCATTCACCTTCATTTTAATGATGGGCTCCCAACCATCTTCTAACTTCCTAGGGATAGAAGCTTCATGTTTTAATTTCTCTTCCCTAACTTGCATGAGAGCATTAGTAATGTGTTTAGTAAAAGCCATGTTTATAGCACTAGCATTAGGACTTCTAGCTAGCTTTTGCAAGAACTTAATTACTTCAGAAATATTGCAACCATCAAAATCAAAATCATTATTATCAAAGTAATGGGACCATTGTCTCCCATTTGAAAAATTTCAGCACTTTTATCAGGAACAGTTTCAGTGTTTTCAGGCAATTTTAAACGTTTTGCAACAGAAGTAGAGACATTGCCAACACCAATTACTTTACCATTGATAGTAGGAGGTTTGTTAACACTTGATTCAGCATTTTAGTAGTAATAGTATAAACTCTAGCAATACTATTCTTTTTAGCAATTTCATCCTCTCTTGCCCACCTAGCATGCAACTCAGCTAACATCCTCACATTATCAATTTTAACTTGAATGGCATTGGCAGTAGCAAAGGTATTGTTATCAATAGTTTCAGGTTTAGCTGCCATTCTATTAATCAAAGAAGCTTGTGCTTCAGACATGGATGAAATGCAAGTTTCAGCATTAGAAATCTTAATTGCAAACCAGAAATTTCCCTATTTAAGTTCTCAAGTTGATGTCCTATATTCTTCAACATAGCAGATTGTTCATTCATAGTTTTAGTAAACAATTGGTTTTGCTCATATTGCGTTTGCATAAAGTTCTTAGTAGCCTTTTCAACTTCTAACATCCTTTCCTCACTAGGCATTCCAGATCTACCATAAGAATTAGCATAACCATTGCCACTGTTAGAAGGATAGGGCTTATAATTGTTATTACCAAAATTATTCCTATAAGCATTGTTGTTGAAGTTATTTTTTTAATGAAGTTCACATCAACATGCTCTTCTTGAGCAACCAAAGAAGCTAAAGGAACATTATTTGGATCAACATGCATTTTTCCATTTGTAAGCATAGACATAATAGTATCAATCTTATCACTCAAGGAAGAGATTTCTTCAACAGAATTTACCTTCTTACCTTGTGGAGCTCTTTCGGTGTGCCATTCAGAATAATTTATCATCATATCATCAAGAAGTTTGTTGCAGCACCCAAAGTGATGGACATAAAGGTACCTCCAGAGGCCGAATCCAATAGGTTTCTTGAAGAAAAATTTAATCCTGCATAAAAGGTTTGGATGATCATCCAAGCAGTCAGTCCATGGGTGGGACAATTCTTTACCAATGATTTCATTCTCTCCCAAGCTTGAGCAACATGCTCATTATCAAATTGTTTGAAATTCATAATGCTACTTCTCAAAGATATGATCTTAGCAGGAGGATAATATTTTCCTATGAAAGCATCTTTGCATTTAGTCCATGAATCAATACTATTTCTAGTCAAAGATAGCAACCATTCTTTAGCACGTCCTCTCAAAGAGAAAGGAAAAAGTTTCAGTTTAATAATATCACCATCTACTTCCTTATACTTTTGCATCTCACAAAGTTCAACAAAATTATTAAGGTGAGCAGCAGCATCATCAGTACTAAACCAGAGAATTGCTCTTTCATAACAAGATTTAAAAGTGCAGGTTTAATTTCATAGAATTCTGCTTTAGAAGCAGGTGGAGCAATAGGTGTACTAATGAAATCATTGTTGTTTGTGCTAGTGAAATCACACAACTTAGTGTTCTCAGGGGTACTCATTTTAGCAAAATTAAAACAAACAAAAAGATAACAACTTGAAAATAAAAGTAACTAATTTTTTTGTTTTTGATAAATAAAGCAAACAAGACAAATAAAAATAAACTAAGCAAGACAATAACAAAGTAAAGAGATTAGAAGCAATTATAGACATATTATCATCTTCAGGCATTTCAAGCACAACAAAATCATCTTCAGGCATTTCAAGCACAACAAAATCAGTTAATATCAAGCAATTATTAGTTACTTGAACAGGAACATCTTCACATATACCAACAGGAACAGCAGTAGATTTATCAGCCATTTGCAAAGATATATCAGTTGGTGTCAATTTTTCCAAGTAAAGTCTCTTGTAAAGAGAAAAAGGCATAACACTCACCCCTGCACCTAAATCACATAAGGCAGTTCTAACATAGTTATTTTTGATTGAGCAAGGAATAGTTGGTATACCTGGATCTCCAAGCTTCTTTGGAACCTTACCATTGAAAGAATAATTAGCAAGCATGGTAGAAATCTCTTCATTAGGAATCTTTCTCTTGTTAGAGACAATATCTTTCATGTACTTTGAATAGGGAGGTAACTTAATAGCATCAGTCAAAGGAATTTGCAAAAACAAAGGTTTCATCCATTCACAAAATTTGTTATAATGTTCTTCTTCCTTAGATTTAAGTTTCTTAGTAGGAAAAGGCATTTGTTTTTGCACCCAAGGTTCTCTTTCATTACCATGTTTCTTAGCAAGAAAATCTTCTTTAGTGTACTTTTTGTTTTTAGAATGCTTTTCAGGTTCCTCTTCACTTTCCTCTTTATCAGAAGCATCATTCTTATCTTTATCATTAGCATGTTCATTACCACTCTCAGTTTCAGCATCAGAGATAGATATACTATTTGGATTATTAACATGCTCATTGTCTTTAATAGGTTCAGGAGATTCCTCAACATGTTTATGTTTCTTCTTCTTCTTTTTCTTAGAAGGTAGTAGTTTCATTAACTAGTTGAGAATCTTGCTCAATTCTTTTAGGATGTCCCTCAGGATATAAAGGATCCTGAGTGGAAGCACCACCTCTAGTTGCTATACCAAAAGCATGTTTATCATTTTCTCTAGAAGCATTACCTAGCAAATCTTTTTGCACTTTAGTCAATTGCTCAATTTGAGTTTGAACCATATGAAAATGTTTAATGAGTATTTTAACATCATTAGAAGTTCTTTCCAAAACATCATGCAAATGATTAATGACATGAGAATTCTTTATGAAGCTATTTTCTATTCTCCAATTGAAATTGTTTTGCTTAACAATGAAATTATCAAACTCATCTAAGCATTGATCAGGAGGTTTAGAATAAGGGATATCTCTATCATCAAAGCGTTGGAGAGAGTGTACCTCAACTGTAGATGAGTGAGGAATTGGCTTACACAATTCTTCTATAGGTGGAAGATTTTTCACATCCTCAGATTTAATACCTTTCTCCTTAAGAGATTTCTTGGCTTCTCTCATTTCTTCATCATTCAATTCAATCACTCCTCTTTTCCTCGGCGTAGGTACCGGAGTTGGTTCAGGCAGGGTCCAATCATCATGATTTTGGCTTATCTTAGCCAATAATTCCTCGGCTTCATCTGGAGTTCTTTTCCTGAAAACACAACCAGCACAACTATCCAGGTATGTCCTAGATTCAACAGTTAGTCCATTATAAAATATATCAAGAAGTTCATTTTTAGCTATTTGATGTCCAGGCCGAGCTCTAAGTAAAGAACAAAACCTTGCCCAAGATTCAGGCATTTTCTCTCCCTCATTTTGCTTAAAGTTAAAGATTTTCTGTAAAGCAACATGTTGAGCACTAGCAGGAAAATATTTCTGAAAGAAAGCATTGACTAAACCCATCGGGCTCTCAATAGATCCAGGAGATAAATCATTAAACCAAGTTTTAGCTTCATCTTTCAATGAGAAAGGGAAAATTTTAGTAACAAAGTAACTGCGTTTCTTAATATCATCAGAAAACAAACTACTCAGAGTAGAGAGAGTGTTCATATGTTCTACAGCACTTTCATTTTCAGTTCCTCGAAAAGGTTCTTTCTCAGCAATAGTTATAAAAGACAAGTCCACAGAGAAATCATAATCTTTATCTTTTATATTTATGGGAGATGTAGCAAATTTAGCATCAGGAGAAAGTTTATAGTTGACAGCACGTCTTTGAAGAAGATTTTTAATAGCATTAACATCTTTAGAGGTATCACAATTCATGCATTCATCAATAAAGTCATCATCAAGTTCAACATAAGTTTCCTCAAGATCATCACTAGTAGTTTCTCTTGTTTCAGGTGAATAAGCAGGTGTAACAGGAGTTTCATTAGGTGTTTCAGTATTTTCAAGTTGTTTAGATTTAGCAATTGTAGCATCTAGAAAAGGACCTAGTGAACCTCTTTCATCAAGCACAGTAGAAGCATCATCAAATTCATCAGAAACATTCTCAGATTCAGCAGAAGTAGCAGCACGTGAAGCATGTGCATGTGGTGGTGTGACAAGTTGACTTATAACAGACGGTGAATCAAGAGCAGCAGAAGTGTTCAGAGTTGTACCTCTCCTTGTAGTGGATGGCAATATACGAACCTTATCATCACGAGGTTTACCCATGATGAATGAATTGCAGCGAGCAGTATGACTCCCTGGTGAGCTTATAAATAGAGCTATGCTCCCCGGCAACGGCGCCAGAAAATAGTCTTGATGACCCACAAGTATAGGGGATCGCAACAGTCTTCGAGGGAAGTAAAACCCAAATTTATTGATTCGACACAAGGGGAGCCAAAGAATATTTATAAGCCTTGACAGATGATTTGTCAGTTCAGCTGCACCTGGAAGTAGACTTGCTCGACACAGTTTATCAGTAGCAACAGTTTTATGACAGTAGCAGTAGTGAAATAATAGCAGCAGTAAAATAAAGACAGCAGTAATAATTGCAGTAGACAGCAGGATTAAAATACTGTAGGCATAGGGATGGATGAACGGGCGCTGCATGGATGAGATAATTCATGAAATAGTCATACATAGGGCAATTGCAGATAAATAATAATAAGGTATCCAAGTAATAATCAATCATAAGCATGTGTTCCGTATTTAGTCGTACGTGCTCGCAATGAGAAACTTGCACAACATCTTTTGTCCTACCAGCCCGTTTGCAGCGGGGCCTCAAGGGAAACTACTGGTAATTAAGGTGCTCCTTTTAATAAAGCACCGGAGCAAAGCATTAACACTCCGTGAACACATGTGATCCTCACGTCGCAACCATCCCCTCCGGTTATCCCAATTTCTGTCACTTTGGGGCCTCGGGTTCCGGACAGTGACGTGTGTATACAACTTATAGATATGATCCAAAACAATAATTATTCTCATGATTCAATAACATGTTCAGATCTGAGATCATGGCACTCGGGCCCTAAGTGACAAGCATTAAGCATAATAAGTTGCAACAATGACATAAAGTACTACCGATGGATACTAGGCACCAAGCCCTAACAAATCTCACAACTATTACATGAATGATCTCATCCAATCCCTACCATCCCCTCAGCCTACAGCGGGGAATTACTCACACATGGATGGGGGAGTCATGGATGGTCGATGGAGAGGTGGCGGTGATGATGATGGCGATGATCTCCTCCAATTCCCCGTCCCGGCAGGGTGCCAGAACGGAGTTTCTGATCCCCGAAATAGGGTTTTCGATGGCGGCGGAGCTCTGGAAGGTTTTTGGAAAAAGCGTCGATCCCCCGAAGTTTTTAGGTCAGAGGCTTTAAGTAGTCCGAAGGGGAGCGCTGGGGGCCACACAGGGGGCCACACCACCCCTGGGCGCGGCAAGGGCCCACCCGCGCCCTGGGTGCGTGTGGTGCCCCTGTGCACCCTCCTCGCTTCGTCTTCTGGCTCCGTGGGTCTTCTGGAAAAATAGAATTTCTGGAATTTTTCTGGAATTTTCCTAAAACTTTGACTTTCTGCACAAAAACGAGACACCAAGGCAATTCTGCTGAAAACAGCGTTAGTCCGTGTTAGTTGCATTCAAATCACACAAATTAGAGGAAGAACAATAGAAAAAGTGTTCGGAAAAGTGGATACGTTTTGGACGTATCAACTCCCCCCAAGCTTAGCTTATTGCTTGTCCTCAAGCAATTCAGTTAACAACTGAGTGCGATAAAAGAAACTTTTACGAACACATTTGCTTCATATGATGTATACATGCCTACTATATGATCAATTACTTAGACAATTCATAATAGGAACCATGCAAATAATGACACCTACTCCCTCCGTTCCAAATTAATTGACTCACATTTGTCCACATGTGGATGTATCTATACGTGTAACATGTCTAGATACATCCATGTGTGGACAAATGGAAGTCAATTAATTTTGAACGGAGGGAGTAGTAGTTATGCAAATCATGAAAAGATACCAAAGTACTAAGAATGAATAACATAGCATATATCTATCCACAAGAATTGCAATGTTCGTAAAAAGATATGACAAAGTGGTATCTCGCTTGCCTTTGTTTGAAGGGCAAAACATAAATGCCAAGGCACCTCTGAAGTTCAAGTGAAGACTAGATATAAAAATATCAAAGATAAGAGTATCATAGTTATACCTCAATTAATCGTATCCTGGGACAAGCACATTACACTAAGAACGACAGTTATGCTCTCGAAGAGGTGCTCAAAGAAAGGATGGTGACTCAACATAAAAATAAAAGATTGGCCCTTCGCAGAGGGAAGCAGGGATTAACACGTGCTAGAGCTTTTTATTTTAAAAACAGAGGTAAAAATGTTTTGAGAGGTGTTTGTTAATTGTCAACGAATGGTAGCGGGTGAGAACAGTATTCTACCTGTCAAACGGACTTTTAAGAGCGGCTCCCATGAAGGACGTTATTTCTACCAGCAAGGCAGATCATCCCTCTTTCTCTTTGGTTTACACACATTCAGGTATTTCACTGTTTGTCATTGCTTACTGATGAATCAGGGCAAAAGTGTGAAGAGAATTAATTGGTTAAAGTTGTAATTAATTGGGACTGGGCACCCCGTTGCCAGCTCTTTTTGCAAGTTATTGGATAAGCGGATGTATATGCCACTAGTCCAGGTGTAAAAGTCCATTTGACAAATAGAATAAAGAATAACCACACTAATTCCTCATGAGCTAGTAAACATTGACACAAAAAGGGAAATATTTTGAAAGTTTTAAAGGTAGCACATGCAAATTTACTTGGAATGGCTTGAAATACCATGCATAGGAGTTTTTGGTGGACTCTTTGGGATAACTTGGTTTAAAGGATTTGGATGCACGAGCAGCATTCCCGCTCAGTACAAGTGAAGGCTAGCAATAGACTGGGAAGCGACAACCACGAGAGCGATAACGGTCATAATCATGCTTGCGACAAAATAAAATTAACGGAGGCATAAAGATGATACTAAAACTCTGAGGCAAAATAGATCATCAAGGCTTAATTGACTTTATTTTTCAGTCATAACATGTGTGAGCATGTGCCAAGTCGAATCAAGTGAATTATTCAGAGGAGGATACCAGCCTGCCATACCGTTTTACGAATAGAACAATGCATGTAAATATCTATATGACATGTTATTCGCTATTAGCAATTTGGTACTGGTCATAAGAAGACATAACTACTAAGTAATCATTAAATAACATAACCACTACCATGATAGCTAAGCATGTTCACATGAGTAGGCATATTTACAAAAATGAAAAACAAATAGAGTTCATACCAGCCTTTTACCACATCCGAATTGTCGTAAGTCGTCATTATTGCTTTTCACTTGTGTGGCTTGAATGATGTGAAATGATAACCAAGCCAAGTGGAACCACGGAAATTTTTCGAACTCCTGAAACAACTATACAAAACGGCAGAAGAACAACAAATATTTTTGGGTTTTCGAATTTAAAGCAAGCATAGAAAGAAACAAGCAAACAAAGCAAAATCTTTTTGGATTTTTGAATAACAAGCCAAAACGAAAAATAAAGTAAACTAGCACTACAAATTCAAAAGCAAGAGAAATAAAGGAAATATTTTTGGTCTTTTGGTGTTTTGCGAAAATGAAATGGACACAAGAAACAAAAGAAAAGAAACAAACTAAAACATGGATATACAAAGTACCGACATGATATGAATATGATAAAATGAGTGAACTTGTCGGCATACCTCCCCCCAAGCTTAGGCTTTTGGCCTAAGTGGGAGACTAATCATCCCCATGGCTGCCAGCTTGGCGCGCCCTCAGTGTGTGACGAAGAGGGTTCCTCGTCCGAGTGAAAGCTCGAGGATGCACCACCGTAGTACACGGTGTAGTCCTCAGGGGGCGCCACGAAGGTCTCCTGTCGGTCCTCAGGGTAGTGCTGTAAATGGAAATCCGGTGCACCGAGGTGGTTGTCCAAATCCTCCCTCGAATATGATAGAGGACCCCTGAAAACACTGAACAAACTAGGCTGTGGAAGCCGGACCTCTAGCTCAGGTCCATTAGCAAAAACAACTCTATACATCAAATGTCCAGTAGATGAATTATTAGTAACAAAATCATGAAGTTTCATGGCGGCAAGATCAAGTCTTTCTGGAATCAACAATTCATCAGAAGGATCAGCAGGAAGACCAAGATCAGCTAAAACACGTGCAGCAATAATGCCTCCAAAATGGGACCTTTGGCGGCAAGGCGGCGAGCAATCAAGGCACCAAGGTTGTAGGTTTTATTATTTTTAAGTGCATGAGCAAGAAAAGCTAGATGATAGCAAGAAATATTACTAGTGTTCTCTCTAGCAAGCACACTCGTGGCAAGATAATATGTGAAGTACCTGATGGCTGGAAATTGAATGTTCCTTATCTTACCACGCTGCACTCTACGGAGATCATCATAGCTCAGCTCATGGTAAAGATCCACAACTCGGCGGCTCTGCTTGATCTTTCTCGCTGTCCCAGATGGAGCAACACCTATGACCCTGCAAAATCTTTTCAAGTCCATGTTGCATGCACGATCATAAATCTTAAACTCAACAGTGGGGTTAAAAGTAGAGTTATTAAACTTAAAGCTTTCAACAAAAATCTTAGTGAGGTTAGCATATTGTGGCCTCTCATCCTGCATAAATTCCATCAAACCAACATTGTTAATCATCCTTATGAAGTCATCATAAATCCCTGCATCTCTCATAAAGTTAAAGCATGGAAAAATAGATGGATGAGGAACACCATCATCTTCCTCTTCACCGATTCTTGGTGCCAAAAGATCCTCATTGTATGATGGCCTAGGTGCACCTCTTGATCTTGAAGCCCTTGTTTCCTTGAGGAGGATGGTGTTTGCCTTCAAAGATTTCTCCATAAGTGTGTTTATCCATCTTCCTTTTCTGAAATTTTAAACAAACCTCATAAAAATAATTTTGGAGTGGTTAATCAAGGAAACACTAGGGAGACTTACTAGGGACTAAACATGCATCAAAACTAGTTAATCTAAACAAGAACAAGCATGCAAGCTCTAATAACATGTCACCTACAGTACCAAAATGCTAAAGATATAAGCAACTAAACAAAATTCTATTTGGATAATCGGAGGAGTCACATACCGGAGAGCAATTGATCCAAATTTCAGCAGCAAAGATGGGCTGAGCAAGTAGATCGAAAAATTCGAGCAAGAGCAGCAAGAACACGAGTTTGAGCAATGGTGGTGTGTATGGTCGGGAGAGAGAAAGGAGTGGGAGAGAGATGAGTGAGAGGAGGGCCAGGTGGACCCCACACCAGGGCAGGGCGCGGCCTGCCCTCCACCGCGCCGTGGGGGCGTGTGGTGGCCTGGTGGGTCCCCCTGGTCATCCTCTGGTACTCCCACGTTCCTCTTTAAAAACTAGGACTTAGAATATTTTTCATAATTTTTTGAAAACTTTTATTTCTGACATTTTCTGGGTACTTTAAACAATGAAAACTAGACAAAATGAATTTACGTAAAGACCAAGCATTACTTAACTTTGCAAATTACAGTAGCAAAACAGTAGGTAAAACAAAAGTGAGAAAGAAAAATATGTTGTTTAGCAATTTTATGCATGTAAAACATATTTGTTAACAAGGTTGATCAAGTCTTGCCACCAAATACATTTTATATGACATAAAAGAATTAAACCACATTGAACAATCATGTTACCTTAAATGGTATAGCTATAGATCCAATCATAATATATCGAAGTTCTTCATGAGATTCATATATAGGGCAATCAATACTTCCCACTTTGATACTTTTAATATTGGTAATTGTATTAACTCCAAATATTTGTCCAGCTTCTTGGGAAAATAAACAGTATGCTCTTTGTCATTAACATGGAAAGTCACTTTTCCTTTGTTGCAATCAATAACAGCCCCTGCAGTGTTAAGAAAAGGTCTTCCAAGAATAATAGACATATTATCATCTTCAGGCATTTCAAGCACAACAAAATCAGTTAATATCAAGCAATTATTAGTTACTTGAACAGGAACATCTTCACATATACCAACAGGAACAGCAGTAGATTTATCAGCCATTTGCAAAGATATATCAGTTGGTATCAATTTTTCCAAGTAAAGTCTCTTGTAAAGAGAAAAAGGCATAACACTCACCCCTGCACCTAAATCACATAAGGCAGTTCTAACATAGTTATTTTTGATTGAGCAAGGAATAGTTGGTATACCTGGATCTCCAAGCTTCTTTGGAACCTTACCATTGAAAGAATAATTAGCAAGCATGGTAGAAATCTCTTCATTAGGAATCTTTCTCTTGTTAGAGACAATATCTTTCATGTACTTTGAATAGGGAGGTAACTTAATAGCATCAGTCAAAGGAATTTGCAAAAACAAAGGTTTCATCCATTCACAAAATTTGTTATAATGTTCTTCTTCCTTAGATTTAGTTTCTTAGTAGGAAAAGGCATTTGTTTTTGCACCCAAGGTTCTCTTTCATTACCATGTTTCTTAGCAAGAAAATCTTCTTTAGTGTACTTTTTGTTTTTAGAATGCTTTTCAGGTTCCTCTTCACTTTCCTCTTTATCAGAAGCATCATTCTTATCTTTATCATTAGCATGTTCATTACCACTCTCAGTTTCAGCATCAGAGATAGATATACTATTTGGATTATTAACATGCTCATTGTCTTTAATAGGTTCAGGAGATTCCTCAACATGTTTATGTTTCTTCTTCTTCTTTTTCTTAGAAGGGTAGTAGTTTCATTAACTAGTTGAGAATCTTGCTCAATTCTTTTAGGATGTCCCTCAGGATATAAAGGATCCTGAGTGGAAGCACCACCTCTAGTTGCTATACCAAAAGCATGTTTATCATTTTCTCTAGAAGCATTACCTAGCAAATCTTTTTGCACTTTAGTCAATTGCTCAATTTGAGTTTGAACCATATGAAAATGTTTAATGAGTATTTTAACATCATTAGAAGTTCTTTCCAAAACATCATGCAAATGATTAATGACATGAGAATTCTTTATGAAGCTATTTTCTATTCTCCAATTGAAATTGTTTTGCTTAACAATGAAATTATCAAACTCATCTAAGCATTGATCAGGAGGTTTAGAATAAGGGATATCTCTATCATCAAAGCGTTGGAGAGAGTGTACCTCAACTGTAGATGAGTGAGGAATTGGCTTACACAATTCTTCTATAGGTGGAAGATTTTTCACATCTTCAGATTTAATACCTTTCTCCTTAAGAGATTTCTTGGCTTCTCTCATTTCTTCATCATTCAATTCAATCACTCCTCTTTTCCTCGGCGTAGGTACCGGAGTTGGTTCAGGCAGGGTCCAATCATCATGATTTTGGCTTATCTTAGCCAATAATTCCTCGGCTTCATCTGGAGTTCTTTTCCTGAAAACACAACCAGCACAACTATCCAGGTATGTCCTAGATTCAACAGTTAGTCCATTATAAAATATATCAAGAAGTTCATTTTTAGCTATTGATGTCCAGGCCGAGCTCTAAGTAAAGAACAAAACCTTGCCCAAGATTCAGGCATTTTCTCTCCCTCATTTTGCTTAAAGTTAAAGATTTTCTGTAAAGCAGCATGTTGAGCACTAGCAGGAAAATATTTCTGAAAGAAAGCATTGACTAAACCCATCGGGCTCTCAATAGATCCAGGAGATAAATCATTAAACCAAGTTTTAGCTTCATCTTTCAATGAGAAAGGGAAAATTTTAGTAACAAAGTAACTGCGTTTCTTAATATCATCAGAAAACAAACTACTCAGAGTAGAGAGAGTGTTCATATGTTCTACAGCACTTTCATTTTCAGTTCCTCGAAAAGGTTCTTTCTCAGCAATAGTTATAAAAGACAAGTCCACAGAGAAATCATAATCTTTATCTTTTATATTTATGGGAGATGTAGCAAATTTAGCATCAGGAGAAAGTTTATAGTTGACAGCACGTCTTTGAAGAAGATTTTTAATAGCATTAACATCTTTAGAGGTATCACAATTCATGCATTCATCAATAAAGTCATCATCAAGTTCAACATAAGTTTCCTCAAGATCATCACTAGTAGTTTCTCTTGTTTCAGGTGAATAAGCAGGTGTAACAGGAGTTTCATTAGGTGTTTCAGTATTTTCAAGTTGTTTAGATTTAGCAATTGTAGCATCTAGAAAAGGACCTAGTGAACCTCTTTCATCAAGCACAGTAGAAGCATCATCAAATTCATCAGAAACATTCTCAGATTCAGCAGAAGTAGCAGCACGTGAAGCATGTGCATGTGGTGGTGTGACAAGTTGACTTATAACAGACGGTGAATCAAGAGCAGCAGAAGTGTTCAGAGTTGTACCTCTCCTTGTAGTGGATGGCAATACGAACCTTATCATCACGAGGTTTACCCATGATGAATGAATTGCAGCGAGCAGTATGACTCCCTGGTGAGCTTATAAATAGAGCTATGCTCCCCGGCAACGGCGCCAGAAAATAGTCTTGATGACCCACAAGTATAGGGGATCGCAACAGTCTTCGAGGGAAGTAAAACCCAAATTTATTGATTCGACACAAGGGGAGCCAAAGAATATTTATAAGCCTTGACAGATGATTTGTCAGTTCAGCTGCACCTGGAAGTAGACTTGCTCGACACAGTTTATCAGTAGCAACAGTTTTATGACAGTAGCAGTAGTGAAATAATAGCAGCAGTAAAATAAAGACAGCAGTAATAATTGCAGTAGACAGCAGGATTAAAATACTGTAGGCATAGGGATGGATGAACGGGCGCTGCATGGATGAGATAATTCATGAAATAGTCATACATAGGGCAATTGCAGATAAATAATAATAAGGTATCCAAGTAATAATCAATCATAAGCATGTGTTCCGTATTTAGTCGTACGTGCTCGCAATGAGAAACTTGCACAACATCTTTTGTCCTACCAGCCCGTTTGCAGCGGGGCCTCAAGGGAAACTACTGGTAATTAAGGTGCTCCTTTTAATAAAGCACCGGAGCAAAGCATTAACACTCCGTGAACACATGTGATCCTCACGTCGCAACCATCCCCTCCGGTTATCCCAATTTCTGTCACTTTGGGGCCTCGGGTTCCGGACAGTGACGTGTGTATACAACTTATAGATATGATCCAAAACAATAATTATTCTCATGATTCAATAACATGTTCAGATCTGAGATCATGGCACTCGGGCCCTAAGTGACAAGCATTAAGCATAATAAGTTGCAACAATGACATAAAGTACTACCGATGGATACTAGGCACCAAGCCCTAACAAATCTCACAACTATTACATGAATGATCTCATCCAATCCCTACCATCCCCTCAGCCTACAGCGGGGAATTACTCACACATGGATGGGGGAGTCATGGATGGTCGATGGAGAGGTGGCGGTGATGATGATGGCGATGATCTCCTCCAATTCCCCGTCCCGGCAGGGTGCCAGAACGGAGTTTCTGATCCCCGAAATAGGGTTTTCGATGGCGGCGGAGCTCTGGAAGGTTTTGGAAAAAGCGTCGATCCCCCGAAGTTTTTAGGTCAGAGGCTTTGTAGTCCAAAGGGGAGCGCGGGGGCCACACAGGGGGCCACACCACCCCTGGGCGCGGCAAGGGCCCACCCGCGCCCTGGGTGCGTGTGGTGCCCCTGTGCACCCTCCTCGCTTCGTCTTCTGGCTCCGTGGGTCTTCTGGAAAAATAGAATTTCTGGAATTTTCCTAAAACTTTGACTTTCTGCACAAAAACGAGACACCAAGGCAATTCTGCTGAAAACAGCGTTAGTCCGTGTTAGTTGCATTCAAATCACACAAATTAGAGGAAAAACAATAGCAAAAGTGTTCGGAAAAGTGGATACGTTTTGGACGTATCAGTTGTATTATCAGTGTAAAAGAATGGACTGGGGTCCACAGTTCACTAGTGGTGTCTCTCCATAAAAGATAACTAACATGCTGGGTGAACAAATTACAGCTGGGCAATTGACAAATATTGAGCGCATGACAATGCATATATATGACATGATGACTACTATGATATTCATCTGGGCATTACGACAAAATACATTGACCGTTATCCAACAGCGTCTATGACTAATAATCCACCTCCAGGTTGTCATACCGAGTTCCCCGTTGGTATTAAGTTGCAAGCAGCGGATAATCGCATTTATTAATTTGCGTAATGTAAACAAATGCATTAGACCTAACGGCGCACCCTTAAGCTAAGCATCGGTTATTTTATCCCTAGTGGCAACAGCACATCCACAATCTTAGAAGTTGCTGTCACTCTCCCAGATTACCGGAGGCATGAACCCACTATTTAGCATAAATACTAACTCTTGGAGTTACAAGCATCTACTTGGGCAAAGCATCTACTTGTAACGGAAAGCATGCAAGATCATAAATAACATATAAGGTAGATTGATAATCAACTTGACATAGTATTCAATATTCATCGATCCCAGCAAACACAACATGTAGCATTACAATAAGATGATCTTGATCACGATAGGCAGCTCACAAGATCTAAACATGATAGCATAAAGTGGAGAACAACCATCTAGCTACTGCTATGGACCCGTAGTCCAAAGATGAACTACTCACGCATCACTCCAAAAGCAGGCATGGTGATGTAGAGCCCTCCGGTGATGATTCCCCTCTTCGGCAGGGTGCCGGGAAGAGCTTCCGAGCCCTCCTGAGCTAGGGTTGACGACGGCGGCGTCTCTGGAACTTTTCGTGGATAATGGCTCGGGTGTCTAGGGTTTTCCCGTGAAGATGAATAAATAGGCGAAAGGGCGGCGGCTGGAGCGACCCGAGGGGCCCACACCCCACCACGGCGTGGTTGGAGGTGGGGCCGCGCGCGCCCTAGGGTGTGGCGCCCTCCTTGGTCGCCTCCGTCTCTCCTTCGGACTTCGTGTACGTGTTGGAAAAATAGGAGGTCCTGTCCAGGTTTCATCCAATTCTGAGAATATTTCCAGAACAGCTTTTCTGAAATACAAAGCCAGCAGAAAACAGGAACTGGCACTGTGACATCTTATTAATAGGTTAGTCCCAGAAAATGCATAAAAATGCTATGAAGTGTATATAAAACATGCAAAAATTGGTATAATATCAACATGGAACATCAGAAATTATAGATACGTTTGAGACGTATCAATCATATTGAGCAAATCAACGGTATGTCATCCAAAAAACAACACAGCTGTCAACAAAGCAGACAAACGAAACTTGGCTCTCCCATAAAACCCAATAAAAGTCCGAGTCTGTGCCACTGACCACCAAAACACTGAAACTGCTCAATCATCAATCAAATGACATAAGTCATCATATCTCCCGTGGTGCCTGAACGAGCGCGTAGCTCATAGTGCAACATCTTTGTGCACATAACATTGTGAAGAACTCATCTCATGGAATCTGAACATGCTACAAAACAGAAAGCACAAACCTCGACAAACAATACTCATGCAAGAGCATATGGGACGGATGGCATCTCGTACACCCAAAACTGCTGACTTGTAAAGGTTAATGAAAAATCCATGACATGGTCAAAAGCTGTCCCTATAGAACAACTATCAGATGAAGGAATCTCCTCAACATGCAATGGAGCATCAACTCTGCAATAGACCTCTCTTGAAAAGAGCAAAGACAACTGAATTGTACTGGAAGCTTAACAGCACTAAATGTTGTAGTATATAGCAGATAACAAATCTCCTTGCAGCTCAACTAATCCTCATCATGAACAAAACAAAACCTTCACATGCATAACAACAAAAATCTCTGGAGAGCAAAGAGTATATGCTGGCTACCAACATGCTTAAAAATCACCTCTTCCATAATTTTTTTTTTCTAGATAACTGAATTGTGTTCATGTAATTGCAGCAATATAATATATTGAATTTGCATCTGTAATATCTCCCAACAGGAAATAATCCAACAAACTACACCTTGAACTGAAAACTATCAACACGATGATCATCTCAACGGCAAATCATCGAACGTAGGTGGTGCGGGTAGAACCGGTATTGGGACCGGAACAGAGCGTGGGACAACGCTCGAGCTGGAAAAACAAATTGTTCACTTTTGGCCGTGCCGGCTGTAAGAGCATCTCCAACCATGGTTGCCAAATTTGGCCCCCAAAGTGTCCACGGACACGTCCGGGCGTGTCCACGGACACCGACCGGACAACCCCCAAAACTAGTGTCCTACAACCGTATCCCCCAAATCATCCACCTCAAAACCATATTGGCATGCAACGTAGATCATACATATAGATAGTTCAAAGATCATACGAATAAACATAATTCAAACATCCGCGGACATAGTTCAACACAGAAATAAATCGGATACTGTTCATCGGAGACACCGGAGCGGAGACACACTGATGCAAATTCGTCGGAGAGACAGGAGCTCTCACAGCCTATGGAGAACCCGGCCGTCCTCCGCTGCCGCACGTTCTCTTTGGCGAAGACGCCGTGCCCGCCGAACCCCGCTACACGTTCCAGTTCCTGTGCTCGAGCGGCCACCGCTTCATGTTCAGCTTCCACCGCTCTCGCGATAGCTTCGTGTTCCCTTTGCCGTGCACGGCGTGCCTGTCGAGCCTGGGTCTCCGCTTGGCGCACCCTGTCCCTCTTCTTCGCATCCGGTGTGTAGTCGACGAACGGACTATCCTTCAGTATGTCCCAACAATGGCCAAAGTGAAAGTGCATGGTGTCCCCATGTATGGTTTTGGTAATTAATGACAATCCTTATGGACTAATGTTTGTGTTGAGTTATTCTTATAGGTTTGTCCATTGGCATCGCTTGAACTCCATGTGTTGGATTCAAGGTTGTATGCCATCAAGATAATTGATTATAATGGACATATTTGATATGATCAAGAAGATGAAAAGATACAAGGTTGATCAAGACTAAGTGCAAAGAGTGGATTCAACACACAAAGCTAAATGATATACCATGTGGGATCATGTGATCCAATGGTATGGTAAGAAATTGTCCATATAGCTTTGTGAACTAACCCATTATGTGTGTGTGGCATTCCTTTGTTGGGGTTAGGTATCTCTCCATGGGATTGCATCAAAAGGAAGATTTCTTATAGCTCATGGAGGATGACGTCAAGTGGTGATTGTCCATATAGCTTTGTGAACTAACCCATTATGTGTGTGGCATTCCTTTATTGGGGTTAGGTATCTCTCCATGGGATTGTATCAAAAGGAAGACTTCTTATAACTCATGGAGGATGACGTCAAGTGATGATCGTCATCAAGGTTGAGATGTGCAAGTTCAAGATGGGCATCTAGAAGATATCATATGCTTAAAGCTTGCAACCCTTAGAGATAATGGTCAAGTGAAGATGTTCCTAAGAGAGGCACTCCCATCTTGGTGTATGGAGGAGCGATATGTGAGTCTTCACCAAGCAAAGCGCAATCAAGAAAGGTGGTCCACTTGAAGAGATCAAGATCGTCATCATCTAACTCAAATGGAATGCGCAAGGTAAAGATATGATCTTGATAGGGTTTCTATTTTACCGGTCTCATCGTGTTAGTGGGAGACCGGGTTATAGGATAGATGTCGTACTATCAAGAGGGGCTCTCAAGTGAGTAACTTGATCGCATCTTTGTGGAGAGCTCAAACCTTTGCATACTTAGCATATCATCTTTCTTGGTTCTTATTTGGTTCTTCTCCTTGTTGGGTTTTGGTGCTTGTTGTGATCTTCATGACAAGCCCAAGTTCTCCGAAAACGGATTTCGTATGAAAAACTTGTTGCGTTTTCGGGTTGGAAATATTATCGGTTTATCCTTGAGGAAAGTTCCACACCTCCATGTGTGTCAACTTAACTCTATTTATGGTTCTTGTTGCTATCTTTCCAACAAAATTGGTTTCACCTCATTTGGATTTCGTACGTGAAAGTTATTGGGTTTGCAGTTTTCGTTTCGTTGGTTCTGTCAGTTTTCAGAAAACCGGATATTCCGGGTTTGGACCGGAATATCCGGCCCCCAAGTTTCCTCGCGCTGAAAACGGCTAAGGACCAGAACGCGAAGCCTCCTAGAGGTATGATACGTCCATTTTGCATCTCTATTTTATATCATAATTTGCTGCTATTCATTGATATATTTCACATTTGGATGATATACTTATGTTATTTTATCTTGTTTTGCATGTTTGATGATTATTGGAGAATTAACTGCCCGAGTCAGGATTCAGCTGAAAAAGCGTCGTCAAGACACCCTATTTCTGAAGATCAACAATTCACCGAAAATATACATATGTTCCTATTTTGTCAGAAGCCGGAGCCAGCCAAAAGGGGAGGCTGAGATGGGCCACGAGGGGCCCACACCACCCCACGGCGCCCCCCCCCCCTCTGCCGCGCCGTGGCATGGTGTGGCCACTGGCCCACCTCTGACGCTCCCCCTTCGCGTATTTCATCCCCAGAAACCCTAAGACGCGGGGAGTCATCAAGGAAATATTCCGCCGCCTCCACGAGGCGGAAACCACAGAGAGAGAGAAGGCTCTCCGGCAGGCAGAAATCTGCCGGGGAAATTCCTTCCCGGAGGGGGGAAATCATCGCCATCATCATCGTCATCACGCCGGACTTCATCGGGATCATCATCATCATCATCTCCATTGTTGTCACCATCATCTCCATCACTCCACTCCGTTCCGCTGTAACATCTAGGGTTATACTTTGTGTAGTTCATAGGGAAACTTTCCGGTGTTGATTACTACTTGTGGTTGATGCTATTAAGTTTTATCGGTGAATTGAAGTATATGTCCAGATTGTTATTCATCATTATATCACCTCTGATCATGATCCATATGATGTCTTGTGAGTAGTTCGTTTAGTTCTTGAGGACATGGAGAAGTCATGCTGTTAGTAGTGGAACTATGTTGAGTAATATTTAATGGTTTGATATTTAAGTTGTGGTGTTATTCTTCTAGTGGTGTCGTGTGAACGTCGACTACATGACACTTCACCTTTATGGGCCTAGAGGAATGCATTGTGTATTCGGCTACTAATTATGGCGTTGCCGGAGTGACAAAATCTAAACCTCCGTTAGTAAACCGGTGCATGAGGGAGTCAGCTATAGGAAGCGAAAGCACTTGACGAAATTCCCGTGTGTCCTCAAGAACATTTTGCCATCATAAGTAAACCAACCGGATTATCCTTTTCTCTAAAAAGGATTGGGCCACTCGCTGCAATTATTATTACTGTCTTTTATTGACACGCATTTTATTTATCCGCAATATCAAAAACCCTTAAAAACTTGTCTGCTAGTATTTACAGTGATTCCTTGATCAAAACTACTTGTCAACACCTTCTGCTCCTCGTTGGGTTCGACACTCTTATTTATCGAAAGTACTACGATACACCCCCTATACTTGTGGGTCATCAAGGTACCCGGATATTTACAGCCAAAAATTCCTGAAGAACACCGGATTATCCGGTGTGCTGGATTATCCGGTCCTATTTTGAACCGGATTATCCGGTCCCCTGTCTCTCCAACGGGTAGATTTCTGGGAGGGGCCACCTACCTCCAGCCATCAAGCTTCCAAGCACGAAAAAGCCCCCCATTGTTGACCTTCTTGAGCTTGGATTTCTCTCTTTTCCTCCATGATTCTTGCCTCCAATTAGAGGGAAAAGAAAGAGGAGATCTAGATCTACATTTCCACCAATCAATCTCTCTCTAAGTGAGGGGAACCCTTTCGATCTAGATCTTGGAGTTCCATTTGTTGAGTTCTTCTTTGTTCTTCCTCTCTTATCCCCTCATAAGCATTAATTGATTTTGGTGGGATTTGGGAGTGAAGAATTTGAGCACTTCTTGTGTTCTTGCCTTTGCTTTTGTGCATCGGTTTGCTCTCTCCACGAAGTGAAAGTTTGTGAGCTCGTTACTCTTGGGTCGTTGGACCCAAGATGGTGTTCTTGAGACCTTTTGTGGTCAAGGCCTTTTGAGCCTAGTTGGGACCTTTTGTGGTCACTTGGGAGCTCCCAATCCTTTTGTGGGTTGTGCCTCAAGATTGTTGTAAGGGACTCGATTTCCGCCCAAAAGGAAATCATTAGTGGAAGGTGAACCGAGCTTTTGGGCGAGGTTCATCGGAGAATAGGGTGAAGCCTTTTGTGGCGTCTTGAGTTTGAAACTCACACCCCTCCAACGAGACGTACTCCCCTAAAAAGGAGAAACTCGGGAATACATCATCGTCTCCGCGTGCCTCAGTTATCTCTATATCCGAGCTCTTTACTTATGCATTTTACATTGTGATAGCCTTCGTGCTTGAAGTATTATATCTTGCTATCACCTTGTCTCTTGTCTTGCTTAGCATAAGTTGTTGGTGCACATAGGTGAACCTAGTATATTTAGGTTGTGTGCTTGTTAAATTAAAACACCTAGTTTTTTTCCGCATTTATCAAGCCTAAACTGGAAAAGTTTTAATCACCTATTCACCCCCCCCCAGGCGACATCCTTGTCCTTTCACAAAGTTCCACTCCCTCGTCGTCGGCCTCCCTCCAAGTGCGTTGTACAGTGGGATGACATCCTCCATCTATGAAAATTAAATAGGTACTCAATAAATCGAACCTAATAGATCCGGCATTGTACAAAATTAAACACAAGAAAACTTACACAACCCATTTGTGCATAGCATCCAGCGAACTTGTTAATTTCCGCCATGATGCATTGCCATCTATGGCGGAGAGAGGCCTCATTGCGGAGAACTTCCGAGTTGGCATTGAACACTTGACAGATCCGGCCCCAAAATGAAGCACGGTGGTAGCTTCTGGCCTGAGCATCATCCGGGGTGGACAACCACGCATTGCACAACACCTTATCATCGTGGACTGAGTACAAAGGCCCTTGATGACGTGAAACACACGTTCGTTGGGAGACCCCAAGAGGAAGGTATGATGTAGTCAGCAGCAAGTTTTCCCTCAGAAAGAAACCAAGGTTATCGAACCAGTAGGAGCAGCAACTCTTCAGAAGGTTGTCAACGGCGCCAGAAAAATAGCTGTTGAGGGAGTCTGGACTGTTGACGTGGAATCTGCACACAACACAATCAAACTACTTTGCCCCAACGAAACAGTGAGGTTGTCAATCTCACTGGCTTGCTGAAAACAAAGGATTAAACGTATGGTGTGGAAAATGAGTATTAAATTGCAGAGAATGAAAAAGGAACAGTTTGCAGTTTGTGGTTGTTTAATCAGTGTAAAAGAATGGACCGGGGTCCACAGTTCACTAGTGGTGTCTCTCCATAAAAGATAACTAACATGTTGGGTGAACAAATTACAGCTGGGCAATTGACGAATAGTGAGCGCATGACAATGCATATACATGACATGTTGACTACTATGATATTTAATTGGGCATTACGACATAATACATAGATCGTTATCCAACAGCATCTATGACTAATAATCCACCGCCGGGTTGTCATCCGAGTTCCCCCGTTGGTATTAAGTTGCAAGCAACGGATAATTGCATTAAGTAAAGTGCGTAATGTAAACAAACACATATGTCCGTGGACATAGCATCGTTAGGTTATCCCTAGTGGCAACAGCACATCCACAACCTTAGAACTTTCTGTCACTGTCCCAGGTTAAACGGAGACATGAACCCACTATCTAGCATAAATACTCTCTCTTGGAGTTACAAGCATCTACTTGGCCAAAGCATCTACGAGTAACGGAAAGCATGCAAGATCTTAAATAACATATAAGATAGATTGATAATCAACTTGACATAATATTCAATATTCATCGGATCCCAGCAAACACAACATGTAGCATTACAATAATATGATCTTGATCATGTAGGGCAGCTCACAAGATCTAAACATGATGGCACAAAGTGGAGAGACAACCATCTAGCTACTGCTATGGACCCGTAGTCCAAGGATGAACTACTCACGCATCACTCCGGAGGCAGGCATGGCGATGTAGAAGCCTCCGGTGACGATTCCCCTCTCCGGCAGGGTGCCGGGAAGAGGTTCTGAACCCTCCCGAGCTAGGGTTGACGACGGCGGCGTCTCTGGAACTTTTCGTGGATATTTGCTCAGGTACTTAGGGTTTTCGCGTCGGGGGAATAAGTAGGCGAAAGGGCGGCGGCTGCGGACCCCCGAGGGGCCCACACCACCCCAGGGCGCGGCAGAGGGGGGCCCCGCCCTGGCGTGTGGGGCCCTGGTGGCCCTCCTCTGCTGCTCCTTCGCTCCGTCAGGTGTGTTCTGGAAAAATAGGGACCCCCGTGTAGTTTCGTCCAATTCCGAGAATATTTCCAGACTAGCTTTTCTGGAATACAAAAACAGCAGAAAACAGGAACTGGCACTTCGGCATCTTGTTAATAGGTTAGTCCCAAAAAATGTATAAAAGTGATATAAAGTAGATGCAAAACATGTAGCAATTGGTATAAAACAAGCATGGAACATCAAAAATTATAGATACGTTTGAGACGTATCAGCATCCCCAAGCTTAGTTCCTACTCGTCCTCGAGTAGGTAA
The DNA here is from genome assembly GCA_947311845.1 of Poa pratensis. Classification (NCBI taxonomy): domain Eukaryota; kingdom Viridiplantae; phylum Streptophyta; class Magnoliopsida; order Poales; family Poaceae; genus Poa; species Poa pratensis. The sequence goes on from CAMZMU010000089.1 coordinate 19,380,945, forward strand.
ACGATAAAAACAAAATAATTTTTGAGGTGACATGCTACTATCATAATCTTGATCATATAATATTGCAAGGCACATGTAAATGAATGAAGTGATCCAAGTCAATGGTCTATAATTTGCTACCAAATAGATAATGAGTAAACAATGAATCACACAAGCTAAACGTTTTCATGAATAGTACTTTCGAGACAAGCATCAAACAGTTTTGCATAAGTGTTAACTCATAAAGCAATAGTTTCTAACAAAAGGTATTTAATCAACACAAAGGAAGAATTTAGTTTCAGCATTTGCTTCAACTTTCAACATATTTATCTCATGGATATTGTCAACACAAAGTAGTATAACAAGTCCAATACATTGCATATAACGCATGTTGTAACAAAGTTGACACTAGTGTTTGCTTGTGGAAGACAGAAAGAATAGGAAAACTGACTCAACATAAAAGTAAAAGAAAGGCCCTTCGCAGAGGGAAGCAGGGATTAAATCATGTGCTAGAGCTTTTAGGTTTTTGAAAGCATATAGAGATTGCATAAAATATTTGATACTCCTCCCAACCTTGCTAACACAAGCCATGGCTAACCGAATCCTCGGGTGCCTTCCATCAATCACATACCATGGAGGAGTATCTATTTTTGAGAGGTGTTTGTTAATTGTCAACGAATGGTAGCGGGTGAGAACAGTATTCTACCTGTCGAACGGACTTTTAAGAGCGGCTCCCATGAAGGACGTTATTTCTACCAGCAAGGCAGATCATCCCTCTTTCTCTTTGGTTTACACACATTCAGGTATTTCACTGTTTGTCATTGCTTACTGATGAATCAGGGCAAAAGTGTGAAGAGAATTAATTGGTTAAAGTTGTAATTAATTGGGACTGGGCACCCCGTTGCCAGCTCTTTTTGCAAGTTATTGGATAAGCGGATGTATATGCCACTAGTCCAGGTGTAAAAGTCCACTCGACAAATAGAATAAAGAATAACCACACTAATTCCTCATGAGCTAGTAAACATTGACACAAAAAGGGAATAATAACATTTTGAATAATTTAAAGGTAGCACATGAAAAATTTACTTGGAGTGGCAAGGAAATACCACATATAGGTAGTTATGGTGGACACAAATGGCATGGATTTTGGCTCAAGGATTTGGATGCACGAGAAGCATTCCCTCTCAGTACAGAGTTTAGGCTAGCAAGGTTATGTAAGCAAACAAGAATATCAACCCGTACACCAAGTTTTATATGACAAACATATTGCAAACGTTATAAGACTTCATACCGTCTTCCTTGTTAACCAAACCCTGTTATTAGAAAATATCTAGACCTTAGAGTACCACCGATGCAAACCAAATTTTCAACAAGCTTTACGGTAGTTCTTCACTAATAGGCTTAACTCATGTGATGCACAATTTAATCATGATCTACTTGTTAACTCAAAACAATTGACAAGCATCAAGTTATCCATTTTAGTGATCTACAAGATTAAGCAAGTTTTTCCTTATACCAATTACCACATGCAACATTTTCTGAACCAACCAAACACCAATCAATTTATTTCATCAACTCTCCAAACAAATATAAGTGAAGCAAGAGAGTACTTTCTACAAAAGAAAGCTAATAGCTCTGACAAGAGATACATGAAAACAAGAGCTAAAAGCTGAACAGCGCTAGATATGAATACTCAACAAATATAAGTGAAGAATAGGAGTATTCTCATGAAAAAGCGGAGCGTGTCTCTCTCCCAATCAAGAATGCTAGGGTCCAGTCAAGCTTTATTGAAAATAAAATGCAATACTGAAAATAAAAAGCACACAGACGCTCCAAGAAAAGCACATATGATGTGAAAGAATTAAAATATAGTTTCACTAGAGATGACCTGATAATTTTGACGATGAAGAAGGGGATGCCTTGGGCATCCCCAAGCTTAGACGCTTGAGTCTTCTTGAAATATGCTGGGGAGATCCATGGGAGCCTCCCCAAGCTTAAGCTCTTCACTCTTCTTGATCCTATTATATCATCCTTCTCTCTTGACCCTTGAAAACTTCCGTCACACCAAACTCAAAGTAGATCTCATTAGAGGGTTAGTGCATAATCAAAAATTCACATGTTCTATAAAGACGCAATATGATTTGTTACTTTAAACATTAGCTACAGCCACTGATGTTATGTGAAGCTCTTCCACCCAAAAAAGAATTTCACTCAACACTAGTAAAAGAGAGAATGCAAAATAAAAAGGCATAATCTGTCTAAAACAGAACAGTCCGCAAAGACGAATTTTTTCGAGGCACTTACGACGCTCAGATCGAGAAACTCTGAACTAATGAAAGTTTCAGACATTCATAAAGATTACGCACAAAAATTTCAGATTTTTAACAATCTGGTGATTTTAGGAATTTCGTACAGTGAACAGCAAAAATCTGTTTCTGCGCAGCAATCAAAATTAAGCATCATCTTAACATTAGAGGCTACTCTTGGCACAACAATGCGAGAAAATAAAGATACAAAGGAGTTGCTACAGAAGTAAACAACTCCTTGACTAATACTGAAAATAAAAGATAATGGGTTGCCTCCCAAAAGCGCTTTCTTTTAATGCCTTTTAGCTAGGCTAGAAGATTTTAATGATGCTCTCATAAGAATAAGAGTTGAAAAACAAAAGAGAGCATCAAGAGGCAAATATCAAACACATTTAAGTCTAACCCACTTCCTATGCAAAGGAATCTTGTAACAAAATAAATTATTGAAGCATAAAGCAACTAGCATAGAAAGATGAAACAAATATAGCTTCAAAACTTTCAACATAAAGAGAGGTGTTTTAGTAACTTGAAAACTTTTACAACCATATTTTCCTCTCTCATAATAACTTTCAGTAGCATCATGAACAAACTCAATAATATAACTATCACATAAAGCATGCTTTTCATGATCTACAAACACATAATTTTTATTAAGCTCAAAAACAGTAGGGTTATCAAACCCACTTTTGACAATAGTAGTATAATTAATATCATTAGGCAATATAGGACCATCATCAAGAGCATTATCATATATAACATTAGGGAGCACATTTTTACTTTCTGCAATTTCCTCTTTTACTTGAGTCAAGGAGGATGTTACTTCAAATTTATCAAAAAAGATATTTCAATAGAATCATGACATTCAACAATATAGCATTCTTCCTCCTTAGGTAGGCATGGAGGGTAATTATATAATGTAAGAGTTAAAGAGTTACTGTCATTAGAAGGTAGATCCTCCTTTTGTTCATCACTCTCTTCCTCTTTTTCATCAAATGAGCTTTCAGCTTCAGCAATTTCTTCTTCCACATTTTCCTGCAAGGCATTAGTCTCTTCTTTATGAGGAAAAATCCTCTTGACATGTTCAGTAATATAAGAATTTTCATCCTTATAGTTATCAAAACAATATTTAAGTATAGCAAGACTTTCAGATTTATAAGGGGCATCAATTTTATGCTCAAGATAAGAACTAATTTCAAGTGCACCCTTAAAGACAATAAATTCTTCCATCCTTTCTACCTCATAAGCATTATAGTAACCTTTAACATAAGAAGCTAAGGTTTCATTTTCATTACAAGCACATTGGAAAGGAAAGTGTTTAGACTTCCTATGACAATCAGATTCATTAAAGCAAAAAGATTTGCCAAATATATAGCATAAATTTCTAGCATATTCCTCTAGTTGATTTAACAATTTCCATAAGTACATCCCTTTTTGTGACAAGCGGTAATTCCTATAATATCTTCGTTCATCTTCCGTGGACCCACCTTGCCAACAAGATCTAGTTTCATAGAGATAAGCCATTGATAGCAAATAAACAACTAGACATAATAACAAACCGAAATAAACTAAATGCAAGAAACTAATTTTTTTGTGTTTTTGATAATTGAAAGCAAACAAGATAAAATAAAATAAACTAAGCAAGACAAAAACAAAGTAAAGAGATTGGAAGCGTGAAACTCCCCTTGCAGAAGACTGCTGTCTCCCCGGCAACGGCGCCAGAAAAATAGCTGAGGGGAGATAGGAGTCTGCTGAACCGAAGTGCTTCACTCCCCGGCAACGGCGCCAGAAAAATAGCTTGATGACGTGAAACACACGTTCGTTGGGAGACCCCAAGAGGAAGGTATGATGTAGTCAGCAGCAAGTTTTCCCTCAGAAAGAAACCAAGGTTATCGAACCAGTAGGAGCAGCAACTCTTCAGAAGGTTGTCAACGGCGCCAGAAAAATAGTGTGAGGGAGTCTGGACTGTTGACGTGGAATCTGCACACAACACAATCAAACTACTTTGCCCCAACGAAACAGTGAGGTTGTCAATCTCACTGGCTTGCTGAAAACAAAGGATTAAACGTATGGTGTGGAAAATGAGTATTAAATTGCAGAGAATGAAAAGGAACATTTGCAGTTTGTGGTTGTTTAATCAGTGTAAAAGAATGGACCGGGGTCCATAGTTCACTAGTGGTGTCTCTCCATAAAAGATAACTAACATGTTGGGTGAACAAATTACAGCTGGGCAATTGACGAATAGTGAGCGCATGACAATGCATATACATGACATGTTGACTACTATGATATTTAATTGGGCATTACGACATAATACATAGATCGTTATCCAACAGCATCTATGATTAATAATCCACCGCCGGGTTGTCATCCGAGTTCCCCGTTGGTATTAAGTTGCAAGCAACGGATAATTGCATTAAGTAAAGTGCGTAATGTAAACAAACACATATGTCCGTGGACATAGCATCGTTAGGTTATCCCTAGTGGCAACAGCACATCCACAACCTTAGAACTTTCTGTCACTGTCCCAGGTTAAACGGAGACATGAACCCACTATCTAGCATAAATACTCTCTCTTGGAGTTACAAGCATCTACTTGGCCAAAGCATCTACGAGTAACGGAAAGCATGCAAGATCTTAAATAACATATAAGATAGATTGATAATCAACTTGACATAATATTCAATATTCATCGGATCCCAGCAAACACAACATGTAGCATTACAATAATATGATCTTGATCATGTAGGGCAGCTCACAAGATCTATGATGGCACAAAGTGGAGAGACAACCATCTAGCTACTGCTATGGACCCGTAGTCCAAGGATGAACTACTCACGCATCACTCCGGAGGCAGGCATGGCGATGTAGAAGCCTCCGGTGACGATTCCCCTCTCCGGCAGGGTGCCGGGAAGAGGTTCTGAACCCTCCCGAGCTAGGGTTGACGACGGCGGCGTCTCTGGAACTTTTCGTGGATATTTGCTCAGGCACTTCGGGTTTTCGCGTCGGGGGGAATAAGTAGGCGAAAGGGCGGCGGCTGCGGACCCCCGAGGGGCCCACACCACCCCAGGGCGCGGCAGAGGGGGAACCGTGCCCTCCTGGCGTGTGGGGCCCTGGTGGCCCTCCTCTGCTGCTCCTTCGCTCCGTCAGGTGTGTTCTGAAAAAATAGGGACTCCCGTGTAGTTTCGTCCAATTCCGAGAATATTTCCAGACTAGCTTTTCTGGAATACAAAAACAGCAGAAAACAGAACTGGCACTTCGGCATCTTGTTAATAGGTTAGTCCCAAAATGTATAAAAGAGATATAAAGTAGATGCAAAACATGTAGCAATTGGTATAAAACAAGCATGGAACATCAAAAATTATAGATACGTTTGAGACGTACAGCCCTCTTGAAATGGCCTACAGGTTCATCAAATTCCTATATTACGCATCCTACTTATTCCTAAATTGTACAATGGTGGAAGGGAGGAACAAACCTGTGGAGGAGCCACCACTGTTTCGTTGGACACGGCGGCGGCGGCGGAACTGCCCGTACAGCCGGAGCAAAGAGCTGCCGCCACTGACCGAGATGACGGCGGCGCGGCATCCATCTCCGCCCCGGGGTAGCTGCCCACCTCCTCCTCCTCCGTGAACGCATCCCAGTACAGCTCAGTCGCAGATCCGCTGCCGGAGCCGGCCATTGGCAAAGCTACGGACGGAGAAGAGTGAGAGTGGAGTGGGTGGAAAGGGGATCGGAGCAGAGTGAGAGATAGGGTTCCATCCGGGGTGGGGATTGAGTGGATATATGTGGGATCGTAGTGGACCGCGTCCGACGTGGCGGCCTGTCCGGCGCGTCCGACCGCCCCAAACCCTCCGCACATATGGGCTGGGTTTGGGGTGTGCCGGACAGCTCGACGTTTGGGCTGAGTTTGGAGGGAGCCGGTGGGTGCTGGTTTTCAGCCCAAACCCTGTCTAGACTGTCCGCCCGGACGTATAGGCGGCTTTAGGGCTCCGGTTGGAGATGCTCTAACACCGGTATGAATTGCACCTGCATGACGAGTCTATAATACCGATGATACCATGCTGTAGAACAGGTTACGAACGGCTTGAATCCATGTGTGCTAAAATAATCCGCATCTTGACTAGACGAAACAAGCCAGATCAGAAAACGACGCGGAGCAAAATAACTCAAGTAGATAGCACCTGGTAATTGTAGGTGGACGTAGCAACTCAAGATTTAAGAATTGATCGCTCTGATTTCTTTTCCTCGGGACTGGATCCGGATCTGGAATCGATCAGTCTGCTTCCATTGATTAAGTCCGCCTGGTCGATCCTCTACAGATCGACGGAAAGGTGTAACGACGAATTGGAAAACGTCCCGGACAAAACTTCTCGGAGGAAAACAGCAGGAAAACGCTGGGAATCTCGGCAACACCAGCTGTGACGGACAAAATGACTCGGCGGATTGGTGCCAAAACCAAATCGCCAAAGGCGGCGCACGGACGCTGATGAAACTCTGAAATCTCCGCCTCCCAGATCCAATCTCACGAACATGGCTCGATCTTTGGTGAAGGCTGCATGATGCCGTAACCTACGGCTATTGATCCAATTGACGCTGCGACGGTGCTGCCCCAGGAGCGCAGCGGAGAGTCTCCCGGGGCAGTAGATCAAAGTTGAAACTTTCGGCTTTGATACCACTTGTTATAGAATCGTACAGCAAAAATAGATCAAACAAAGAACAGAACACGGTTTTATACGTGGAAAACTCTTACGGAAAAATACCACGGAACGTACGAAGGCGTATCACTATAATTGGGAGGAGTATTACAATACACGAGAGGACAAACCCTATACGTGTTATCAATCTGTTGGAAATCTCTCTCAATGTATTCTATGACTACCTCTAACTATATATAGGGGGCAAACAACTATATTTCTTGGCGGACACGAAACAAAATTGTATACATGCCTTAATCCCGTTAGGACTTCATCTATAATACAACGGGTACATGGGATTCGGAGCACAATAAAACAACATGATATGCCTGTTACACTGCAGGAGTATTTGTATCTCCACAATTGTTGTCGTCGGCGAGACCGCGAGAGCACTAGAAACAGCTGAGACAGATCAGCTGGCAGCCACAGGCAAGCCGCTCTGGCAATTAGGAACGGACAGCACCATGCATTTTCTCTCTTATATATTGCCTCCGTCTCCATGCTTGCTCCTATCATGTTCCAAGATATATCCTTGTTATTGGGATTCAGTTTTGATTTACTGGATTTGTCCAAGTAAATGTAATAATAAGAAAAACAGCATAATATTTTTTATACCGAACAGTGTAATTTTAGTAGATATCTAATTCGTGTAACAGAAAAATGAAACTCGAATCCAGCAGCCTGATTAGCGAGTGAGATCACAAGTAAAGATAGGTACGTAGGTCTGGTTAAAGACGCTTGTGTTGCGCTTATCGCGAAACGCTAACTTTTCCCTTTCGCATCATTTGCTGTTCGAACTGGATCTGAAAGCAGAACGGCGAATTGAGGAGCAAGCGAGAAGGCATAACGCTACCCAATGCGCTACAACCTATACAATTAGTACCTTTTCTTTCACACTGAAGTCATGAATTACTCATACAGTCATGAATAAGAAACCTCTCATAGCTTAGTACACAGACCAATGTGCTCACATGCTGGAAGTTGGAAGACAAGTGCACACTCAGATACTGACACGAATCTCAAGAGATAAGTGTAGAGTGAGATGCTTCAGTGCAGCTGTAACTGAAGTTTCTGCAGAACATCTCGCATGTTTTTATGGCGCCAACTGCAATGGCGACGAGGCTGCAAAATTCTGGCCAAGGTTCAACACTGGTCAAACAGCAAACCAAGAGTACCATAGATATCAAACCATCCATAATAGCCACAGGCACTGTAAACACGGGAGATAATAAGTTGTTAACCTTGACACATCGAATATTATCTATGTTCAGAGTCGACGGGGTGATTGGCATGTATCTTCCTACAGATTAAGCGAAACTGACAGCAGATTCAACTGGTTTTACACCTGACCTACACGAGCACCTGCCTGTACAGTGACGACGACGACGGCCCACCATCCTAAGCTCCAGCACATGGAACGGGTGAACATTACATGTACACGCAAAAAGAGATCCAAAACAGGAACCAAAGGGTCATCACCAGCAGCGCAAACGCTGTGTTCCTCTTGCTACTTGCCCTTCTCTCGCGGAGTTGACAGGGCAACGAGGATGTCAGCCGCCTGGGCGACGTTGCTGCCCGGCTCGACGGTGACTGGCCCAGACGGCTTATTGCGGGGTCTGAATTGTAAGGCCTGTTTTTCGACTCCACCGTTGCTGCAGTCGGTAAAGAAGCGTCGGTGTTAGAGAAAAACTGAATGAATGTTAGCTATGGTGTTCCATGGTAACAATGTTTGCGTTGGCCGTACTCGGTGTGGGAGCAGTATAACTCTTGGTGGCTGCACTTGGAGCCTGGACTGCTGGCTTTCTGGCACCGCATGTGTTGCTGGAGCCGCATGGACTTTTGGCTCGTTATTGCTTGGTGCTGGCAGATCATGGCGTTTTGGCGCAATACTCAGTGCCAGAGAATCACAGGCTTCAGTGCTCAAAGCTGAAGAGTTTCCATGTCCTGCTTGACAATGAAAAGCATAGATGACCCTCAATTGGTAAGAAGTAATCAGTCTACACATGAACCACAGTTAGTATAGAGGTTTGTTTTACCTGGCGCATGGGCTGGAGGGGCGGCACAAGAAATCAAATCACCAGGCCCTTGCTTGAATAAAGTACCGGGCTTTGTGGCGCAATACTCAATGAAAGAAATTCCTGTCCTTCAGTTTTCATTCTTGGCACAGAACTGGTCTTTTCACGACTTTACATTTGGAATTTCCCAGTGCCAAACTCGGTCCAGGAGATTCAGAGCCCTTAGGACAGAGACCTGGAGCAACAACACCATGGCCTTTTGAGGCATTAGTTGGTGCTTGAGAAGGATAACCACCAGGTCTCATAATGCTTGGTGCAATACCACTGCAACCTTCTGCACCAAGAGATGCAGATTTTCCAGAAGCCGTTAACAAAAGGCCATCATGAACTATGGGTGCAATTCTGGCTGCAAAAGGATGCTGATTTTTCGCACCATGGTTTGCAGAGTTCTGAGGTGACATGATTTGTATAGGAGAATCCCTAGCTTTAGGCTCTACACTTGGGGAAACCCGGCATCTGGCACCAGAAGAAGTGGATGTTTCAGGCACACCACTTGGTGCAAGAGTATCACACCCTTTGGTGCTAAGAGCTGCAGAACTTTCAGGCAATGTATTTGGTGCACAGGAATCTCCAAGGTTACCGAGAGTTAGTGCACAATTCCCAGTTGTTTTGTCCAAAGATGTGTGTTCCTCAGTTGTCCTTGAAGGATCCTCTGCTTCTATCCTTGCAGGGTCACTGGGTATCACTTCGACAGAAGATTTATACCATAATGATGGCTGCAACAGATCCAAGAACAAAATGACGCTAAACATAAACCACGCCCGAAAAAGAAGGTAACTAACAAAATGGCAACTTGTAATATCTGTACATATGGCCATTTGGGGGAAAAAGCAGTACATGTAACCTATGAAGCACCGATACGGCGAGACGGACACGGCGATACCGATACGGCGATACGGGATACGGCAACTTCAGAAAACAGCAATACGGCGATACGGCGAGCATATATATAAATAATAAAATGTCATGTAATAAAGACCAGAAAGCTTGGATGCGTGAGATGAGATCAAAATACTGCCCAAGCCCCAGCCTCTTCACCATCAACACTAACAGTGTTGCATTAACTTCCACCAACTGAAGACTGGAAGTCTGCCATGCCACTGCCCGCAGATGACATGTCTGTTTCACTGACTCACTCCCTAGCAACACAGCAGCAACATCTCACCAGGCCATCAGGCGACAGAGATGGGCAACAACAGCAAGCAAGCAGAGCAGCACATCAACGACATCAGTCGATCCATTGCCCTGCAAAGCTGGGGCTGTGGAGTTAGGGTTAGTAATGGGCTTCGACCCGTACATCTGGCCTCCGCCCGCCCGTGTCGCCGCCGTCCCAGCTGCGTATCGGCTTTTTTTCTTCTTTTTTTAAATCGGGAAAACTGGAACACGCGAGGGACACGAGTATCGGGGTGTATCGGCCGGATACGGGTATCGGGCAAGTACGGTACGTCGATACGTTGTGATCTGGAGTATCGGTGCTTCGTAGCATGTAACTGGTGTTGAAAACGTAACCCAATGCCTGAGAAGGGCGAAGAAAGGATATTTGAATGATTTCTATATCCACGCATCAATTTTTTTACAATGAATTGTGAAATTCCCAACAACCAAATACAGTATATAATTATTTAGCACATGGCAACCTTTGGAGTTTTTTTTTTTCAGTTTTCCTTTCCACAGGATCATGTGTGCCTCCTTCGAGAAGTTATATGCTTACATCATATAAAAACTGATGATCATGCTAGTGGGGCTAAAATGTTCTAAACTGTGCGCTACCACCACTTCAGATTGCAAATCATTTAATCAAAATTCCTAGAAACTGGAGTAGCATATCTGATACCTTCCCTTTTGGATAGATACCCGGTGATGGTGTTTCGGAATATATATCATGCATTCATGTTGCACCATCGCAACCTGTAGATCTTTATGTAGTATACATGTATGAACATGTAATGCAAACTGTGTGAATCAAGTAGTAACAATCTCACAATGCAACATATAACAAATGCACAAACTTCGTATGTCGGCCTATACTTCAGATACAATTTTATGTGTGGGCGTGTGTGTGTGTCCATTTACAGGCATCAGTATGGGCCGTAACAGGTTTTAATGTGGAGAGGCACTGAGAAATATACATATTACTAGAGGCATTTTAAGGAAGAAAACACTACGGCAGACTTACACAGTAATGAAGTTTCTTTATAGTTTCCAGAAGTAACTTTTCTCCAACAATTATTATCATCTTCTTCACCATCTCTTGACGAGTTATTTCGTTTTCCTGTCAAATAGAAGAAAATGAAATGTTCCATCACCTATCATACTAACCACAATCAAAGCTAATAGACACAAGATAACTTGTTGACCCAATAATACCTTCAGCTCTTCATAATGATGGAAGAGCAATTCCTTAGCTACAGATGATATATTCTCTTGAATCATCGCAAACAGAACTCTGAAGGATATCCATGGGGACGTTGGTGCTTCACCAATTTCACCCATTATCTGCACACAGATAGGTCTGGTTGCATAAGTTTAGTATGTCGAACCAAAGCTAAAAATGTTATTTATTTCAAGAAGCAGACGTTCCAAAATGTTGAGCAGCATAGCTGGACTTCTACAAGATCAAGCATGCCAAGAAAGAAACAAGTGACAAGAATTAAGGTGCCTCACAGGTTGAAGAGTAGATATATCCATTGCAACTTCCTTTGGTGATGGGTGAAACCATAAACCCTTCAAGCCAAGTAAATAATCTGAAAATAAGTGCATCAAAAGACAAAAGGCTCACTCCACTTATCTTGGTATGACATAATAAGGTCTTAACACTTATTAACCATCTTACTTCGAACTTTTGAAGAAAGTCTGAAACTAACAAGATATTCTAAACGAATGTGAGTATTAACATGGGATGGCCACATAACGTAGCACTTTGGGTTGGAGCAATCATCAACGCCAGAATCATATATCTCGCTGCTTGGAAAAGAATCTTGTGATCCAGGCGTGATAGCTTCCATGTTGCCCAATATCACTCGGCACAACAACATATACTGCACCGCTTTTTCGTCAACATCACAAAGACCGACACTGCCAAACAATGAAATATGGTGAAATATTAACTATAATTGGAATAGTCAGAATATCTGAGTTAAGATAACGCACCTGGTAAAAGCTCGATCTTCAGGTGAGAGATAAACACCAGCACTCAAGCATGCCTTCTCGGCAGGTTTTCCGGTGCTACCAAACCCATTAATAAGAATCCTAACTATGTCACTCTTAGTAGATCCCAGCCACCCATATCTAACATTTGAATCACCACGATCTTCTTTTGTGCAGCTCATTTGTCTTTCAAAAGCTTGAAGTCGACACTGGGCAGTGATATCATTGGGAGAGTAGCGTGTATGTGAAGTATATTATGTGGTGTTGCAAATGGACCCATACCAGAGAGAAAAAGATCCTGGACAACTAAAAAGTCTTCACTCCCTCTTTCCACAGATGTGATCTTTTTGCGTAATACATCTGCAGTGGAAGGCTTCTGTGGACCAGGAGGGCTAGATTCAAGAACAACTTGCTTCACCACTTCCGGTGGAGAATTTACAACCTTATCCGACATTATTCCCGGTACAGTGTCGTCAACTTTATTAGAGTCAACATTGGTCATTTCATCAGCTTCCTCATCAAAGCACAGAGAAGGGAAAAAGCCTTTTCCAGTATCATCATACCATGCAACAGATCGCTGCTTTCTGGTTTTTAGGTTGACCAGAGTCATTGACAGGAAATCAACAAGAACAGGCTCATCATCCATCACAGCCACAACACTAGATTTGCCACCTTTAAATTCTTCAATCAGGGACTTCATTATTAACTCGGGAAAATTGTGCCAAGAACCTTGTTTGTAAAACACGATACGGCTCGGAACTCCACTTTTCAGGTAATTGACACAATCACTGGCAAGATTAGGTCGTGTGCAACAACACTTGCACAGTTTAGCAGATGGATCATGGGGTCCATTGTCAACTTTGACTCGGCGAGACTTGCACTCTTTTGACAGGCACTCGTCGACAAGCTTGCGCTTCAAGCACAAGGGTTTGGATTCTTGTGGAGATGCCATGGGCTGGACTTGTTCCTGCCAGAACAGCTGGACAAACAGAAAACTAATCCTAATATGGTACACAATTTACAGGTGCCCCTTCATTTTGAACTCACAGCGGTAGAGAATGATCCTGTATTAGGTAATGAATGAGTCTCTATCATATAAAATGCACAAGTCAAGAATTAATTCAGGAAAGTAGTATCTAATTTACAGAAGCATACTTGGAAACTTGAGACTGAAAAAGAAAATCAAGAAATATATAGGAAGGACCAAAACCAAGTTGATCTTTCACAAAAGAAAAAATCAGGAAAATAGTTGATTCCTTAATTCTAGCCTCCAAGACATGGCACATTTATTTATACAGTATACAAAGTGCAACAGTAAGTGCTAAATGACCTTGGTGTACTGTAAACCCTTACAGGGGAAAAATACTTTGTTTACTAACAAACAATGTGCGTTAGTTCAATTAGAGTAATTTCTTGCACAACAATCTTCTCAAGAACTATCTGCTAACCAATAAATCTTTTATATAAGTAGAAATACAAGATATTCCTGACCCAACCTTCCTGGTAATAACTAATAAGCCATACAATGGAAGTTTTTAGATGATAACACTAACATGGCTATAGTTACTTGTGGGCCAAGAAATCATTCTGCATGTGTTCAGCATAAGACGAGAAGCGGTTCACAACACAAATCATCTAACATATAAAACTGGTCTGCATTAATGACACTAAAGCGTGTCTGGGTGCGTTGTCCACGTGGCAAGTGAACAGGTCAGGCAAAGTGGAACTAACAGAAAATGTATCACAAAACAACATAGTTTGCAAGCATTCCAAAGAAAAAATTGTGTATTAATTGTTCACGGTGAAGTAGTATGCAGAAACAATTGTGTCATGTTAGCAACTGTACCATGACGCCACCCTCAACACACATTCACTAAATTCAGAAGGAAATAAAACCGTTACCATCCGGCCAGATAGATACAATAGGAAAATTGAGAAAGTTACTCCTCTCTATTAGTGCCGTTAACGCATTTCTCCCTCCGAAGAAACCTATCTTCAATCTTTCATCTTTATATTCATTATCTGCTAGTTTCGAGTCCTTCTTTGACTTTCTCCTTCCAGCACTTTTTAGTCATAGTAAAGATGTGTTGTAAGGGTAATCTTTCTAATTAGTAAAACTGCATGGTGTTTCAATTTTACAAACACCTTAGGCAACTATCAATAACTCCCGTACAACAACTTGTGGACCAAGAAATCATATTTGTAGGTTCCTCCGCTCCTCCTCTCAGGGAGAGATACACCAGTGCGATGATAGCTTTGCCACCACCTGCTCTATCTGCTCCGATTAAGCGTTCCGACGCCTAGCAGTGCGCACGGTATGAACATAAAGAAAACAGTCGGCTCACAACACCAACCATCCAATAAATCAAAAGAACTCCACGGCGAAGATAATATATCATACTTTATCCAATCTGCAAGTGTAACATGCATCTCAGGAATGCAATTAACAGAAATAACCCCCAAAATGACGCAGTACATGGCACTCAACATTTCCAGAGAAATGAATGTGATGTTTCACTCATCTATCCACTAACATCACTCATCTATCCACCGCATAACATGACAACATGAAAACAATACATAGCAGCAAGCAAAAAGAAAAAGAAAAACATTCCACGGGGTTAAGAACTTCGCGGCAAAACCCTAAAATACTCATCTCCATGCACACGAACTAACGGATTCCCGTAGGAAATATAATGTCTGACAACCAATCTAATAACTCAACGCGTAGGCATGAGGGTTCAGCCGACCTCCGGCCCCGAAATTTTGGTTTTTTGGCTGAAAACCCACCGCCAAAATACGGGGACGGATGCAGCCGCACATTGGAAATTGCGCGGGGGCAGGCCCAGACAGATCTTGGAGAAGAAAGATCCGGTGGGGTTAGAGTGTTCCACGGCAAACAGAACACCAGAGCAGAGCCAACAAACAACAATTCAAGCAGCAGCCAAATTCAAGGAGCGAGCTAGGGCTTCCTCACCAGCGAAAGAACCCGCGTCCGGATGGATCTTCACTCCACGCCAGCCCACGGATAGGGGGGTAGGGTGGGCGGCGGAGGAGGAGGAGGACGCCGCCGGCCGGCGAGGGAGAGCTGTGGCCGCCGTGCTGGTGGTTTCGGTATGCCGGCGCTGGCGAAGGGATTTTATTTTTATTTTTGCGAGACTTGGGACGGACGAAAAGGTAACAGCCGCCGGGTGGCAGGGAAATAGCGGCGGGACTGGGCTGGGCCGCCCGATTGGACTGTGGGCCGGACCGCACAGTGGAGACTTTTTGCTCTCGGGCACCGGTGCCACACTGAAAAAATTCGAAAACCATATTTATAAGTTTCAAAAAATTATGAAAAAAAATCCGTGTATAGCCAATAATATATTCCACTAACGTGAAATTTTCAACTTAAAAAACTATATTCTGAGCTACACAAAAATGACAAATGTGAAGATCCGAGAATGTATATTTTCAAATCTCTAAGTTTTACTTGATTTGTTACTTTTGTGTAGCCCATAATATAAGGTATCTCAGATTAAACTTTTACACGTTTGTGGAATACACCATGGGCTACATCTGGATTTTTTTTCAGATTTTTTTAAAAATTCACAAATATGATTTTCGAATTTTTTAAATAAGAGAGATCACTAGTGCCCAGGATCACAATCCACTTTCCGAGACCCGCAGATCTACCATATTCTTCGGATATCCAATTGTCAAATATCCACATCCACATCCTTATAAGATGGATTTCTAGAATTACATACCGTATCCTCGAAAACGATGTGGATGCGGATTTGGAACAGAAATTATCTGTACCATTTACATCCCTGGTTGTACCTTTGAGGGAGGTCCTATAGGACGCTCGTATCGTCCACTACAGGTTCAACGCTCGCGTGTGGAACCTCAATGGGCTAGCCCAGGTTACTCGCACGGGCATTCAGCATGTTTATTTTTTGTTTTCCGTTTTCTGTTAATATTTTTTCAGAGAAAATTTATGAAAATCAAAAAATGTTCTCAGATTTTGAACATTTTTAAAATTTGAACCATTTTTAGTTTTGAACATTTTTCAAAGCTGAACCATCTTTTAGTTTTGAACATTTTTAAAAATTGAACCATTTTGAACATTTAATCATTTTTCAAATCTCAACCAATTTTGATCTTTGGAATTTTTTCAAATCTGAACTATTTTTGAACTTTGAATATTTTTAAAATCTGGACTATTTTTAAATTTTGAAAAAATGAAATCTGAACCATTTTGAATTTCACATATTTTTCAAATCTGAACATTTTTAAATTAAAATAAGGTAAAGAAAAGAAAAATAAAATTAGGTAAAGAAAACAAAGTTGAAAAAACCAACATAAAAACCAGTCAAAAAATAATGAATAAAATTAAACTGATAGGAAGCCACTAGAACCTTCCCAAAACTGGAAAACCCAGTGAAAGCCACTCACCTGCCCACCTGGGCCTGCCCACTAGCACCGCTCTACTCGCTCCAGGGGTACGCGTTGCGTCGTATCTGATTCGCCACCTTTAAGTTGTATGTATTCAGTTGTTTTCTCGCAACATATAAAATGGATCGGAGGGAGTATCAAAATAACACCTAAGAACATCTCTTTGTAACCCTAGTCCATAGGAGTGGCACCCGTAATTTATGAGTATGGGTGCCCCACCCGTCAATGGGTACAATTTTTTTTCCATACCTATCACTTACACTTAAATGGAGCAGAAAATAGTTGTAAGCAACAACATATAAACAACATCAACACGTACTTATACATACTTATGAAAACAACATGTTGTAAACAACACATTCTCACAAACAACATTATTTGCCCATAAATAGCAACATATTATAAATTTAAAGAGCGACACATGGCCATGCATACACTTTAAATTCACAAACTCACGGTAAAGTATAGAGCTAATTTGACCGTACATTAGGGTTTTACATTGTGTGATTAGGGGGGAGGAGGAAGTCAATATGTTAGCTTATTATGGTAGTCACACTTTCCGGCATTTTAGATAGGTACATGCGTATGCAGGTATGGGATATACTGTATGATGGGTATGGTATTTTTCCATTTACGTGCCCCTAGATAATTTTATCTCGTACCCTTAGCCTATAGGTTTTACCTGTTGGGTACGGGTAATGGGTACACATTGACATCCCTTACTCACGTAGGTGAAGGAAAAATACACCTTCAAATAACTTAAAAATCGTGTCTGTGACAACTGACAAGGTGCATGGTGGATGGAAAAAGACATTGTCCACATATGATAAAGAAGTCCTGATCAAAGATGTGGCGTAGACAATTTGAATTATTCAAGGAGTGTTTTAAATTACCAATGTTTATATCAATTGATTTCTTAAGGAAATTGCGGTGGGTTAAAGGGGGGAACCGAAAACTAATTATGTGTCTTGGGAGGAGATGCCCAAGCCAAAACATATGGCAGAATTGGGCTTACACAACACTGAGGTTCAGCCTAGCGCTCCTTTCTCGTCAAGCCTAGATAATCCTTTGATATCCAAAATGTCGAGTGCATGCATCGTGAAGACAGCGTATTACACCGATAGGGATTTTTGGACACCGAGTTTGGTTCACACCCATAATAGAATGGGGATCTATGAAGGCCTGGATCTCCTATCACATGACCTAATTCGGGTACAATAGGTGTTACCTGTTAGCGCCTTAATACGTGAATCTGGAACACAATTGGTTGCCTCAGGATGAGATGTTGAACCCAATCGTCTATTTATCTGATGACCCACTGATAATGGTTAGCGAGTTGATTGATGCATCTTCTACATCATGGGAGAACACAAGAAATCCTGCAAACTTTCATTCAGATGGATTCTGAAACTATCCTCTGTCGATAAGTACTCGTTACACTAGTGGAAACAGGAGCTTTGGTGGAGAGGGGTGTTGGGCTCTAGTCCCGGGCGTGGTTCGAACCCGGACTAGAGGAGGGAACTAGTACCGGGCCGGCTGCTCCGACGCTGCGCAGGTCGGGTCCCGGGTTGTAGGGCACCTCTAGTTCCGGGCCGTGATACCACCCGGGACCGAGGCAGTCAGCGGCAGGGTGGAGACAGGAGGGTGGACCTTTCGTCCCGGGCCGTGGTACAGCCCGGGACTAGAGGTCCCGCTATATCATCTCCCACCCCGGGCCAGCCACCATTTTTGAACTCTCAAGCTCATCTTCATTGTTTCCTCTCTCAAGCTCAAGTGTAGCCCCATTTTTTTCCAAGATTTGTCAAGATAGACGGCACCCATCTCTCCAAGGGTTAGCAACACTTGATCCTTTCACCCGGCGGCCGAATTTTAGCCATTTCCATACAAGTTTAGCTCATTTCATTTTTATAGTGCTACCTAGGTGTTTGATGAAATGCCTAAACTAGGTAGTTCATTTTTTTATGTATTTTGAGCTCAAATTAATTTATTATTTGTGGATTTTAGTGTCGTCTCGGTCCTCACCGCCGTCGATAGCCCCCGCCATCCCGTGACCGGCACCACCTCGGTGAGCCTCTTCTTTTATCTTTATTTTACAAAATTACTTGTATGATTTGAATGCATAATTATTTTTCTTGTATAATTTTCTTATGTTTTTTTATGTATAGTGTCATGGTTTTGATATCCGTCCCCGTCGGCCCTCGTCCGGTCTATGATTCGGATGTGGTATATTTTTATCACTATTTATTTTGTTTCGTGTTTATAACAATCATGCCGACCAAATTGACATAGATATATTTTTATTTAGGAGGTAGTTGAACCGGAAATTCCAGCCGACCCTATTGTAGAGTTTTTTAAAAAAGAAAACAACGATTTGAAAGCAAAATTGAAGATAAGTGAAGATCTTCGTCTCCAATGCCTAGAAGAGAAGATGGTATTGGACTTGAAGATTGCCGACATCGTTGATGCTCACGGGGTCGAGCTTACCGACGTCGTCGCTGTTCACGAGATGAAGATGGATGCAATGCGCTTGAAGCTTAGAAAGATTAGAAAATATGTCATTAGTCAAGAGGCTTGGTATCATTATGCTGTTGGTTCAATAGTTACCTTAGTTGCGATTCTGATCGCATTTGTTGTTGGATTTAAATTCTTTAGATAGTTGTATTCTAGTTTCAATTAATTTATGTTTTATGAGAACTATGTATTACATTTGGTCACTACTATACTTTGGTTTTAATGTGATGAACTTGTATTAATGAATATGATATGTTTCCTATTATGTTGGTTTATCGTAATGGGTTTTAGCGGTGATTTGCAGATGAGTCATCCATGGATGTACGCTGACCGACGCTCTAAAGAGTACATGGATGGCGTGCAATCTTTTCTCAATGTGGCTAAGGATAACAAGGGGCCGAATGGTTTTATGTGTTGTCCATGCAAAAATGTCGGAATGAGAAGGATTACCCTAACACAGACAGAATTCACCTCCACCTGATAACTTCTGGTTTCATGCCCGGCTATAATTGTTGGACCAAGCACGGAGAAAAAGGGGTTATGATGGAAGATAACGAAGAAGAAGAGAACGATGACAACTACATGTACCCTGAATAGTTGGTAACCCAACAGGGGAAGCTGATGATGAAGAGGTACCAGATGATCCCATCATACATGATGATTTACGTGGGGTCATCGTTGATGCACATACCCTAGCAGAAACTACACTTGAGAAGTTGAAGTTGGAGCGCATGTTAGAGGATCACAAAACAAAGTTGTACCCAACTTGCGAAGATGGCAACACAAAGCTCGGTACCACACTGGAATTATTGCAATGGAAGGCAGCGAATGGTTTATCTGACAAGGGATTTGGGAGTTTACTGAAAATAGTGAAGGACAAGCTGCCGGCTGGTAACGAATTGCCCGAGAGTGCGTATGAAGCAAAGAAGATTATCTGCCCTCTAGGATTAGATGTGCAGAAGATACATGCATGCATTAATGACTGCATCCTCTACCGCGGTGAGAAGTATGAGAATTTGAATGAATGCCCGGTATGCGGTGCATTGCGGTATAAATCAGAGCAGATGACCCTGGCGATGTTGAGGGCCTGCCCGCCAGGAAGAAGGTTCCTGCCAAGGTGATGTGGTACGCTCCTATAATACCACGGTTGAAACGTTTGTTCAGAAACAAAGAGCATGCCAAGTTGTTGCGATGGCACAAAGAAGACCGCAAGAGCGACGAGATGTTGAGACACCCGGCTGATGGGTCGCAGTGGAGAAAAATCGATACAGAGTACAAGGAATTTGCACGTGACCCAAGGAACTTAAGGTTTGGTCTTAGCACGGATGGCTTTAATCCTTTTGGGGAGCAGAGCAGCAGTCATAGCACCTGGCCTGTGACTCTATGTATCTATAACCTTCCTCCTTGGTTGTGCATGAAGCGGAAGTTCATTATGATGCCAGTGCTCATCCAAGGCCCGAAGCAACCCGGTAACAACATTGATGTCTACCTGAGGCCATTAGTTGATGAACTTTTACAGTTGTGGCGTGATGAAGGGGTACCTGTGTGGGATGAGTACAAACAAGCGGAATTTAACCTACGAGGGTTGTTGTTTGTAACCATCAATGATTGGCCTGCTCTTAGTAACATTTCAGGACAGTCGAACAAGGGATACAATGCATGCACACATGTTTAGATAGCACTGAAAGTATATATGTAGGTAACAAGAATGTGTACCCGGGTCATCGTCGATTTCTTACAACTCAGCATCCCCTAAGAAAGAAAAGCAAGCAGCAGCATTTCAAAGGTGAGGAAGATCGCCGGCCGAAGCCACCCCTCCAAAGTGGTGAAGATATATATGATGCGGTCAAGGATTTAGATGTAATCTTTGGAAAGGGTCCTGGCGGACAGTCTGTTCCGAAGGACGCTAACAACCACGTTCCCCTGTGGAAGAAGAAGTCTATATTTTGGGAACTACCCTATTGGAAAATCCTAAAGGTCCGCTCTGCAATCGACGTGATGCACGTGACGAAGAATGTTTGCGTGAACCTGCTAGGCTTCTTGGGCGTGTATGGGAAGGCAAAAGATACTCCGGAAGCACGAGAGGACCAGCAACTTTTGAAAGACCCAAAGAACCTGCATCCAATGAGGACGGATAAAGGACGTCTACGTCCTGCTAGCTACGTTCTTACCAAAGAAGAGAAGGAGATATTTTTTGAAGTCCTGAGCAGTATGAA
Organism: Poa pratensis; assembly: GCA_947311845.1. Taxonomy (NCBI): domain Eukaryota; kingdom Viridiplantae; phylum Streptophyta; class Magnoliopsida; order Poales; family Poaceae; genus Poa; species Poa pratensis. The sequence goes on from CAMZMU010000089.1 coordinate 19,402,310, forward strand.
GGTCCCGTCTGGCTTCTCGTCGAATATAAAGGGAATAATAAATATGGCAGAGAAAAAGTTCCAGAACCTAAAGTCTCATGACTGCCACGTGCTGATGACTCAACTGCTTCCGGTTGCATTGCGGGGGCTTCTACCGGAAAATGTTCGAGTATCCATTGTTCAGCTATGTGCGTTCCTCAATGCAATTTCGCAGAAGTCAATCAGCCCAACCACTCTATTAAGGTTACAGAAGGATGTGGCTCAATGTCTCGTTAGTTTTGAGTTGGTGTTCCCACCATCCTTCTTCACTATTATGACACATCTCCTAGTACACCTGGTCGACGAGATTCACATTCTGGGTCCTGTATTTCTACACAATATGTTCCCCTTTGAGAGGTTCATGGGAGTGTTGAAGAAGTATGTTCATAACCGTGCTAGGCCAGAAGGAAGCATCTCCAAAGGGTATGGAACAGAGGAGGTCATTGAGTTTTGTGTTGACTTTATTCCCGGCATTAAGTCGATTGGTCTTCCTGAATCGCGACATGAGGGGAGACTAAGTGGAAAGGCACTCTAGGAAAGAAATCATACATATGCAGGGACGGGTATTCTTTCACAAAAGCACACTACACAGTTCTGCATAATTCCACTTTGGTGGCTCCGTATATCCAGATGCACAAGGATATTGTACGCTCTAACAACCCGGGGATGGATGACTCCGCCATTGCAAAGGAACACATGGAGAATTTTGGCGGTTGGTTGGAAACGCATCTGAACAACAACAACACAGTCTCAGATGAGCTGTTCTTGTTGTCTAAGGGGCCATCTTCGACTATTTGGACTTTCCAAGGGTATGAGATAAACGGGAATACATTTTACACGAACGCCCAAGATAAAAAGAGCACCAACCAAAATAGTGGTGTCCGCTTTGATGATAAGAGCACGAATGAGGCCACGGTCACATATTATGGTTGCATAGAGCAGATATGGGAACTTGACTATGGACCTTCTTTGAAGGTCCCTTTGTTCTGGTGCAAATGGTTCAACCTGAGAGGCGGCGGGGTAAAGGAAGACCCATTGTACGGAATGACTACAGTGGATCTCACGAATGTTGCGTACGACAACGAACCATTCGTTCTAGCCAAGGATGTGGCTCAGGTTTTCTATGTGAAGGACATGTCTACCAAGCCAAAAAAAAGAAAAGATAAGGAAGTGAATACATCAGCCGATGAGCCAAAGCGCCACATAGTTCTTTCAGGGAAAAGAACCATCGTGGGAGTGGAGGACAAGACAGACATGTCAGAAGATTACGACAAGTTTCATGAAATTCCGCCCTTCAAAGTGACCACTGACCCAAGTCTCAAGTTATATGCAGACCCTTGTCCATGGTTACGGAGCGATCAGAAGAAAGGGTCTCACAAAAAGAAAAAGCGAAGACTAAATAGGGATGTTGTTCATGATGTGTAATAATTTATTAAACTTTTATATAATTTATAGTATGGAGGACAAGACAGACATGTCAATGAAATCAAGCGTATGGCGGTGGCGGAATGTAGTACTTAATTTATAAATTTTTGATGTAGCATCAAACTTTGTGATGTGAAATGATCCACTGCGCATGTAGTACTTGATTTATAAATTTTTGAATTGATTTTAAATTAAGCGTATGTAGTACTTAATTTAAAACCAAGCGCATGTGATACTTCATTTTAAACCAAAACAGAAAACAGGAAAATGAAAGCAATTTTTACTTAATTTAGACAAGTAAATCAAAAGATATAAAAAAGTAAGAAACCAGAAAATTAAAAAAAATTAACCTCTAGTACCGGGCCGTGCGACCACCCGGTACTAGAGGTCCCTTTCGCGGCCCTGAGGGACCTCTAGTACCGGGTGGTAACACGGCCCGGTACTAGAGGTCTCTAGTACCGGGTGGAGCCACGGCCCGGTACTAGAGGCCTTTTTGGCGCTACTTCTAGTGGCTCGGGCCGAAAATTTGCCCAAGTCCAGCAAATCGACGCTCCGCCTCCGGGCTCCAGACGACGCCGCCCCCTGCGCCGCCAGGCTGCCGGATTTCGTCCCCGCGCCGCTGCCGCCCCGGCCGTCCCCGCCTCTCCTGCTCCGGCCCCGGCCGTCGCCTCCTGCTCCGGGCGCGGCCGTCCCCGCTCTTCCCCCGAGCAAGATCGTCGTCCCCGAGCAAGCAAAGCTCGCCCCCCGACCCACGGTGAGCTCGTCCCCCCGACCAACTACTCTCTCCCTCTCTCAGATCTAGCGCGCGGCGGCGGCGGCGGACCCTAACCACGGGGCCGGCGCCGGAGTTGGCAAACAAGAACAAATTTTAGGGCCTAAGGGCCGATTTCATTATAATTAGGGGGAGGCCACAAACGGCCGATTACATTGGGGGGGAGGCCATTAATAAGGCCATTACATTGGAGGGGGGAGGGGGGTCGTCGTCGCCGGTGCCGCCTAGTCGTCGAGGACGATGAAGGGCGGCGGGGTCCAGAGATTCTCCGGTGGCGCCTGCTGCTGCGGTGGCGCCTGCTGCTGCTCCGGTGGCGCCTCCTGCTCCTGCTCCTGATCCGCCGACCAGCTCCCGCCGGTAAAGACCCAGGACTGGCCAACGAGGCCGGGAGGCAGAGGAGGCGGCGGCGGAAGGTCCTGCTCCTGCTCGCGTTCCATGGCGTAGTGCCACGGCTCAACCTCGTCCGGGTCGTAGTACTGCGGTGGCGGCGGCGGCGGCATCAGGGCCGCGGCCCTCACCTTCTCCCACCTCTTGATCTCGTCCTCGACGAGGATGAGGTTGGAGGCCTCGAACGCGGCCACCATCTCCGGGTCGTCCTCATCCTCGAACCACAGCCCATCGGGCAGCGCTGGGTAGGCAGATTGGACGGCGCGGGGCGCCGGGGCGAAGTAGGAGCGGCGGCGGTCCTCGTGCTCATCCTTGAGCCACTACTCCCAGTGTGGGGAGCCCTCCGCGTAGACGGGGTCGTCGCGGAGCTCCGCTGGGAGGAGGCGGCGCCGGCGCGCGATCTCCCTGTCCAGTTGCCTCCCAGGGAGCGGGACCGCCGGCACCGGAATCCTCTACGGGTTCAGGTGCCAGCCCTCGGGGAGGTGGACGTCGCTCCACTCCAGCGTGGCGGCGTTGTCCCAGTGCCACTGGCACTCCGGCTCCCGCACGTAGCGCCGGCGCCGGATCCTCCTCCCTCCGGCGGTGGTGGTGGTGGTTCGTGACGGCGCGTCGGGTGCGTGGGCGACACGCACCGGTGGCGCGGTCCTCCGCACGCCCTGCGGAACGACGCCCAAGGCCGCCGGCGGTGGAGGCGGTGGAGAAGCGCGGCGACGGCTGGAGGACTCGCCGGCCTCGTTCTTCGGGGACTTCCCGAACCAGCGTGACATGGCGGCGAGGGCACTGGACGGGCGGAGGGGAACCGTGGGAGCGGAGCGGAGTGTCCATATCCGCACAGGCGCGTCCCTTTTTAAAGACCAGACCGTCGGGAGGGGAACCGTCGGGTGGGCCAGCGCCCGAGTCGCTGGCAAGTGGGCCAGGAGCATTGACTCCGGGTGGGCGGGGGCTGTTGGTGCTCCGCATTGACCACGGGGGGTGAAGGCGAGGCGGCCGGGTGGGAACACGAGGCGGGGAGTGAAGACGAGGCGGGGCGGCAACACGAGGCAGGGCGGCGGGGTCAGAACTGGGTCGCTGGCAGGTGGGCCAGCATTGACCACGCGTGGCCAGTGGGCGGTCACACGTGGCGGTGGGGCGGGTAGGCGCTGGCAGATGGGCCAGCGATGACCACGGTGGCCACCTTTGACCAGGTTCTGGCCCAAATTTGGGCTGGGCTGGGATTGGGACAGCCTATGTTTTTTTTGAAAGATTTTTTCTTTAGATGCAATATTAAATTGTTTTTGTTGCATATTTGTATAGTTCCCTCCTTTGAATTATTGTACTAATGCTATTATTGTTTTATCTTTTTTGTATTAGTTAAACAATGGATGTCGATGCTCCCTTCGCAACGAGAGAAGGGGAAGAAGAGATGCTTTCCTACATTTTGGAACCCGGTGAATTTCGGCATCCCGCGGAAGGAGCTGAAGATGAGGACTCGGAAATTGGTGGACCCACGCCATCTGGCGAGGTATATTAAGCCTATGTTGAGCAGATGTAATAACTGATTTGTGCATATATATGTATTCACACATGTTTCATATTTTTAGACCTCCGCATCGAACCAATCCACTAAACGAGGCCATGCCCAAGGGATGGGCAAAGATGAGCATCTCACAATTGACGAGGTGAATGCAACTACTGGCCAACCACTGGCACCCGTGCCAAACGCAGTTAAGTTTGTGCATCAATGCGGAGTCACTGTCAGGGACAACGTTTATATCAGCACTCAGGAATGGATTAAGCCAAAGTTAGAGGGAGTTAGTTACGTCGACGAGAGAACCAAAGATGTGCTTTGGAACAAGCTCATTGCACATTTCACCCTACCGGTCTTGGAAGATGAGGTGAAGACAAAAAAAATGACGGACAAAGTCAAGCATTTCGCTCTTAAGAAGATGGCTCAACAATTCAATAACTACAAGAACAAATTATTCCGTGAGTGGGAAGAAGATGGGAAACTTCCGGATTTCACCGGCACACGAGAGAGGCAGCGGCCTCACTGGCCTGCATTTCTGGAGTACATGAAATCAGAACGAGCTAAGAAAAGGTCGCAAACGAATAAGAATAATGCAGCGAAAAAGAAGTATCACCATAAGATGGGGCCAAGTGGCTACCGAGTTGCCGAGCCTAAGTGGGAAAAATTGAGTCCGCATTGCGTGCAAAAGGGCTCACCCCGGTCACAGAGGAATGGGACAGAAGGATAAGAAATTGGCTACTTGCGCATGGAGGGGAGTATGACATGGAAACACGGGAGTTAATAATTGATGAAAGCAAAGTAGTCAACGGAGCCCAAAAAAAAATTATTGACTTAATTGCCAAGTCTAAAGAGGGAAAGTTTATTTCCGACAGAGAGAAGGACGAGCTGTCAGAGGCCCTCGGGACCAAAGAAAAAGGAGGATCAACACGAGGCTTAGGAGAAGTGCCGCGGATTGAAGGGTTTCCCCAGGACCGTGCCTCTTATAGAAGCCGATTGAGAGCAAAGAGGAGGAAGGAGCAGCAGGAATCAGACCGGTTGATGATCTTAGAAAGAAATCATGTGAAAGGATCGAGTAGGATGACTAGAGGGGGGGGGTGAATAGGCAACTACAAATTTTCTTTTTCTTTTAATCAAATTAGGGAATTGCTCAAATATAAGTTCTCTAGATATGCAACTAGGTGAACAAGCCTATATGATGAGCAATAGACAAGCTAGCAAGATACACTAAACAAGTTAAGCTAGCAATACAAGTAAAGGAAGGGTAAGAGATAACCACACGGTGACGCGGAGATGATTCCCGAAGTTCACTTCCCAATGGAAGCTACGTCTTCGTTGGAGCGGTGCGGGTCACAAGTGAGCCCCGAATAGCCTTGATATGGCACACCGTATCTCCCTCGTGTTATCCTCCAATGAGGAGTTCCACGAGCCACTATATGATGCCCTCGAGGTCGGCAACAAACCTTTACAAGGATGAGGCACACTCCACAACCTAATTGGAGGCTCTCACCAAATTCCCACGGCTCCCAAAGCCACAAGAATCACAAGGCCGGGTCGCGTCTCCACAACTTAATTGGAGGCTCCCGGCTAATCCTTGTGGCTACCAAAGCCACAAGAATCACAAGTATCTTCTAGGTATCCAATGAATCAAGTTACACAAGATCTACAAGAGACTAGGTCGATGTAGACGAATCGGCTCGGTGAGGATGTGGATCTAGGGCTCCTCCTTCACTCCTCAAAGTATCAACGTGTTTGAGTGGTTGGAGTGGGAGCACTAGTAGATTGAAGCTTGCAACAATGGTGAAGAGAGAGAGAGGAATCAAGCTTGGTCTTCTAGAGAAGAAGACCCCTATTTATACTCTTCAAATTCTGGCCGTTGGGGAGCTTTCTGCGCACGGCCGGAACTTCCGCAGCGATGGGCGGAACTTCCGGACCGAAGAAAACTCCAGCCTTCTCAGCGCGGGGTCGCAAACGCGCAGGGCCGGAACTTCCGATCCAGGGGGCGGAAGTTCCGCACCACCGGAACTTCCGGGCCAACTTCCGCTTATGAAAGTGAAAACACCCGAGAGCAATTTTGCTAAGCGGAACAAGGAGCGGAAGTTCGTCCGGAACTTCCGATTCCCGGAACTTCCGCAATTCTGACCGGAACTTCCGGAAACTGTTACTTTCTGAATTCAAAGCAGATGAACTTCTGATGCCCGGTGAACTTCTGATGCCCGGAACTTCCGCAAGTCCGACCGGAACTTCCGGAAACTGCTATTTTCAGAATTCAAAGCAGATTGCAGGATATTATGTAGACAATATATATACGCAATCTTTCATGCTGTCAAAGAGATGATAAAACCTGAAATCACTCAACGCACATTAGTGTGCAATTTATTGTTGTAATAAAACCCCAAAAACATTTAGAGAGAGACATGTCCTTTCAATCTCCCCCTTTTTGGTGTTTGATGACAACAATAATTTGCAACAAGGTGGTTTATAAAATATAGACGGAACCCAAATTAGATAGATATATCTCGGTGAGTATGAGCATAAAATGTAGAGAATACACACAATCCATAGCAATGGGGCTCCCCCTACATTTTATACACCAAGTAGTATATATCATTGATAACTTGCACAAGACATATGAAATATAGCTAGAGGGTTTTAGCACACGGCATACATAGTAGATAGATAGATAGATAGATTCACATGTCTTACACCATGTAGAAAGCATAGTTCTCATACAAGTTTATAAACCCAGGAGTACAAGCAATAAAAATCATCGGAAAAGGCAAGCTTGTGACTCCAACCCATGCAAATCCCCGCATAACCTAAATAGAACAATTCTCCCCCTTTGGCACCAAGACACCAAAAAGGGAGAAAAGCGATGGTAACGTCCCTAGGCGGCAGGATGAGTGTCGGAGCCCGGCGGAGGAACAGATCCAGCTTCATCATCATCATCCCAGTTGCGATGCTTGGACAGCCACTGCTCCTTTGGAGTGATAGTACCTTCTGATCCAGAGGACACTTCAATCCCCATATGCTCCATCATTTTCTTTTGGCGGCGGGCAGCATTCTTGTGATAGCAATGAGCATCATACATGTGTTCCTCCATGTCCTCTTTGAGGCAAAAAGACTTCTTGAGTTTGATGTTGAGCTTCTTAAGCCAAGAGGGTTCCTCAATAGGTGCACTAGGGCCAGCAGCAGTAGGGCCAGCAGCAGCAGTTTTCTTCTTCTTAGGTGACTTCGGTTTCTTAACCCGAAGTTGCTTCACTGGATGATCTGTAAGTGGAACACCAAGGTCAATGCGTTCACCATTTTTAGCTCGAGCCCAGCAGTCACGAATCAGCCTCATTACATAAGGACCAAACACAGGAGCCCGCTTATCAATGACAGCAAGATGGAGCTCATTGTAGAGAAAGTTCATCACATCCATCTTCTCCTGAGATTCGTGTTTGGTATAGGTCCAGTACAGCAGATCGATAACAAAGGCATGGACCTGATCAGTATTACCCACACGGGGAGCAAGGGTCTCTCGGAAAATGCGGTGCATGATTTCAAAAGTGGGAATGAGATCATCAGTTTCACCAGGGATGCCATCCTCCAGAGTAATTGGAGCCAGAACATCAGAGCTCATAGGGCGGCCTCCCCCATGACATGTCCAGCCCCCAAGAGTATATCCAAGAGAATTCCCAAACTCTTCAAGTGTTGCTTCCAGAACGGTATCCTTTGTCATCCAGCGGAGGGTTCTCTTTTCATCATTGTCAAAATGCACGGTGGAGAAGAACTGAGCAATAAGGAACTCATCATACCGTTGGTTGAGAACCATGATAGGAATTAACCCATATTCTTCACATAAGGAGAGAGCCTCATCAAAATACCCATGGTGTTTCTCAAGCTTCAAGTGATCAATGTCGAGAGAGTGTTGCTTTGTGACCTTGGTCTTTTGATTTAAATAGATGTCATTGTACACCCTCTCTTGATCCGAGGTGTAGAAGAAGGGGTTTGGCACATGAGGATTTCGAGGAGTTGAATAAGGATTCAGATCTCTATACTCTCGGTAGAGGTGACTCCTCATCTTGTCAAAAGTTATCGGTGGAGGTGGTTTCCGGGGTTGAGGCTTTTTTGCCGTTGACTTGACCACTTTCTTTGCTGTGCCCTTTGGAAGTTTCTGCTTATCCAACTGCTGCTGCCTAGCTGTCCTTGCGGTGGGAAGGATTTCTTCCTCCTCTGACTCAAACTCCTCATTGGGGCGAGACTTCTTGCGGGAATGGCCCGCCTGCGAACTCGACCCTGAGATATAGGATATGCATAGAAGGAAAGCATGAGGTAAATGCACATACAAACAAAATTATCCATATAGCAAAGCATAGTAACATAGATTCATAGACTCCCAGGTTTCGGAAGTTCCGACAAAGTGGTCGGAAGTTTTGGTCAAAAACCAACTGGAAGTTCCAACCGGGACCAAAACTAGGGTACATTCCAACCACATGAGCGGATCGATTCCTAAATCTAGATGTTTTTAAAACTAGGGTACAATGTCACTACATGGAAGAAGGTGTCAAGTGTGGATTTGATCTCTCCATTCAAGAGATTTTTTAAAAATGAGCCAACTAGTTCATGCCCAAAGTGGAGTCTAGGTTTGAGATTAAACCATAGAACAAGAAGGGAGAGGGCAAAATACCAGAGGCCATGGAGTAGATCAACAGGGGAGAGCACCCCACGGAGCAGATCTGAGGTGTGGCGGCGGGAGTGGCCGCAGCGGTGGAGGAGATCGTCAGGGGCGGCGCCGGTCTTGGAGGTCAAAGCACGGGAGGAAAATGTGTGGAGTGGATACCATGGAGAAGAAGAAGTTACCCCCCGTGGGATAAGAAGTGAATTTCTCCCGACGGGCCGGAAGTTCCGAGCCGAAGCTCGGAAGTTCCGAGCGTGCGGAATTTTTTTCTTTCGTCACAAATTGCTCCGGAAGTTCCGCTCGTGCGGAATGAATTTTCGATAGGAAGCGCTCCGGAAGTTCCGCCCTCCTAAGCGGAATGAATTTTGTATGTGCATATGGATTGATAGCATGTTTAATGAGACAAGGAGTGCACACTTAGGTTCAGAACATTGTCACTGATGAGTGGATACACACTTAGGAATTGCAAGATGCAAAGAATAAATGCCAATTCCAAGTGTTTCTCCCAAACTAACATAAGGTTCTAATAATACCCGAATAAATCCAATTAAATCCGAAAAGAACCAACTTTTCATAAAGAAGAGGGCGGTGGCCAAGGCCACCATGTATGAGTTTGTGGTGTGACACCGCGAAGATGTATCTTGGGTTCACGGCCACAACTCGTCATTTAAGCTCACAATTCATGAAATGAAAATATAGAGACAAAATGATTTCTTACTATCGGCATAATGGGGGGAGGGATAGTCCAATGTATTAGGACCGCACTCCCCCTATGTCCATGCCTACATCCAAACCAAATAACTATTGTCTAATATGGGTAGGTATGCAAGAAGTCCACTAAGTCCAATTGCTTATGTCCACCACATTTAGCTCTCCTCTCAACTCCTTGAATCTTGCTTCACCAAGAGGCTTTGTGAACATATCGGCGAGTTGATGCTTGGTGTTGACATACTTGATTGCAATATCACCCTTCTCAACATGATCTCGAATAAAATGATACCGAATCTCAATGTGCTTGGTCTTGCCATGAAGAACCGGGTTGTGTGCAATTTTAATAGCACTTTCATTGTCACATAAAAGAGGCACTTTGTCACAAATGACACCATAATCCTTTAAAGTTTGCCTCATCCATAATAATTGTGCACAACAACTACCGGCGGCGATGTATTCGGCTTCGGTGGATGACGAGGCCACACAATTTTGCTTCTTGGAAGACCAACTCACAAGGGACCTACCAAGGAATTGGCATGTACCCGAAGTTGATTTTCTATCCATTTTACAACCCGCCCAATCCGCATCCGAATAACCAACAAGATCAAAGCTTGTACCATGGGGATACCAAAGACCATAGTTGGGAGTATCCAACAAATATCTTAGAATCCTTTTGACCGCGGTTTCATGACTTTCCCTAGGACTTGATTGGAATCTTGCACACATACCCACACTAAACATAATATCCGGTCTAGATGCACAAAGGTAAAGCAAAGATCCAATCATAGAACGATAAAGCTTTTGATCAACTTCCTTACCATCCGGATCTAAGTGAAGATCCGCCTTGGAGTCCATGGGAAACTTATATGGCTTGGCATTGTTCATATCAAATTTCTTGAGCATGTCCTTAATGTACTTGGCTTGACATAAGAATGTTCCTTCTCGAATTGATGGATTTCAAAGCCAAGAAAATAATTCAATTCCCCCATCATGGACATCTCAAATTCCTTGGTCATTAGCTTGGAGAATTGATCACTAAATTCATGGTTAGTGGAACCAAAGATAATATCATCAACATATATTTGGCATACGAAAAATTCTCCATTTATTCTTTTAGTGAAAAGGGTGGGATCTATTACCCCAATTGCAAAGCCACGGTCTACTAAGAACTCCTTGAGATGATCATACCAAGCACGTGGAGCTTGCTTGAGCCCATAAAGAGCCTTATGTAGTAAGTAGACATGGTTAGGAAATTGGGTCTTCAAAACCCGAGGTTGTTTCACATATACTTGTTCATTTAGTGGACCATTTAGAAAAGCACTTTTAACATCCATTTGATATAAAGTAATTTATGAGTAGATGCATAGGCAATAAGTAAGCGAATGGATTCAAGTCTAGCAACGGGGGCATAGGTTTCACCGTAGTCGACTCCTTCGATTTGGGTGTACCCTTGTGCAACCAATCTTGCTTTGTTGCGGATGACTTGACCATTTGAGTCTTGCTTGTTCTTGAATATCCACTTGGTTCCAATGACATTATGGGAGGAGTCATTGGGTCTTTCCACTAATGACCATACTTTGTTGCGCTCGAAGTTGTTCAACTCTTCATGCATAGCCGCAACCCAATCCATGTCTTCAAGAGCATCATATACCTTGAGAGGTTCTAAGCTAGACAAACAAGAGACATGACCACAAAAGTTAGATAATTGATTGCGTGTGGACACACCTCTACGGATACTCCCAAGGATATTTTCTTTGAAGTGGGATGATCCAATGTTGATGCACGCCGGATGACCCGGCGTTCCATGGCTTGACCAATTGTTTCACCAACACAAATATCTTCATCATTGCCTTCATCTTGCTCATGGTCAACCCGAAGTGGAGTTCTTGGGTTGTGGGTTCATTATGTTCTTGTTCACCACTAGAGTTGGGTGGGTCTTGACCATTTCTTGATCTACATGTTCTTGTTCTTGATCATTGATAGTTGGTTGATCACTTGTTGAGGTAGATGGCTCAACTTGGGTAGAACTTGTTCCTTCTTCTTGAGTAGGTCCTTCAATAGGAATTAGTTCTCCAATCCCCATAGTTCTTATGGCTTGAGATGGAGCAACATCACCTACATCATCATGATCAATATGCTCCGCTTGGGAGCCATTATCCTCGACAAACTCCACGTCATAGATTCTTCAACACACCCGGTGGATATGTTGTAGACCCTATAAGCATGAGACTTTGCGGCATATCCAACAAATATACCATCAAAAGATCTAGATTCAAACTTAGCAATTTTGCAACCTTTAATGTAAACATGGCATTTGCATCCAAAGACTCGAAAGTAAGATACATTTGGCTTTTTACCGGTGAGGAGTTCATATGGTGTCATGTTCTTGAGAGGACGGAAAAAGAGCCGGTTTGAGTAATGACAAGCGGTGTTGATGGCTTCGGCCCAAAAGTTGTATGGGGAATTAAATTCGGCCATCATAGTTCTTGCCATATCAATAAGAGTGCGGTTCTTCCTTTCGGCAACACCATTTTGTTGGGGAGTATATGCAGCGGAATATTGGTGTTGAATGCCCTCCCCACTTAGGAAATCATCCATAGTGTAATTCTTGAACTCCGTACCATTGTCACTTCTAATTGCCAAAATCTTGGAGTCATATTGGCGTTGAACTAGGGTTGCAAAGTCAATGAATATCTTTTGAGTTTCACTCTTCTTCTTGATGTAGAAAGTCCAACAATATCTTGAATAATCATCCACAATCACCAAACAATATTTCTTGCCACCAAGACTATCATATGTGGGAGGCCCAAAAAGATCCATATGAAGGAGCTCCAAAGGCCTCTTAGTGGAGATAATGGTCGTCTTGGGGTGATTCTTCTCATGCATCTTTCCGGCTATGCAAGCACTACAAGGACGATCTTTGGAAAAATTAACATCGGTTAGTCCTACCACGTGTCCACCCTTTACAAGAGTTTGTAAATTTCTCATACCGACATGGCCAAGTCGGCGATGCCAAAGCCACCCCTTGTCGCCTTTAGCCATTAAACATGTAGCGATTTGAGTGGTCTCTTTTGAGAAATCAACCACATACAAACCGTTTTCACGAAATCCAACAAAGGCGACATTGAGTGTTTGAGTGAAAAGGATGGTCACGTGGTATTTATTAAAAATAACGGTGTAACCGGCATTGCATAATTGACCAACGGAAAGTAAATTGTATGAAAGAGATTCAACAAGAGGACCTTCTCAATGGATAACTCCGGAGTGATCACCACTTACCAACTCCCACTACCTTGAGTCTTGCATTGTTGCCAACGGTGACATGAGAGAATGAGAGTAGTTGTTTCAATAAGTCCTTTACTAGTTCTTTGCTTCCGGTCATATGGGATGAGCATCCACTATCAATGAGCCATGAAGATCCACCGGAAGAGAAACCCTACAATAATCAAGTCTTTGATTTAGGTACCCATTTTGGAATGGGTCCTCTTTTGTTAGTCACAAGGGTCTTTGGAACCCAAATAGCATAGTGATAATCATCTCCATATGAAGAGCCAACATATTTAGCAAAAACACAACCATTTGTAGATTTCAAAAGAACATATGAGGGGTTGTATTTTCCCGCAAAGTTATTGTGAGTGGCATTGCCCCTAGTGACATTACCACTCCCAATAGAGTTGTCATTTGCTTTGGCTAACTCCCCCTCCTTCACAAAAACAATATCTTTGGAAGGGGGAGTCGCCTTCTTCTTCTTGTTGTTGACCTTCTTAGAGTTGGGTGTGAACCCAATTCCTTCTTTGCCAACCACTCCCTTTTGATTGCTCAAAAGATCATTGAGGTTCTTTTCCCCTTGGATACAAGTGGCTAGGCCCTTCTCAAGTTGGGCCTTCAACCTAGTGTTTTCCTCAATAAGAGATGCCTTGACACATAAAGGGTTAGTGGTACAAGCATTTGCATCTTTATCATTATGAGAAGTGGTGAAGCTAGCATAGATAAATTGAGCTTGTAGTTTGGCATATGACTCCTTGAGTGTAGTGAGCTCACTTGAGGTCACCTTGTGGGTTTCCCTAAGTTGCTCAAAACCCTCAAAGAGTTTGTTATGACTCTCTACAAGTTCCTCATTTTTACTTTTTAGATCAATAGCAATTTGAATAGAGGTTTCACGAGTTTCTTTTGCCTTGGAAAGATCCATGGCATGTGTCTCCTCAAGTTGCTCACGGAGCAATTGTTCCTCAACAAGTTGATCTTCTAGCTCACCAATTTTGTCGGCATGATCACATGCATGCCCTTCGAGCTCACAAATCCTAACATCCTTCTCATTAAGAAGATGCTTGGCTTCTCCATATTGATACATGAGGGCCTCAACCATTTTCTTGGTTGGACCTTGGAGCTTGCTAATGAAGATAGAAATTTTATCCTCTTCTTCAATTTTCCCTACATCCTCAACACAATCCAATAGTGATGGGTTAGAGGAGATAGTAATTTTTGGTGGGGAATTCACCTTTGTTTCCTTGGCCATGAGGCACATAGGCTTGGAGATCTTGTCGTCGTTTGGAGATGAGAAGAGGTTGGCCAATGATGGAGGAAGGGTGCCCATTGCAAGAGCCGCCATTCCTACTTCTTCACTTGGTTCTTTATCCTCCTCACCTCCGGACTCGTATTCCTCTTGATGGGATGCCACAAGAGCCTTTTGAGGTGATCTCTTCATGTAGGTAGGCTTGGGGTGGTACTTGTTCTTCTTTAGAATGAGTTGACCACCATTATCCTCTCTTCTTTCATAGGGGCAATCCTTCACAAGATGAGTGTCCTTTCCACAATTGAAGCACATTCTTTTTATTGGTGGAGGGCGGAGCTCTTGTTCTTCTTGGCCCAAAACCGGGTGGCGGCAAGTGCAAGAACTTCATTGAGCTCACCCTCCAAGTCTTCTTCTTGTTCATAGACCGGGCTTTCTTCATATCTTGGTTGGTCTACCACACGGGCCTTCAAAGCAAGAGTCTTTGGGCCACGGACATTGTTGAAAGACTTGGATGTGGACTTCAATGTGTCATAGGTGACAAATTGCGCCAACATGTCATTGGAGTCATTGTTGTGTAATCCGCTCTTGCATGGAGGTTCATCACCATAGTTTCACTATATGGCATAATTGCTTGAAGGAACTTGGCCTTGACCCATTCATCATCCATATCCTTCTTTCCATTTTCCCTACATGTCACCACAAGCTTGTAGAGTCTTCGGTAAAGTTCAGTCGGAGTCTCTTCGTTTAGCATGATGAAGTTGTCAACTTGATATTGAAGGACGGCCGCATTGGAGCGTTGAATGCCCTCATTTACTTCATACACGGTTTCAAGATGGAGCCAAGCCTCATTGCAAGTTTTGAGATTCCGCACTTGATCTTCATCATTTGCGGTCATAGCACTCTCAAGAATGAACTTGGCATTTGCATCAAGTTGCTCATCAATCTCTTCTTGCCTGGTCAAGTTGTTGGGATCAACCGGGTTGAAACCATGTAGCACCACCCTCCAAAGATGCACCGAAGAGCTGCGAAAATAAGACTCCATAGATTTCTTCCAAGTGAAATAACGAGTATTATCAAGCTTAGGAGGGGGTTTACCAAGGTTGGTTACATGAGGTTGGGTGAGTGGAACTTGAGTGAGATATGATGTAGGCGGAGCAAAGTTAAGAGGGGGCTTCTCACTAGGTTTAGGTTTGTTTGGGTCATCCTTATCAACCAAGGCCTCAACGATAGTGGCACCGGTTGATGAGGAGGCATTGTGAGTATTAATGACCCGAGTATATACCTCGTCCACCATTTTGCCCTTCATGATCCCAAAGAGTTCAATCATGGCTTTCATGGTGACCGGGGCATCCTCGGTTATGGTTATCCCCGCTTCACTTAGTTCTTTCTCAAGTTGTTCTTTATCATTTTTATCTTGTAGTTCCTTAGCAAGTTTTAAGTCCTCCTCGGTAGTCATCCTCCTCTTTAGGCTGTTAAGCCCTTAACAAAGAGACCTTGCTCTGATACCAATTGAAAGGATCGAGTAGGTTGACTAGAGGGGGGGGGGGTGAATAGGCAACTACAAATTTTCTTTTTCTTTTAATCAAATTAGGGAATTGCTCAAATATAAGTTCTCTAGATATGCAACTAGGTGAACAAGCCTATATGATGAGCAATAGACAAGCTAGCAAGATACACTAAACAAGTTAAGCTAGCAATACAAGTAAAGGAAGGGTAAGAGATAACCACACGGTGACGCGGAGATGATTCCCGAAGTTCACTTCCCAATGGAAGCTACGTCTTCGTTGGAGCGGTGCGGGGTCACAAGTGAGCCCCGAATAGCCTTGATATGGCACACCGTATCTCCCTCGTGTTATCCTCCAATGAGGAGTTCCACGAGCCACTATATGATGCCCTCGAGGTCGGCAACAAACCTTTACAAGGATGAGGCACACTCCACAACCTAATTGGAGGCTCTCACCAAATTCCCACGGCTCCCAAAGCCACAAGAATCACAAGGCCGGGTCGCGTCTCCACAACTTAATTGGAGGCTCCCGGCTAATCCTTGTGGCTACCAAAGCCACAAGAATCACAAGTATCTTCTAGGTATCCAATGAATCAAGTTACACAAGATCTACAAGAGACTAGGTCGATGTAGACGAATCGGCTCGGTGAGGATGTGGATCTAGGGCTCCTCCTTCACTCCTCAAAGTATCAACGTGTTTGAGTGGTTGGAGTGGGAGCACTAGTAGATTGAAGCTTGCAACAATGGTGAAGAGAGAGAGAGGAATCAAGCTTGGTCTTCTAGAGAAGAAGACCCCTATTTATACTCTTCAAATTCTGGCCGTTGGGGAGCTTTCTGCGCACGGCCGGAACTTCCGCAGCGATGGGCGGAACTTCCGGACCGAAGAAAACTCCAGCCTTCTCAGCGCGGGGTCGCAAACGCGCAGGGCCGGAACTTCCGATCCAGGGGGCGGAAGTTCCGCACCACCGGAACTTCCGGGCCAACTTCCGGGCCAACTTCCGCTTATGAAAGTGAAAACACCCGAGAGCAATTTTGCTAAGCGGAACAAGGAGCGGAAGTTCGTCCGGAACTTCCGATTCCCGGAACTTCCGCAATTCTGACCGGAACTTCCGGAAACTGTTACTTTCTGAATTCAAAGCAGATGAACTTCTGATGCCCGGTGAACTTCTGATGCCCGGAACTTCCGCAAGTCCGACCGGAACTTCCGGAAACTGCTATTTTCAGAATTCAAAGCAGATTGCAGGATATTATGTAGACAATATATATATGCAATCTTTCATGCTGTCAAAGAGATGATAAAACCTGAAATCACTCAACGCACATTAGTGTGCAATTTATTGTTGTAATAAAACCCCAAAAACATTTAGAGAGAGACATGTCCTTTCATCATGACCAGATGGTTGCTTTCTATAAGGAGCAGCAGAAGCAAATAGATCAAATGCGCGAGCAAGGGGCGCCAACTCTTCAGCTGGAACAAGCGAGTCAAGGCGGCCCATCGCATCGCAGAAGCAGCGTGGCTTCCTCGTTATGGTCTGTGATGATGAGACAAGTTACCCCGTGGATTATATCACGGAGAAAACAACTTGTGAGCTGCATGTCCCAGTATTTAACTTATCCATGAAGGCGGCGGACGGCTATGCATTCTCCATTGACTCTACAGCATCGTGGCTTGGTAATGCCATTCCAGATGGATTTGCTCGTGTCGGCGTGGATCAAGTTGTACAAGGATATGAATCACTGAACCTTGAGTTCCCAAGAGCTGATGATGAGTCGGTGCTAGGGGACGTCGTGGGTGGTCTAATTCTATGGCGGAAGAAATACATCAAGTTTGCAGGCTGGGCGCCAAGGCCACCATCGTCTCTGCCAATTCACGATTCACCACCTCATGACGATGAAGGGGACGACAACCATCAGTCGCCTCCGCATCAGTCGCCTCCGCCGCCGCGTGCGCCGACTCCACCGCCGCGTGAGCCGACTCCACCGCCGCGTCAGCCCACTCCGCCGCCGCATGAGCCGACTCCACCGCCGCATGAGCCGACTCCGCCGCCGCATGAGCCGACTCCTGAGCCCCGACATAGGAAGGGCGCCACTTCGTCGTCCATGGGATTCGGGCGAGACCCCCGACGTTCGCCCCTCCCAAAAGTACCCAAAAGCCTTGACGACCTCAGAGCTTGCGACATGACTAAAGAGCAATTGGATGCGTGGGTGGATGCAGACACAAAAAGACAGCTTGCACGGAAAAAGCCCGAGGAAAAGCAAACATTTACTGCAAAGGAAAACAAGTGGGCTATTGGATTCATCACGGAACCATCGCAATATGAGAAAAATAAGCCAGATAACTATTTACGAGCTCTGAGTAAAAGTAGTAGCTCTCCCAAGACGAGAAGTAGTAGTGTCAGAGGGAAAAGAGACGTTGCCCAGCTCGGACAACAGGCAAACCAGTCGATAGCCCCGCTCGTAGTTATACCCAGTGGTCATGGCTCCGTGACGGACCTAATTCCTACTTTATCCTTCAAGAAGGACTTTGCTGCAGATGCTGGTATTACTCTTGCTCAACTGGACAACGAAAATCTCTTTCCGTCTGATGTAGATGATTCATGGAAATGGAAATGGGAGAGGTCCCTGCTGCGAGGTGATCAGATAAAGTTTCTACCGACATGTATGCGACAACTCCATAGTTGGTACATGAAAACCACAAAGGAATTTGATGACTTTTTGATCTCTGTGAAAGTTACAAAAAATCATTTCGCGGGTGAAGACATGTTCACAATTCAGCTCAAAGAACTCTGGTACTTATACAACCTTGACTCCCTCGACTTGGCTCTCGTCGGTGCCTACTGTCTGTAAGTGATTCAATTCATTTATTTCCAAAAAAGATAAACTCTTTAGCTCTCAGCTCGTTCATTGCCATCGCTAATTATGCTCACTACTGTATTATGCAGAATGAAGAGTGATGAATGTGACAGAAAGGGCATCTATGGCTTTGGGTTCGTTAACCCACTACGAGTTAATGCAAGGACACTAAAAAACCACGTGAAGGACATGGAGAAGAACTTGCTAAATGCCCTAATGAAGCAATATTTCAAGGTGCAGATAATGTTTCCTTACTTCTTCAGGTAAGAGAGTGCTACTCGCTTGTACAAATTAAGTGTAACTGATGAGTTACTGACGTGTATATAATCATGCGCAGCGATCATTACATTCTGCTAGTCATTGAAGTTGATAGATCAAGAGTTCAAGTCTACGACTTATTGGACTGGCCTGAGGAGAGGTACCAAAGCATTCTAGATACGCTCCAAAGGTAATTTCAAACATTATCGCACTATATCAGTCTCTCTTATTGATTTCAGAGATATCAAACAACTAATAACTCATTTATTCTTTTTTTTTTGGCCGGCAGGGTTTGGAAACAATTCCCGGTTATGAGCACCTCCATGTAACCGGATATGATCTCCACACACGTGTAATCGAATAGACGGGCTCTAGTCCCGGTTATGAGCACCTCCATGTAACCGGATAGACGTGAACATATTTTTATTTATGAACATTTTGATATGTTATATGTAGTTTCTGTTTTTAATTAATTAAACGCATATTTTTTTTGCACCATTTCAATATTAAATTGGGAGAAAAAACAAAAAATTACAGGCTGCCACGTGTGAGGTCCTTGGTCCCGGGTCGTATGACCAATCGGGACTAGAGGTCCTCCACCACGCCCGCGCCTCGGCGGCCACGTGGGAGCCTGTTGTTCCGGGTCGTAACGGAACTGGTACTAGAGGGGGGGGGCCTCTAGTGTCGCCTTGCTAGTCCCGGGTGGACACCCGGTACTAGAGGCCCTTACGACCCGGGACCGGTGGCCCTGTTTCCACTAGTGTTATGTGCAGGATTTTGGGCTTGGAATTTTGATAAAAGTGGAGTGTTCACTGTCAGCATACTAGCCACCAAACATCAACGTGATGCATGGTTGAAAGGTCGATCATCTAGTTCTAATCACACTAGAGACTATCAGGATAGGATTTCAACGTGAAACGTGAAGGTACCCTCAAAGTCTAAAAATTTGTCTGACGATTTGCGAAACATACACTGCCAACAACGGGGGCAGGACTTGTATGAGATCTGGTCATCATGTGCGATGGAAGGATCTGGCATTGTTGACCATTGGATGTGGAACGTGTGGTACAGATTAAATTTACTGGACTGGTGGAACAGTTTTGCAAATAAGACCTCATTGTTCTCTGTATTTTTCTTCTGTACCCTCCCGTTCCATCTCTGAACCCTAGTTTCCCCAAATCGGCGAAGCAAGAGCGACGACGGCGGCTCCAGATTCCAGACCAATTCTTCCCCATCTGGTGCCGACGCGTATCATGGCGGCACACGATGCCCTTGGACTCAAAAAGCATACATGAACATGTGGCAATCATGGTTGTTTTTTGTAAACGAACTTCTCTTACCTTGTTTTTCCAATGACTTTGATCACTAACAGACATGACTTTGAGCCCATCCACATCCTTTGTATCTTGTACATCACAATGCTCTCTAGCAGCAAGTACCTCACATTGAAACAAGTCAAAAACTTCATGAGTGAATATCAAGCTACCTTGTTTTTCTATTTCCCAACATGACATCAATCTAGGTGTTGTGTGTAAGCTCGTGTGGTCAGCAACCAACTCCTCTTGTCTCTGACATTTCAGAGCCGTGTCAAACCTAAGCCAAAACTCAACAAAGGCGAGCTTGCGACGAATGAAATTCTTGAAAAATGAGTTTTCACTCTCTGATCTGGAGGTTGTTCTGAGAATACCAGCTAGGGGAATGCCCATGAAGTATGCAGGCACCCATGACCCACGGATATGGTAACATTTTGCAAACCATACATTATCTTGCAAGCCAAAATCTAACATCACAGATTTCCAATTTTCCTCGAATTCTGCAGGTGTTTCAGAATTCCACACACAAGAATTCAACTTTTTATAGAAGAACTCATTGGTTTTCAATTCAAGTGAGACCTTGTCAGGAACCTTCCTCAAAATGTGCCACATGCACAAACGATGCACTGTATTAGGGAGAACTGCCTCGATAGCATTCTTCATGCTACCACTCTCATCCGTTACGATAACTCCAGGAGCAACCCCACCCATGGATTTAAGAAATGCCGTAAACAACCATATGTAGTCCTCTGTTGCCTCATTCAGTAAAAATCCACCGCCTAAAAAGACACTTTGCATATGATGGTTGATACCAGTGAATGGTGCAAATATATAGTTGTATTGGTTAGTGCTATATGTGGAATCAAATGACAACATGTCATGGAAATGTCTGTAGTTTTTCCTACTAGTTGCATCTGCCCAGAACAAACGCAATAATGTACCAGCTTCATCGACATCATACTCAAAGAAAACGCAGCGTTGAGTTGCTTCAATCTATCGAACTGGTCCACTAGCATTTGAGCATCACAATTCTTGATTTTATTTTTGAACTCAGAATAGTAATTTTGCAGGTCTTTCTTCGTGCATCCCACTTTGTCAAAGCCCCCTACTCCAACCTGCAGTAACCTATATGATTGGGCTGGTCCAATGCTAGCTTTGTGACAATCAAATAGTGTTGACTTCGCTTTCTCACTTACTTTCCTGTTTGATCTAATTAGGTGTTGCTTCCTTGGGGAAACTAATTCATGAGTGTGGTGCTCAACCATTGAAGCAATGCTATATTTACCTTCACTGTCCCGATTGACATAAATATGAGCATCACATCCACACCTTGTTACTTTGACCTTTCGTCTTTTATTTGAATCATTCGTGTCCATGTGGTTAACTATATGAGTACCTTTCGTGGACCTGTATCCTTCCCTTGCGCATAGGAAACGCTTCCAGTGAATTACATTGTTCACCATCCTTTGCGGTCCTAGACGGACACCAAATCCCACATGATGAGCATAGTACTTGTAAAATGTCTCTACAGAAGCAATGTCATCAAATTTCATTCCTACTGTTGGTTTGAATGCCTCGTCGCACACTGGTTTAAATAATGAACCCTGAAAAAAAAAAGAACAGATAAAAACACCATTCAAAGTTAGGAAGTTCGAGCACATTGTACACGTAAAATCCCTTGTATCCAACATGCCAAATGATCTTAGAGATTTAAATTCACCATTTTCAAGTTATATACATGTTTCTTCAAATTGAGATATCATGTGCTCATGCCAAAAGGTAAACACATAGAAATCCAACTGCCAACTATAAATTATTCTTTTGAATCCCACCAAAAGAAAATCATACAATCAGCAGTACACTTACATCTTGAGAAAAGCATTGTCTCTTCTTGGGTGTAGAGAATTCACTGAGAAGAAGCATCCGGGAATTAATCACTGAAACAGAGTTGGCATCACATATTTCTGTCATTCCCAAGCTATTGACTGATTCTGCAAAGATAAATAAAAATAACAAGTTGAAGCACACATGTTTGGCATGGAGAATCAGATATATTAGCACTATTGGTAACAATAATTCACCTGAGATGGTTGGCACTGTACGTGGATTGGCCAGGCATGCAAGGGCTACCGATGGTAATGTGGCGCTAGTCCCTTCCATCTAGACGAACACGAACAATACTGTAGTCAGTTTACCCATGAGTAACAGAACAATAAATCCAATGGCCTTCTACCGGATCTAGTCTAAAGGAAATGCAGCTCGCATTAGAGAAGGTAACTGAGGCACTTAATTGTTTGCATTGCATGTTATAAAGCAGCAAAATAAAATAAATAAAATCAATTAAGTTTTCCACCGTGCAGCTAGTAACATGCTGAAAAATCGAACAAGACACTCAATAGATTCTAGTAAAGAACAATTAGAAGAGGATGTAGGGCATGGCGCTTTTTGGCTACTAACCGTCTGCTGAAATTGAACGGCGATCTGTCGGCGCCGTCCCAAGTTGGTTTGAGGAGCTATAGGCACCGTCTCAGAACTCCATTGACGCCACAAGAGAGAGAAGGAGAGAGGGAAGGTCGTCGATGTTCTCCTGGATGCACGTTGGCACCAGCTGGGGGCGGACTGGTACAAGATCTACAGCCGCCGTCGTTGTTGCTGGGCTGCTGGCTCCCCCGATTTGGGAATTAAGATTCAAAGTGAGAACAAGGAGGGTACAGAACTACAATACGGAGAACAGCGGGGTCTTATTTACAAAACTGTCCCAGCAGTCCAGCACGTACGATCTGTACCATCTATTTCACATCCAATGGTGCACACTACGGGATCCTTCCATCGCACAGGATGGCCAGATCCCACACAAGTTGCGCCCAACCCCAACAACGGACCTCCTCCAACACAGAAACGTGGTGAGATAACAAAGCGAGAATAACAAGAACTATTACCTATAAGTCAACATATCTGTTGTGCTTGGGTTTGATTTCCAATGGAGTTCTCATTGTAACCAGGACGCAGTACTAATACATAGATTAAAAGTGCATCATAGGTACACTTGCAATATAGATGAGCATGAGACAAGCTGACCGGTGTGCTGGTGAGATATTGCATTGGGCCACTGCAGTGTTCCTTTAGAGACGACCTACTCAGAATAGTTCAGCTGATATCGACAAGTCATTTGTGGATTCCCCGGTTAGTCTTGATTAAAAACAAAAAAATTATGTGAGAAAGGGAATTCTGAGGAATTCCTATACAAATTTGTATGCACTTGTTGCCCATTTGCAGAGACAGATCACAAGGCGCTCTTTAGATGGCATGTATGATGTATCCGATTACGGGTAACCAAGAAGGTCTTTACCCAACACACAAAGACGTAATCTATGTATTGACCTCCCTCACTGCTTTGTGTCGCATGATTAAGGGATGGTGTTGAACTTTTAATTCTTGTATATGGGTTGTGTGCTTATTGTTACGCAGAGGTCGGGTGCAATTGTTTTGTTTGTATCGCCTTGATGCGAATTTTGAGTTAAAACTATTAATATGGAAAAAAAATAGGTATTCAAATTACTCCGCTAAATACGAGGTCGAGGCATCTAGGAACGGGCTCCACGTGACACATGAGTCATTGACGTCATGATATAGGTCAGGCTGGGCAAGCAGTGTGAAAAGTTGTTTCCACGATCTAGATTCATTCGATCCATGTCATCAATCAGTAGTGAAGTGGCGCTGTCAAGAAGCTGCTTACCTCGTCCCATGTCGCTCCCTCAACAAAGCAGCAAAGCAAATTTTGGGGTAGACAAGTCGCGGGTCAGAAAGGGCAGCTGATTTGGAACTAAAATATACTCATCCAAGATCATCAATGAGTGATAAACAAGTTGATTTTGATTTGAACATCTTTTTCCTCCGATTAATTTTACGACATGTGTTTCCTCCGATTTATTCTCATCACTGCCACGTTTATTTCTTCAAGACCAAAAAATAAATTATTCCAAGTCAGGAAGGACTATCCGATGAAGATACATTTCAGTGTTCATGACCAGCAGTACATGCAGTGTTCACGACTATGTTACAGAAATGGTCTGGTATGCACCAGGTGACTACGGTGTTCAAGCAAAGAACATGCCGCGTGGTACGAGATATGTGTACTTTGGTCGTTGGACTGGAAGGGCTTGGTGCATGTGATCAGGAAATGTAGAACCTGGGCATCAGGCGTAGGCCTCCGATTTTGCCAGCCCGGCTGTTGAGAAATTAAGTTGCAGGGGAGAGGGACCAAACCAGCATGGCTGGTGGCAACCAAAGGGTGCTCAAGATGCTTCAAGGGAGGTTTCCGCCTAGAAATGTTTCGTCTAGGACTCCAACCAAACAAGGTATTTGCATACGTCAATGATCACATCTCCTGAAGCATCCCAGGCCCATGCACCCCAATCTAAGTATGACTACTCAAGGTGATTAAAACAGGATTACAAATCTCCAAGGATTCTTCACAACTAGAGATCATCAAATGTCGGTGGTATATATGTATCTACTATGCGCACTTGCACCAGTTAAGAGTGAGACTATGTATTATGCTCGCGGCTTGTGCATATATGGTTGTGAATCCACAACAACCATCAAGGCATCAAGTGTCCATTATGTCTCTCTTTGTTATCTCACATGCATCCTGCCACGGTGACTGTCGCTTTGGCACATCGGTGGCTCTCTTTGCTATCTCACATCTCTAGCCATTATACGTGTGATTCTAATGTATAGTGGTCCAAACATGTAGCTCTGGACGTCATAAGTCGTGGTCAAAGTAGGGTGTGTTATACCTTTTATTGAGGATAAATGCCCTTGATCCGGCACCAACATGTGACATCTTCTCCTAATAGACATTGCTTTGTAAGATGAAGATGATGAATTGTTTTGAAAGGTGGTTTTAGTCGGACCTTGACCATTAGACAAGCTCGATCCGCTCTTAAATATCGTTGTTGGTATGTGTTGTCACTTTGTTTCTTTTAGTCATGCATGGATGGTTCCGTTAATTAATGGTGATCACATCTTGTACTCCAAAGTATAACAAATTATGATTTTGGGCATCATCATTATTTGTTATACTTTGGATTGAAATGTTTGGCATTGCATGTTAACTCTTAGGTACCTCTATCATATTCAATATTGTTGGGGAACGAGCTATGAAACAGAATAAAAGTACGCCCAAGTTCAAACCCATATCACCGATGAGGTGCAGGTAATGGTCATACCCTTGTCGACCACGTCCACGTATCGGAGATGTTGATCAAGAGCATCGAAGTAGACGACCATTAGAAGTGATGTGCATACAATAGCCATAAGCTCCCGTTGGTCCTGTGGTGGAAGGAAAGAACATAGCTGAACCCAATTCATAGCCATATGAATGATCTACAAAATATGAAAGTTTCTCTTCTTGTTAAAGACTATTGCCAACATGCAACCACTACCTCGTTCCATGTCTTGAGACTGAGTAAAGTTTCAAACAAGATATGTACACTTAATTTGCTGCAAAATTGCACTATGTAATTATAACACACATATTGGAACGATGGTATTACTAAAATCGTTGTCAGGAAAGCAGCTTATCTTTTTTTTGTGCCAAAGGAAAGTAGTTTGATTAGCTATAGATGGCCACCTATTTTCGTCCCATATCGCTCTCCCAACAAACACACTGGCAAAATATTGGTGGATAAGGATTTCCAAATCCTAATATCAGAAAGGCCAACTATCTGGAATTAGCATTTACTCATCCAAGATCCTAAGTGGCATACAAGCCAAGCCAATTTTTCTCCTCGATCACCATTGATTAATGTCAAATTTATTCCTCGGTTTTCTTCACATTGTCAAGTTTATTTTGCTATTGTCAAGTTTCTTCCATCACGGTAATGTAAATATCAAAGTGAATGACGATATTGGGCATTACTTTCAAATGTTGAAAGGATTAAGACAAGTTGATCCTCTATCCCCTGTACTCTTTAATACTGTGGCCGATATGTTGGCCATTTTAATTGAGAGGGCTAAGGCGGATAGGCAGGTCGGTGGCTTAGTGCCTCACCTTGTGGACGGAGGTATATTTGAATTCTTCGGCATGCTGATGATACGATTCTCTTCCTTAAACACGATCTACAAAAAAAATCATAAATATGAAACTTATTTTATGTTTGTTTGAACAGCTTTCGGGGCTGAAAATCAACTTTCATAAAAGTGAGATATATTGTTTTGGGAAAGCAATAGATGCTCAGGACGACTACCGTCACATTTTTGGGTGTGAGGTAGGGGAGTTGTCGTTTAAGTACTTGGGTATTACAATTCATTATCGTACTCTTTTAAACAAGAAGTGGAAAACAATTTAAGATCGTTTTGAGCGCAAACTAGGATGTTGGGCTAGCAAGATGCTCTCATATGGAGATTGTTTAGTCCTCATTAATTCAGTTTTAACTAGTTTGCTAGTGTTCTTATTCTCTTTATTTGAAGTTTCCAAAGGGGTAAGGAAAAGATTAGTTTTTTATCGATCTCATTTCTTTTGGCAATGTGATAAATTGAAAAGAAGTATAGGCTCACTAAGTGGAATATAGTATGTCATCCAAAAGAACAAGGTGGGCATTGAGGTGTTTGATATTAAGAACAAATGTTTACTTAGAAAATGACTATTTAAAATTTTGCATGAGGAAGATGTGTGGCAAGAGCTACTATCCAATAAGTACCCACGAGATAAAACGTTGTCTCAAGTGGAAGCAAAGCCTACTGATTCACCTTTTTGGAAGGGTTTGATGAAAGTGAAAGACGAGTTTTTTTAAACAGGGGTCTTTTATAAATGGAAATGACCATGAACACGATTTTGGGAGGACACCTGGCTTGGGGACACCTCTTTGTCCCTTCAATATCCCATTTTGTATAATATTGTGAGGAGTAAACATGTTATTGTCTCTCAAGTTTTGTCTCAAAACCCTTTAAATATTTGTTTAGACGGTCACTTATCGGAGAGAAATGGGACGCTTGGACACATCTTGTTGAACGCTTAATGAGGGTTTCTCTTTCCGAAGATAATGATTCCTTTTGGTGGAATTTAACCTCTACAGACATATACACGGTTAAGTCTTTTTATGAGGAACTAATGAATTGCCATACAAGATATTTTGATAACTATATATGGATATTAAAAGTACCATTTAAGATAAGAATGTTTTATGTGGTTCCTTCATAAGAAAGTTTTTCTTACAAAGGACAATCTTGTTAAACACAAGTGGACGGGCTGTACGAAGTGCGTTTTTTGTGGCTTGCAAGAATCGGGCATTTGTTCATTAAGTTTTCTTTTGCAAAATTGATTTGGAGAGTGGTACACTTCACCTTTAATATTAATCCACCAGCTAATGCAACTATTATGTTTAGTAGATGGCATACGGGTGTTTATGCTATTCATTGGGCAATTTGGAATTGTCGGAATGATTTTGTGTTTAACAAGACAAGAGGTAATCCTTTTTTGCAGGTTATTCACATCGCTACATACGAGATCCAAACAATGTGGTGTTTCCTCATGTCGATGGGCCAACGGGGTCATATGGATACCATATGGTACTCGCTTGATGGCGGTCGTACGGGCTATCTTCAACCAGGGTGGCTGGCAGCACACTAATTGAATTCAAGATGCATCAGGCGTTTTTGTTTTCTTTGCTTCGATGGCTTATTCATGTAGCCACCCTTTGTGATCCATGAATTGTAAACCTTTGATTGAAACTAAGTTTAATAAAATAAAGTTCTGTGCATCATCACCATGTAGAGGTTGGGGTAACCCCATTTTGAAAAGAGAAAACTCTGTATCATACATTTATTATTTGTTTTTCCCCAAAATAGGAATCAGCCAGCACAAATACAAGTTGATGCAATCCAATGCTATGCAATGCAATGCAAGGTATGTGAGCTAAAATGGATCATACGTCACCATGTATCAAACTGATACTACTATAGTTGGCTCCCTAGAGTTCCTCATATTTTTTTGTGAAACGGAGGCAAATGGTTTTTTCAACCCGAAGTTTGGCCCTCGCGCATGATCGAATTGAATAGCACGGAGGGCGTAAAGGAAATGTTCTTGAACACACTTCCAGATACGAGTTGGATTACAAACAAGATAGATAAAATTTTCGCGTGCATCCCAATCCTATGCATCCTAAGTTCAGCAAACATAAAATTGTCCACCAGAATAGCATGTGTATGACCTTCAAATTTACCGAAGGATTCGTCGTGACTAGAACATACATAAAATTTTGATTGTGTGCTCTCTCTCTCGACCTATATATGCGTCTATTCACTAGGAGCTCGGACGGCCTTCGTCTCGTTCCCCTCCTCCTCTCTCGAAGTCTCCTCTGTCCTACCTTTTGAGAGTCGTCTACCGACGGCCGGGCCGATCTGCTGTCTGCCTCGCCGGAGTAGCCGGCCGGGGATGGACTAAGAGAGGCGCCGGATGTAGGGCTGTACATAGTAGCTTCAATAAAGTTAGGTCTAGTTTGTTTAGGCTGTATGCCTGTCTTTGGCGCTTTACCGAGTCTTGGAGTAGAGTGTTAGATCCCTCCGGCCGGATCTGGTACGTTCTGGTTCGATGCTTCTCTGCTGTGCAGCTCCGGTGGCAAGAGCTTGTGCAAGTGGAGGGGAGGAGGCCAGACATCTCCGTAAATAATGCTGCGAACCCGAGCTCGTCCGTCCCGGCAATTTGGCACAACGCTGGGCGGTTGCCGTCGAGATCCTCCGTCGTGCTTCCGTGGGGGAAGCCAATGATGGAGATTTACGGCGCTGGCTCGTTCAATAAGTGCTGCTGCTGCTACCTCCATGCCTGCAGTTTTCAGGTTCCTCAACAACTCCTGGCCGGCCTCGGTGGCGGGGGGGATAAGGAGAGAAGCATGTCCGTCGGCGGTGCTGGATGGTGGTGGGGAAGCCTGCCTCGCGCAGGTCTAGGTTCTGCGTTTCCCGCGGCGATTCCCAAGCGGTGGCGTCGTTTGGCCACGGCTATCTCTGGCCATGAGGTTGGCCTCGCCGTGCTCGTCTGCTTCGTCAGTTCGAGCTGTTTCTTCCTCCGAATTGAGAGGATCTTCAACTGCCTCGGTGCGGCACTGGACGCCGCTGTCAGCCCAAGTGGCCTTGTCCCCGGTGCTGGCAGTGACGGCTGCGCTTGGAGGCGGATCATCGGCGGTGAAGTTCTTGGATCCGATTGCGTTTCTGCGGTCGCCAGTAGGGTGCTTTGTGAAAAAAAATCCAGGACCTGGGTGTAATTTTCATTTTTTTTCGAGGTTCTTGCTGTAAAACTGTACCCACCGCCTGATTAATGCAGAATCTGGGTCCTTCGGAACCTTTCCCTTGTTCAAAAAAAAAAAAAAAACTAGGAGCTCGGGAGACACTAGGTGCTACAGGTGTATACATTTAGGTCTGCAACAACCATTTCTCACAATACCCAACGTGGCTCCTTTTCCACACATGAATATTTTTCTTTAGAGGGCATTAAATGGTTGGTGTTGTTGCATATATATTAAACTCTTACTTACCTATCTCACCTGCAATATACAGGCGTGATCCTAGAACCTGACTTGTGTGCTAGCATATCATAAGCTGGTCCTTGTGGAGACAGAGAGGAAAAACTGTTGGTCGTACGCAGCTTGTTTCTAAAGACAGCTATTGCATACTCGGTAAAGTGCAACTGGTATCGGCAAGTCACCTTGAGTGACCGGTCCCTTTTTTTTTTAGATACAAGGCCAGAGCCCCAACGTTAAATTAATAACGCCGATCGTCGAGGTATTGGTAACGCGGAACTACTATATGGATTCATACGTACCGTAGAGGAGGTGGGGAAGAACGTAGAGGGTTCCAGTGACGGGATTGCACACACGATCTTACCCAGCTTCGGATCTCACAACGGCGGCGAGATCCTACGTGCTGCTATAATTCACTCAAGGAGAATATGTGTACAGGTTACAATGAGATTGTATGCGTGCCCTAAGGCTGCTGGAAGGCTGGCTTATAAAGGCGCCAAGCCTTCCCCTACAAGGAAAGCCTTAACCGACCTAGATCATGAGTCCTAGACTAACACGGTAACAAACCCTAACTTGCTCCCTAAGGCGAACGCAGCCAGGCCTTCGTCTTGGACTTCACTAAGCCAGCCCAGAGCTTATCCTTGCGCCTAAGCCCATGAGGCCTTCTCCATTAAGCCCTCCGGCTTTATCTGATGGGCCTCCTTGGTGGGCCAGGTTTTATCCACCGTGGCAGGTATACCTGTTCGGCATAACCTCCACACCGATACGGCGACAAGGATACAAAGTGCTGAACCCAGCTTACATCAAAGAACTACACGCACCCACACAAGATACAGGACAACCGAGGAACTCCGGCGAGGCGGACACCACCTAAGAACTACACTGATGAGGCTGAGAACACGCTGGGCGGGCAAAGGTATTGGGCCGAAGCTCGCCCACGAGGACAGACCGGCACACCGACACACGCTGCACACCGTCAACACGGGCAAAGTCGTCGGGCCGAAGCTCGCCCTAGAACCAAGACCGGCTCACCAACACACACTGCACACCTCCGAGAACCGCCCAAACGTCAACAGAAACAGCCACCAGGGGAGCACCACCTCGCTGAGGCACACCAAGGAGAACCAACAAGACACGTCGGGAGTGCAGAACAAGATACAAGCTTTGCCGGAGCTAGCACGCCGAAGAGGCCTCCGCCACCCAACCTCCGGAGAGCTACCCACCGTGAGCTCCAAGGCGACATCTTTAAGAAGAGCACGACGCAGAGCGCCGCCACCGCCCGATCCGAGGATCTTGAGTTTTCACCCGGAGCAAGTAGGAGGGAGAGGAACACCACAACGACGCCTTCAAGAAGGGGACGACGTCCATGGATGCCGCCGCCGCGGCCCGGGACACATCCTGGGCAAGGGTTTCCCCTCGGCATGACCTCTCCACCTCCCACACAAGGCTAGGTGACCCGCCGAGACGGCCACCGTACCACTGCCACGGAGCACAGCTCACCAGGCACCACGCCGTCCTCACGGCCATGGCCCCGGCAGCACCAGAACCAGGGGCTCGCCCGCCAACCCACCAGGTTCCCACCATCCAGGGCCGCCGCCCCGGCGTACCAACTCTGCACAAACGGACCTGAGGCGAAGGACGAGAGACACTGGTCGGACCGCAGCAAGGAGGCATCGAACCTTCAACGGGCACCCATCCCGCCGACCGTCGACCTACAACCCCCTCGGCTACAGGCGAGGTCGGAACTGAGGTGCACGATGGGCTCGAGAGGGCCCGGGCCCCCTGGCCCAGCCCGAGTCGAGGCGGCCACTGCCGCACTGCCCACCACACCTCTCGGATTCCACGCTAAGCCGGCTAGCAGCAGCGCCACCGCCGGCCAGGCTTGCCGCCGAGACCACAGAGCCCAGTCCCTAACCTCGTATGAACATGTGAATTTATGGGAAACTGTCACGTATTGCTCTGTGTCATTCGAAATTCAGGCGTCCCATAACAATTCAGGTGTCCCATAACACGCTCGA
Source organism: Poa pratensis (assembly GCA_947311845.1). Classification (NCBI taxonomy): domain Eukaryota; kingdom Viridiplantae; phylum Streptophyta; class Magnoliopsida; order Poales; family Poaceae; genus Poa; species Poa pratensis. The sequence goes on from CAMZMU010000089.1 coordinate 19,433,764, forward strand.
GGTGACACGTCATGTCGAACGATGGCGATCAGACTGAACAAACAGTGCCATGATCGAAGCAATCATACTCGCCGTCTCATGATCATGGGCCATGATGAAGTAGTGGTTTCGTCATGGCCGAAGACGAAAACACGGCTTTTGTCATGGCTCATAACGAAAGATGGATCTTCCCGTTCCCCACAACTCTTACGTTGTAAAGTTTTTGGTTTCAATGGACATGTTCTCTGTAGCATCTATAGAAAAACACACGTATTAAAGAGAAAATCTATATGTCCGTCAAAAAAAAAGTTCCTAACCTCGCTTGAACACGTGAATTTTATGCGAATCTATACATGGATTGCTCCGTTTCATTCGAAGTTCAGGCATCCCACAACACGCTCGAGGTGACACGTAAAGGAATCACGTCATGCCGAACGATGGCCATCAGACTGAACAAACAGTGTGCCACGATCGAACCAATCGTAATCATCTATTGTGATTCCATTACTAGCGCCGCTATCAACAAGCAGCTTACCTCGTCTCATGTCGCTCTCTCGCAACTTCAACACCCTGACAAAACAAAAAATGGGAACGACAAGTCAACAATGACCTCCAAATCCAAATGTCAGCAAAACAACAATCGATTGGGACTAAATTTACTCTCATCCAAGATCCTCGGTGAAGATCAACGGCTACTCCAGATGGAGCCAATCCGTTCGTCGTCTTTTCCCATGAAACGAGCGACTTGCGGCCCCCTTCATCTTGATGCTTGTTCGTCCGAAACACTTCGCCGCACTACTAGGAAAAGGGTTATAGGTAGGTTGGCATTCTGTGGCGCACCCTTAATTGGTGCGCCACAGAAAATATTTCTGTGGCGCATGGTTCTACATGCGCCACAGAAATTTGCAAATCTGTGGCGCACCAAAGTCACATGCGCCACAGAATTGTGTATTTCTGTGGCGCATGCAGCTGCATGCGCCCTGTGGCGCACCAACTGCATGCGCCACAGAAATACACAATTCTGTGGCGCATGTTGTTTCCGTGCGCCACAGAACGCCACAGAAAGTCTAATTTCTGTGGCGCACGTGACGTGGTGCGCCACAGAAAATCCCAGATCCAGTTTCTCTCTCCCCTTCTCTCGTCAAACCCATGCCATGCACACAGTTTCGAAAGAAAAAAACGCACACTTATCCGCTCGGGTCCACGCAACGCAACGCACACCACGCACACTTATCCGCTCGGGCCGTCTCGCTCCTGTCCTCTGCTTCGACCCGCCCCGTGCTCAGCTCGCCGCGCCGCCTCGCACACGGCCCGCCCCGCCCCGTGCTCCCCTGCTCTCCCACCTCCTCTCCCTATGCCCCAGCCCGGCCGCCGGCCGGCGCCATCGCCGCCTCGCACCCCGCGCCGTCCGTCCCGGCAGCGTCCTCTTTCCCCTGCTGCTCTCGGCGCCGCCACGGGTGCCCATAGTCTCCTTCCGCGCCGCCGTGCGCTGGCCGGCCGCCAAGAATCTCCGTCGCCCGCCACGCGCTCCTAGCAGGGGACGTCTCCCATGGCCGAAGGAGCACCACGCGGTGGTGCACGCCGTCAAGGGGGCGACGCCCACCAGGACGCGACGGAGGGCCACGCACGCCGTGCTGGCCGCGCGCCACGGGCACCTACGCGAGCTCCACATCGGGCCCGAGCCCCTCGACCGCATCTCCGCCCTCGCGCGCCACTGCCCGCTCCTCCACGACCTCGCCTTCCTCGACCAACCCCACGGCCGACGCGTCCGCCCCCACCGCCAAGGCCACCCTCCTCTTCCTTCCCTCCCGCGCGGCTGCGACGGCACGACGGCGGCGCATCCCGACCACGGTGGCTGCACGGCGGACGACGACGTATACAAAATTGTATACGTCGTTTTTGTATTTTTTTTAAACCTAAAAAAGACCTTTTGTGGCGCATGCCCAGGGTGCGCCACAGAATCTTCCTATTATGCGCCACAGAAAAAAAATTAGTGGCGACGATTCTGTGGCGCACCAGCAATTCTGGGAGTGCGCCACAGAATCATAATTTGGTGCGCCACTGATAGGGTATTTCCCACTAGTGCCGCCGGCGTCATATGCAACCTCGTGGACGCCCTGGACCCCTTGGTGGTCTCCTTTGGAGGCCCTTGATCCGGCTCCTGCTAGTGGCGGCTAGTAGTCCTCTTTGTCGACGGCCGACGAGTGGTGTGCTGGTCGGCGGAGGAGTGGTGGCGGCTGTCAAGAAGATGCTTACCTCGTCCCATGTCGCTCCCTCATAACAAAGGCATCAAAGAAAAATTCGGAGGCGACAAGTCGTGGGCCAGAAAGGCAGCTGATTTGGGGCTAAAATATACTCATCCAAGATCATCAGTGACTGATGCACAAGCTGATCTTGATTTGATTGTCTTTTTCTCGAACGCGGCCTTTGGTATATAATTACTCACCATATTACTTTTACCACATGAGTTTCATCCAATTTCTTCATCAATGCCACGTTTGTTCTTCAAACCAAAAAACGAAATTCTCCCAAGCCGGGAAGAGGAAATCACAAGTGCATATCCAATCTACAATATAGATTCAATGTTCATGGCCGGCAGTGCATGCAATGTTCATGACCGTGTGACAAAAATGGCATGATATGCACAAGGTGGTTGTAGTCTTCGAGCAAGAACAGGCCGCGTGGTTCCAAATATGTCTACTCAGTTCGTTTGAGTGGAAGAGCTTGGCGCGTGTGATCAGAAAATGGAGAGCTTGGGCACCAGGCCTAGGCCTCCGATTCTGCTAGCCCCCGTCCGTTGAGAAATTAGGTTGCAGGGGAGAGGACCAAACCATCATGGCTGGTGGCAACGAAGTAATGCTCAAGCGGCTTCAATGGAGGTGTTCCCCTAGACATGTTTCGTCTAAGACTACAACCCAAAACTGTTTTTGCGCTGATCAATGATCGCATCTCCTGAAGCATCCCAATCTCATGCACCCCAATCTAAGTATGCTACTCCATGTGGCAAAAGAGTTAGCTAGCAATTTTTCACAACTAGAGATCATCAAATGTCGGTGGTGTATATATGTCTACGGATCCCTCTCGCACTAGCTAAGAGTGAGACTATGTAGTATGCTCAGGGGCGAAGCTAGAGCAAAACTTCATTGGGTTCAGCTCTTTATGTTGTAGTGTAATCTTTCACTCATGACTCATGAGCAATATAAGGGGCTAATTTAACAAAGTTTTGGAGGATTTTGTTGGGTTCATATGAACCAATGGTTCTAGACCAGCTCAGCCACTGAGTGCTCATGGCTTGTGCATATATGGCTGTGAATCCACAACAACCATCAAGTATCCATTATGTCTCTGTTTTTTTTATCTCACATTCATCCTCCCACGGTGCCAAAGAGGGACAAGAAGTGGTTGGTACTGGATATGAATTCTTAGGTACCTATCTCGCCTGTATTATATACAAGTGTGATCATAGGAACTAACCGTAAAGTGCTAATGTAGCTAGCTACATATAGCTCGGTTTTGTAAAAATTCAAAATCGGCATTTATGTGTGTCAAAAAATTCTAAATAAAAATCCTAGATGTAGAAAATATAGAGATCTATCAGTGTGCAAAATTGCAATCCAAAAATTCGTATTATTCTTGGTTAAAAAAGATAAAACTGGCAAAATTTTAAATTTCTGAAACTGTGTATTGTTCACCACACAGATCCACCCATATGTCTTTTTTATCCAGCCTAAAATGAGTTGAAAATGTGCATACTTGAAGATCCTATTACTATCTACATATGTGTTTTTTTTCCGTATTTTTTGAAACTTAAAATGCAATTTTTAAAGTTTTAAAAATCGAGCTACACGTAGCCCGAGCTACAAAACACTACTCTCAGAACTAACTAGTGTCCTAGCGATGGAATTGGCCATCTCATTTTCTCAGGCTGCTAGCGACCGATCACAAGTCTGGACATACTAGGTGGTATGCCTGTATCCCTGTACACAATTTTAGATGCAGCAACTAAATGGAGATTGACGACAAATGAAGTGTTCTCAGTTAAATCAATGTATGCCGATTGTATGAATGGGCACACACTTTTTTTCATAAGTATTTATGGAAATTAAAAGTTCCACTTAAGATAAAAATATTCATGTGGTTTCTAAACAGAAAAGTGATTCTTACTAAGGATAACTTAGCTAAAAGAAATTGGAATGATGTAAAAAATGCGCGTTTTGCCAATAGGATAAGACTGTTGAGCATTTGTTTATTTCTTATCCCTTTGTACGTGATATTTGGAGATTGCCACTAGTATTGCCAATATGTTTGGCTCCTTAGGATGACTCCAACGGGCCGACGCATCGAGTCCGCGTCGGTCCGTCGCAGTCCGTTTTTGCGAAAATCATGGCCCAACGGGGCGACGCAAACGGACCACGGTCCGGTTTTCTGTCCGCCGCGACCCTGGGCCATCAATGCGTCGGGCGCGGACGCGCGGCGGACTGGAAACGCGTCCGCGTGCCCACGCGGCTGGTCCTCCCCGCGCCCACCTGTCACCGACACGGCGCCGGTCAGCCTCCCCTGGTCGGTCCTTTTTAATGCCAGGGGATAGGAACGGCCAGCCCCCACCTACTCCCACTGCCCCACTCCGCTCCTCACCGGCGACCAAACCCTAGCCGCAACCCTAGCCACAGCCCTCACCGGCGACGCAATGCCGCTACGGTGGCCCGGATTTGGCAAGGCCAAGAACGACGGCGAGGCCGGGACGTCGTCTGGCCGCCGCCGCCGCCTCCGCACGCCCTCCCCGACGCCACCATCTTCCCCGGAGCCGGAGGCCCCCGCCGCCTTCGAGCTCGCGCCGCCGGGCGCACAGATCGCGCGGCGCGACCGCGTTTACGTGCGACGCGAGGATTGCGAGTGGTACTGGGAGCACGCCTGCCCGCTGCCATGGCCAGATGTCAAACTCCCCGAGTTTTGGCATCTGAACCCGCAGCGGATCCCGGTGCCGCCCATGCCCACGAGTGAACGCGCCCGCGATCTGGAGGTGGAGCGCCGCCGCGCGCGCCTCCCGGCCTCCCTCCGCGACAACCCCGCCTACGCCGCGTCGTCCCCAAACTGGGACACGTGGTTCAGCGGCGAGCACAGCCTGCGGCGCCAGGCTTACTACACGCGGGCGCCGCCGCCGCCGCGGGCTAGCCGCTGGGACCTGCCGCCGCACATGCGGCGCCGGGACGCTCCGCCAGTGCCGCGGTCCACGCCGCGGTCCACATCGCGGTCCACGCCGCGGTCCCTCCGCATCGGCTCGCCGCCGCCGCCACCTCCCGTGACGATGGAGGTGGAAGACGAGCTCGCCGCCGCCCTCGAAGCCTCGAAGCACACCATGGTCGAGGACGAGCAGAAGCGGTGGGAGATGGTCCTCGAGGCCGTCGCCCGGGAGAAGGAGGAGGCCCTGGCGGCGCAGCAGGCCGCGGTCTTCGAGGAGCCACAACCATGGTGGCAGGTCCCCATGGACGTGGATCTTCCACCGGCGCCGCCCCTTCCAGACGGCCTGCTAGGGCAGAACTGGACCTGGAATGGCGGGAGCTGTGAGGTCCAGCGGGCGCCGCCCCTCCCGGAGCAGGACGAGGAGCAGCCGCCGACGCCGCCGGCCGCCGTCCACCGCGACAAGGCCCACCGGCGCACCTCTACCATGAGCCGGAGTACTTCATCCTCGACGATGAGTGAGGATGTGCCGCCGGAGTAGCCCGCGAAGGGCAGTTTTAATATTTTTTTGTTTTTAACAATATATGTAAAATGACCGTTTGTGTCCCTTCCCCTAATATACAAAAAAAAATAGGGGCGGACTCGATGCGTCGCCCCGTTTGGCGCACTGCGTAGGAAGGGGCGGACCAGGAGCGGACGCGCGTCCATTTGCCGACCCAAACGGACAAAACGCGGACCAAACGCGCGTCCGTTTGGGTCGCCGCGTTGGAGTCCTTAGATCCCATTCCTTCCCAGCCTCGCCGCCGCTCACTCCCTCGATCCTCACCGGGTCCACCGCCTCCGCCCTCTTCTTCGCCAAGCACCACGCCACCGTCGACCTCCCGATCTCCATCTGCACGCCCCCAGCTCCTGCTCCTCGGGAGTGAGGAAGAGTGGTGGACTCCTGATCTGAACCATCCGTCGGATCCATCCCCTTTCTCGCCGCCCCCTGCCGGACCACGACGCTCCGCCTGGTGCTGGCCCTCGTCGACGCCGCATCCAAGATCCCCCTGCCAGCAACCAAGCAGGAGCAGCAGCGCCTGCTGGACCTCGCCTCGACTCCGCGCCGCCCAGCGACAAGTGCCTGCAACACCGGAGCCCGACAAGGAGGGAGACAACGAAAGGTCCACCCTTTTCTTCTCCTCTTTTCTTTTTTTCCTGTCATGGTGTCCGAGTTAGTTCCCCACGCTTGCAAATCATATTTTAGCTACTGTAATCATCAACGCTCCCAGTCCCTCGGATAATAATCAGTGGCGGACCCAGGATTTCGCTACGACCAGGGCTAATTCCTAATAATAATCATATTTTAGCTAGTGTGAGCTAGTGTGACCCTTCTTCTCCTTGTAAGCAAATCCCGCAAAATTGAATCTTTTCTCACAGCTCACACTAGCTACCACCAGATAGTCTTGCACACATTTCAGCTTCCGTTTCTTCCCATGTGTCGCCGTTATCCCGCTGATTTGCAATTGTTTTGATTTGCGGTTGGTAGCACCAGACGAATTCCTGATTAATTATGCCGGTCGATGCAACCCTTTATCTTAGAATCATTCTGCACCAGGTTGAAGCTGAGTTATTATTTTTTTGAACTAGGACAACCTGGTGCAGAATGATTCTAAGATAATACGTACTAAAATGGAGTGTTTCTCTCTTCAGAATGCTGCAGATTGAGAGCTCAGAGGATCTCTAAAGCTCGAGATAGAACCAGATGGTACTAGCTGCACAATAATGCAGCCTTCGGATATCTCGAAGTCGGAGGGGTCGCCGCTGGATATGGAGAGAAACGGGGGCAGTCACCATAACTGTTGCCCGTCGCCTCTGCAGCCGGTCGCCTCAGCTGGTCAGCACTCCGAGAGCAGCGCCGCCTACTTCTCTTGGCCTACGTCTACCCTCATGCACGGCTCCGCCGAAGGCCGCGCCAACTACTTTGGGAACCTGCAGAAGGGCGTGCTGCCGGGCCACCTCGGCCGGTTGCCGAAAGGGCAGCAGGCCACCACCTTGCTTGATCTGATGATCATAAGGGCGTTTCACAGCAAGATCCTGCGCCGCTTTAGTCTTGGTACAGCCATAGGCTTTAGGATCAGGAAGGGGACATTGACCGACACGCCGGCGATCCTCGTGTTTGTCGCGAGGAAGGTGAACAAGAAGTGGCTTAGGCCTACGCAGTGTCTTCCGGCTGCCCTTGAGGTAGCTACACAGGATTCTAGTATATATTCTTTAGCAAATTATTTAGGAATTTTATAATCTGTTTCTTACTGTTCTATAAACAGGGGCCTGGAGGTGTTTGGTGTGATGTTGACGTCGTCGAATTCTCTTATTACGGTGCGCCCGCACAGACTCCAAAGGAGCAATTGTATGATGAGCTTGTTGATGGACTGCGTGGCAGTGATCCATCTATAGGTTCTGGCTCACAGGTCATATGTTTTTTTTTCACAGTTACTATCGCTTTGTTTCTCTTCGCATTTTAAAAGCAGTTGCACTGCGTAAGGCCGAGTCACCTTTGACCTGTTCTGCCAATGTATATTTTTACTTATTCATACGTTTATCAAATCGTGCATCACGGAGCCCACCTGCTTTGCTTACAAAATAACACTAGCACCGAAGAATCTGTTACTTTATTATTCAAGAATTTTTTTCTTTGCATCATAATCATTATTTAGCTGCCAGCTCTCGGTTTATGTATCAGTTTCATAAACTGACATTGTTGTTTCGTTTTTAATACTCAGGTAGCTAGCCTTGAAACATATGGGACTTTGGGTGCCATTGTGAAGAGCCGAAGTGGCAACAAGCAAGTAGGCTTCCTAACAAATAGACATGTCGCAGTTGACCTGGATTATCCTAACCAGAAAATGTTCCATCCCTTGCCCCCTAATCTGGGACCTGGAGTTTACCTAGGTGCTGTTGAGAGAGCAACATCTTTTATCACGGATGATGTTTGGTATGGTATCTATGCAGGAACAAACCCAGGTAACATGTTGTGTCATTACAGTTGATTGATATATATCAGTTAAACATTTCCACCATCAACTCTAGTCAAACTAATGAATGAATTATTGGTGATTCTTTCATTGTTTAGCATATACTCGTATCACATTCTAGCAGGCCCATCTTGCAGTCCATTCACCACTGCTTATTTCATGCTTTTACTGTCATTTGTTCTTTTATTATAGTGTTCTTGTTCCCTAAGTATCATTTACCTTTGTGATGCACCTGCAGAAACATTCGTCCGGGCTGATGGTGCATTTATACCATTTTCGGACGACTTTGACATTACTAATGTCAGCACTTCAGTTAAAGGAGTGGGACTCATTGGTGATATCAAGGCAATCGATCTGCAGTCCCCAATTGGCAGTCTCATTGGGAAGCAGGTTGTCAAAGTCGGAAGAAGCTCAGGTCTGACAACAGGGACCGTCATGGCATATGCTCTTGAGTACAATGATGAGAAGGGCATATGCTTTTTTACTGACTTTCTCGTCGTTGGGGAGAACCAACAAACATTCGATCTTGAAGGGGACAGTGGAAGCCTTATAATCTTAACAGGACAAGATGGTGACAAGCCACAGCCTATAGGGATTATATGGGGTGGAACAGCTAATCGTGGAAGGTTGAAGCTGAAAAGTGGTCAGGGTCCAGAGAACTGGACAAGTGGAGTTGATCTCGGGCGTCTTCTTGATCTCCTTGAGCTTGATCTGATCACGACAAGTGAAGGGCTACAAGGTTTGTGCTTTATCAACACTGAATAGCTTGACCAATGACCACAAATAGACTTGTTATAGCATCACCTTGATTTCCTCTTTGGTACACAGAGGCCCTAGAAGAACAGAGAATCACTCTAGCAGCAGCTAATTCTATCGCTACGGAATCATCACCCGTAGCCCCCGTCCAGGAAACCGAGAAAGTCGACAAGATCTACGAGCCTCTCGGGATCAACATCCAACAGCTTCCCCGAGACGGTTCCCCCAACTCGACGGACCAACCCAACGAGTTCCACGTCGACACGGTGGAAGGGATGAACAACGTCGAGGAGCGCCAGTTCATCCCCAACCTAATCGGCATGTCTCCGATGCGCGATGAGCAAGAAGGCAACGGCGAGCTGAACAACCTGGCAGAGCTGGAGAACTCGCCCGAGGATATCTGTTTCTCTCTGCATTTGGGCGAGCGGGAACCGAAGAGGCTCCGCTCCGAGTCAGCGAAGCTGGACATAGATTTGCAGAAGTAAGGGAACCGTGGTACGACACAGCCTGTTATTCATTCCATCATTGAGCTTTTGTAATTTGTATGCATTGTTATTGGAGGCGCTTCGGATCTATGCCAGCATTGGAAAAAATAAACATCTATGAAAACCTGCTGTATCTAGTTCAAGAAAGTAGTTTCAGTAAACTCCATTTTTGTGTCTACATTGTAGCAGTAAACTGCATAATTTAACTTGCCTCCGAACTCCTAAGCCAACTAATAACTACTTGGAACAGTATAGTAGCCTTATGAATGAATAAACGAAAATGTTGTATGTGTATTTCATAGAGTATATAAATGGTATATATTATGTGTATTTATCACTTGGCAAAGGCGCCGGTGTTTCGCGGAGGGCTGGGTTTTCGCAGTGGAATGACAGTTATAGAAGCCGTCAGAGAAAAAAGAAGCAGGAGGCAGACCGGTTCCAACGGCTAGAAAGAAAGAAGGAGGAATTGGAACGTTGGGTTATGCGGCAGCAGGAGCAACTAGACATAATTAGCCAGCAAAGGGCATCTTAGCGGCAGTAAGATCCTGCATTCAATAGTATCATCCCATCTCAGCGGAAAAGCAGCGTGGGTTCCACGGCGGTCCTTGCTGATCATGCTGCACTGATGGATGATGAACCGGTGGCTTGCTACCCCGTGGATGATATCACGGAGAGGAAAAATTGTGAGCTACATCAGTCAATGAAGAACATATTCTTCAAGGTGGCGGTCGGCTTTGCTTTACCAAATGAACCTGGAGTGCTACCATGGTTGTCAGAAAATGAACCTGGAGTGCTACCATGGCTGTCAGATTCCAGCTGGCTATGCTCGTGTCGGGGTGGATGAAGTTCTGAAGGGATATGAGACACTAGAGCTTGACATGCCTGGAGGTGAAGGGGAGACGACACTGGGAGAAGTCACGCATGGTTTCATTCTATGGAAAAATAAATACATCATGTTTGAAGACTCAGCGCCAAGGCCACCGACTTCTCCGAGTAGCAATCCACCTCTAAGTCCGCCCCTCCTCGAGAGGGATCCCAGCGCGAGTCCATCTTGATCTCCAGCGCGTCAGCCGACTCCGCCCACTATGTGGCTAAAGCGGAAGGCCACCGCTCTGTCGACTAGCACTAATCGGACAAAAGGTAAAAAGAAGAAAACCAAGAACGCCGAGGCTCCTGCCAAGTTACCTTACGAACTGACTGATGAGGAAAACAGAGAGGTCGTGGCTGCCGAAATGAAAAGACATTTTGCACCTAAACAACCTAGCCAAAGGAGAAAATACCTGAGAAATTCGTTCAGCACTTTGTGGAATTTCTTGAGCGACCATCGTCACATGTGGCTAATAGGCCATTAGACTATGACTGTTGTATTAAGAATTCATATAAGAAAGAAATGCAGCATAAGAGAAGTAGTGCAAGCGGGAAAAAGTTTCCCAGCTCGGAGAACAGGAAATACAATCGATACCCCGCTCAAGGTGTTTCCCGATAAGACATATACAACGACATTAATGGTCTCAGTGTTGCTCATTTCATAGGCAACGCACATATCCACATGGCTGATCTAGCATGGAAATTTGTCCCTGGGCAGCCTCTGGTCAGACCTGAGGAGGTCCGGCATCTATCAACACAAATGCGAAGATTGCATGAGTGGTACATGGAAGTCGCAAAGGAAGGGTGAACCATGCTCTGGGTGGTAGTTAAGAAAGAGCATTACTTCAATGAAAACCAGATATGTATTGAGCTTGAAGAAAATTTTCAGTTATTCAATCAAGACGCCCTCGACAAATCTATCGTCAGTTGTTATTGTCTGTAAGTGATTTATTTCTGTAATTTAAGTCTCTAACTCAGCTCGTTCATTGCCTGTAATTATCCTCACTATATTATTTTGTACGCTATTATGTAGAATGAAGATTCAAGAATGCAAAAGAAGGAGAACCTATGACATTGGGTTCATTGACCCATATACCTTTAATGAACATAACATACGAGAGCACGCCATGGACACAGAGGCTAACTTGCTAATGTTTTTAAAGGAACAAAATCATATCACAGAAATACTATGGCCTTACAACTTCAGGTGAGTGTTACTGTCTTGTACACATTCTATTTTGCTTACTACATGTTAAGTGTAATTGAAGAGTTATGCATGCTGCATATATAAACGTGCGCAGCTTTCACTGGATTCTGCTAATCATTAGAGTTGACGATGGAAGGGTTGAAATCATGGACTCATTAAATAAAGACTCTGAAGAGTACCGCGGTGTGGTTTTAATGCTCCAGAAGTAATTTCAATCATTATCGCACTATATCGGTCTCTTTCGTTCATTTCCTGATATCAAGTAATTAATAACTCATTTATTCATTTTTTTGTCAGCAGGTGTTGGGAACAGTTCATCAAGGAGGTTGTCGGTGCATGGAAATCGCAACTGCATTTTCGACGGATCCCAGTAAGTAGTACTAGCTAGGTCCGCGCATCTCTTTAATTCTAGTTTCAATACCATTATCATGCTTGATTATTATTTGATTGAATTCTATTCTCGTAAAGTGCATGAGACAGGAACAAGAGACTAATTTACGTGCATACTACGTTTGCGAGTTCATTCACATGATGACCAGTGAGCGGAGCAGAGATGTAAGACAAATTGAAGTACCTAAACACTATTCACAATTTTATTTTATTACCATCAATGGTGTTGAGTTTCATTCTTTTTTTTAATGATGATTTGATATATATACACACAAGTCACATATTCATATTGATCTAGATCGAAGAGATGCGGAACTAGCTCCTACCAAAGAACCGCCTAATAGCAATTCAAGAGGAATTGGCGGGATTTTTGCTTACGGAGGTCATATCTCCAGCCAGAGAATACCATTGCAGCTAATGCCTCCATGTAATTTAATGATCTCCATGTAATTAAATAGATATATATACCAAATTGTATATATATGTATGCTCGTAAGAGAAATTATATTATATATGCTTCAACGTGTATAGTATGTAGTAGCGTAGAATATGTACGTATACGAAAACTTGTTTGAAATGAAAAAGAATTGAATGGAAAACACAAAATAATTGAATGGAAAACACAAAACCCTAAACCCACCTGAACCCTAAACCCTGAAAAATATTTGAATAGAAAACACAAAAAACACGACCTGGACTAAAGGTCGTCCATCCCCAACGCTCAGCCGTGGCCACGTGGAGCGCCTTTAGTCCCGGTTCGTGGCCAACCGGGACTAAAGGACGAGGCCTTTAGTCCCGATTTCGTAGTTCCGGTTGTAAAACAGGGACTAGAGCCCCTTACCAACAGGGACTAGAGGCTATTTTTCTACTAGTGTACTGTGCAGGTATACATTTAAGTCTAGAATACACTGTGATCACAAGAGACAACGTAGCTCTCTTCCCATTTTTCTTGAGAGGGACTTCAAACGTTTGGCATTGCATGTTAACTCTTAGGTACCTCTCTCATATGCAATATTTGATGGGGAACGAGCTATGAAAACAAAATAAAAGATGTGCACAAGTTCAAACCCAGGTCACTGATGAGGTGCAGGTAATGGTCATACGCTTGTTGACCACGTCCACGTAGCGGAGATGTAGATGTAGTCGATGTCGAGAGTTATCATCACAATAACTCCACATGATCAAGCATCGAAGTAGACGACGCATCCAAGGTATCCACACATATCAATGTAGGAACATTGCATTGTCATGTGATCCAGCACAAAAACGGAGCGGGGAACCAACTTGATGGATCGAGCACTCCTAGTCGCCTTCTAGATTGGATCTAGAAGGATTAGATGGCAATGCTTTGCCATGAGAGATCGAGACGAGGCGCCTACGACAAGGCACAAGGCAGGAGATTATATAATTGGGAAATAGTGGGCTACATAGGGTAGTAGCTACGCACATGCATTCATCCATTGGATCCACTTAAGAGAGCACAAAATTCTAACGCGGGAGCATGCCCCAAACAATTGACGATGAATCTTGCAGTTTACCAATGGGGTCTATCGAGCACTATATTACACTAATAGTGTTCTCTCATAATTACTTGGATTCTCGTAACACTTTACTTATGCCCATGGTCAAGAAAATAAGACCATCAATTAATGATGCATTAGGTAGTCCAGAGGCTTGACTAGGGATTTTGTTGTTGTTTATTATTCCACGCATATAACTAGGTTTTCCTCTGAAATCTTATATTCCGATGTAAACATAATTATTAAAATAAAAAATAACAACTTTATTATTGCATGTAGGACATATTCTAACAATATTAACTCTTATGATTTCGGAGTGACAATTATTCCCAAACTCAATTTCAGAAAGGCAGTGGTCTGGGACTAAATTTACTATCATCCAAAGTCCATTGTGATACATATGTTTTACTAACACACAAGCGTAGTTTTTCGCCTAATATACTAATCATGATGTTGAGTTTATACATATGTTTTATTCTCAATGATAAGTTTATCCTTTCAACCAGAACAGAAGCTCAAACACCCAAAAGAGTAAATGAACAAGTAGAGTAAATATTACAAATTAAGCAAAGTAAAAGAGAGCTTAGAGGTATGAAGAAGAAGGACCAAAGTTCATGGGTTCACTTGATCTCATTAGGATGGTGGCATAAAATAAGGCATAGATATGACAAATAATGCATGATAAATACAAGTCCAAGGTCATGAGATTGCCTAATTTGATAGAATGTATATGGGCATAACATCAAATATCAAACAACCCCGCCTCCATGAAAGTATGCCGCTAAAACTCCCCCCTAAGCGCATGAGTCCACACTACGCCGTAATTTAGGTACAATGTACAGAGTATTGTCTCGATTTTTTACAATAAGTGATCATTAGACGACTACTTGGAAGTTCCTAGCCCTTTTTATCACTAGTCGAGTATCTTAAAATGGCTACAACAGTCTAAGTGTTTTAACTCTTACTTCACCAAACTAATCACACCACAAGAACCATTCCAACTAATGCACACCGTTCATTCCAGTGTTCTATCTGTTAGGTGTCCCATCCTAACATCAATAACGGTGAACAATATGGATCTATAAATATATCAAAGACAAAGATGATAAAACGATTGCATCTGTTTCAGTGCCCCTCCAATTCTCCTCGAACGATGCACTAGGCAGGCTTTGTTTTCTTCTCTGTCTCGTAACTTTATTTCGGTTAAGATGGAGTACTCAGCCGATGGGCAACGACTTATAACGATCTGGCAACACCAAGGTGGGACTTCGTCCTCCATTTCAGCTCCTCGGATAGTTCCATTGTTGGTCCTCATGATTTTTTCGAGATTTTTTTTATTGGTGGCTACATACATCACATTTCCTAACGCATCCCAAAGCTATGCAGAGTAATATCAACACAGATAAAAGTTTGGAAGAATGCTCTGGGTATGACCTTTAACTTTATCCAAACGATTCTTCATCACCACTAACCACAAAAATGCTAAACTTGCATTGTATATCGCACACATGTGGTGTAGTTTCTTTGGATCTCTCTCTCTATAAGCATATGCTCAAAACGTTAGTTACTAAGTGGGTATATATTCTGCAACAGTTGTTGCTCACAAGTCACAAGACACAACATAGCTCTCTTTCCGCACATGAATGCATTTCTTTAGAGGGACAGGAAACGGCGTGTAATGCATATTAACTCGTACACCCTCCATTCCACAATATAAGATGTTCTAGCTAGATCACATGTTGGCTAGGTGCAAAACTAGATGAGTGTACATACATACTAAAACATGTCCACATACATGTAGATACATGTGAATGTAGACAAAAACTAAAACATCTTATATTTAAGAACAGAGGGAGTATGTAGCTATCTCCATCGAACTATTGAATTAATAAATACTCTTTTTCTTCAAAAAATGTACTCCCTCCGTTCCAAATTAATTGACTTGGTTTTGTCCAAATATGGATGTATCTATACTTGTTTGATGTCTAGATACATCCATGTGCAACAAAATGTGTGTCAATTAAATCCGAACAGAGAGAGTACCTATCTCACATGCAGTATATACGAGTGTGATCCTAGAACCTGACTTGTTGCGCTAACATGTTCGACATAACGTAAAAATCACGTCATGCCGGAAAATTATGGTTGGACTGAACAAATAATGTGACATTATTTTTAGATGCGCAATCAAAGTTGTGAGTTCATTACTAGTGCCGCTGTCAGCAAGCAGCTTACCTTGTCCCACGTCACTAGCTCTCTCGCAACAACTAAACACACTGATATAAGAAAATAGGGGACGACAAGGACTCCTCGATCCAAATTTCAGAAAGACAATTGATTCGGATTAGTATTTAATCTCATCCAAAATCCTCTGTGATACACTCACACATGAGCCAAGTTTGCTCTCGCAGTACATCAGTTTTCTTCCCAATGGTAAGGTATCCTTTCATCCTGAAGAGTAGCTCAAAGACCCAGAACGGCGACTTGTTTTCGAAGGCGGTTTGAGACTGAACTTGACCGTTGGACCGGCCACATCTTGTACTGCAAATGTAATTAATTATGATTGCAGGAATCATCTAGATGTAGGAGCCCCACAATGATAAAACCCTTTAATTTCTGAAAAAAAAGCTCAGACAATAAGTTATTTTCTCTTTCAAGTTCGAAGGAGGCAATCATTGACTCAACTCAAGGTGTCAATGACAGGTTGGTACTATACAATTATACATGCAAACGTTTATTTTTTTAGATAAAGAGTATATATTAATATCACGAAGATACCAATTACACCCACCTTCTGCAACAACGCAATGCCCTAACGGTATTACGGATGCACACAGCCGAAAAAAGAGAGAAAAATTACAAAAAAGAAAAGTCCCGCTATAGTGATCAGATCCTAAAAACAGCGGTACTAACATCACCAAGACAGGACCAGAAATCCAGTTTCTCCAAAAACGACGCCTTCAAGAAGGAACAGTGCTAAGCGCTGTCATCGCCCGATCATAGATCTCAGGTTTTCACCCGGTAGACAGTCCTCGCTCTAAAAAACAATGCCTTCACTAAGGCCATTGCCAGGCACAACCAATTAAGGCCAGATCTTGGGTTTTCACCCTGAAGGATAAGACGTAGGACTTCTCCTGTGCAGTCGCCCCCACATACATGCCGCTGCTCGAAGTCTCAAATCACCTAGCCACTTCCTCATCGCCACAAAGACTCAAACCCCCATTGCTTGTCCTCAGATCTCGCCTTCCATGACATTCTCCGCCAGCACCATGGAACGAGAAAGCGTGCTCCATGATATTAATAGACAGCAGAGCTTCGAAGCGCTCCCTCTGAAACCAAACGGTCAGAGAAAAACATGGGTGCGCACGATCGAATACCATCCGATCCAGCAATTGCCAGGCATGAGGCGCCCAGTGGAGTTCGCCGGCGGAGCCTTCCGAAACACGACTGTCCAGCCAGATCAATGGGGATAGGCATCCGGCAGATTGCAACCTTGATGCGAGAAGAACCCTAGGACCAGCTCCTTTATTCACCTTGAGCACCCGAAAACAGGGGCTGAACGGAGGAGATCCAGCCCACCGCCGTCTTGCCAGCCGCCGGCACCACCTCGGTGCCCAGCAGCCGGAAACACTAGGCGCCCCGCACTAGCCTGCTACCGAGGGGCGAAAGAGGCTTGCCCGAGGCCATCAGGCCCGAACTGGCCGTCGCTCGCCACCGCGTCTGCAGGGGGCGGCACCGTCGCGAGGTAGTAGGGCCTCCTCGGTCACCGTCGGCTGCGCCTCCACCGGGATCCAGCGACACGCGCCGCCGCCGAAGATGCGCCCTACAGCTGCGTGCGGAGGAAGCCCCGCCGCCGCCGTCACCAGCCCGGGCTCAGGCCGACGAGACCTCTGGCGGCGGTGGGGAGGAAGGGGACGGGAGGGAGGGCCTGATACAAAGATACTGAACTTAATCAACTGGGCATTTATCTACACAATGCAATTGCTCTTGCCTCTGCCATGACCAGATTGTAACATGATCGGTAGGAGGGGAGTAATTGACCAGTACTGCTTCGTGTAGGATCTTAATATTCAGGTACCTTTGAGGCACAGGCACTTTAAAGATATTGCACAATTAGATCTGGAGTGCTGAGCGTAATGAAGCGGCGAATCAAGAATCGCTGCGGACGGAGGCCACTAAATGGGAGATGTATAACTTTGGTAAAAGGCACATGAGCTTCATGCCCAAAACTGAAAACAGTGAAATGCAGGGTCCAAGAGTTCAGTTCTCCCCCACATATGTAGCAAGATGCCCAGCAGGGCCACTGGGGAACACAACCTACTCGTATAGTCGAATTACAAGTTGAGCAGTACCAATTCTTCAGAAAACAAAAAACCTTAAAAATCAACTACCGCAGCTACGAAGTGAAAACAACGTAACTTCTCTAGTACTCTTCCAAACTCTGGCTCCGGTCTCAAGCATCAGGATCCAGCGATGACCGCTCTTCTGAAGAATACTTTTGTCGTAAGTCATATTTTTATACGTTTGACAAAAATAGAGAGAAAATGTCAACACGTACAACACCAAATAACTACCAGAAGATCCATTATGAATTATGTCTCGGTAGTGTATTATAAATGATGATATTTTTAAATATAGACTAAGTCAGATGTCTACAAAAAATGACTTAGGATATAGTTGTTACACGTTTATCCAGCAGGCACAACCTACTGCCAGTTCAGCAGGACCAATACATTTTTATAATTCTGACAAAGATTATAGAGAAAATGTCATGTACAGAACCAAATAACCACCAGAAGATCCATTCTGAATTATGTTTCGGTAGTGTATTACAAATGGTGATATATGTTCTTATAAACTAGGACAAATTTCTATGAAAAAATGACTTAGGCTATAGTTATAGGGTTATATTTTGAGAAGGAAGGGGTACATCTTTGCATATTTCGCCCGTTTGGTTGATTAAACACTAGTACAGGTGAACTAGTAGCCTGGTGTTATCTGAACATTCGGGGGACTATGTTGTTGGAACATTCAGGGGGGCGAAGAGTAGTTAGAGAAGGAGAAAGAAGAGCAGTTCTATGTTTGAAGATTTTTATACAAAAATCTACACGGATTGCACTGTTTGCTGCAAATTGAACTACCTGGCTGGGATCACGTACGTCATTCTTGCACAGCGATGATCCTTTTTTTTTTTGGCAAATTGCTTAGTGATGAGCAACCTATATGACATGACAGGAGTGGTTTTCTTTCAGTGATGTGTACTTAAACTATGGATTACAGCACACAGATCCGTCTGATGGTATTACAAATGCCCCTGTCAGGAAAGAAGCGTATCAACCACCTGAAGAGCGGATTTGGATTAGCAGATGGCCACCAAACCTTGTCCCATGTCCCTCTCCCAACAAATACCACGACGAAACATTTGGGGGCGACAGACAAGGACTTCCAAATCCCAATGTCAGAAAGGCCATTGATTTGGGACTAGAACTTACTCATCCAAGATCCTCAGTGGCGCAAGCCAAGCCAATTTTGCTCCTTGATGATAATGTCAATTTTATTTCTCATTTTTCTTCACACTCTCAACTTCATTCCATCACTCTCATATCATACATTCATTTTTCCCCAAGGAGGGAATCACTCGGCAGAAATACAAATTGGTACACAGATCCGTCTGATGGTATTACAAATGCCGTTGTCAATCAACCAGATGAACAGCGTTGTTCAAAAAAAAAAAAGATGAACAGCGGAGTCGGATTAGCAGATGGCCACCAAACCTCGTCCCATGTCGCTCTCCCAACAAATACCACGACGAAACATTTGGGGCGACAGACAAGGACTTCTGAATCCCAATTTCAGAAAGGCCATTGATTTGGGTCTAATTGTAGTATTTTACCCATCCAAGGTGTAACTAAATTATGGATTTTACCCACCCATGATAGGAGTGGTTCTCTCTTTCCATGATGTGTAATTAGACTATGGATTACAGCACATAGATCCGTCTAAGGGCATTACTAATGCTGCTGTCAGGAAAGCAACGTATCAACCAGATGAACATCGGAGTCTGATTAGCGGTAGATGGCGCCTAACCTCGTGCCTCTCAACAGATACACTGGCGAAACATTTGGGGGCGACAGATAAGGACTTGCAAATCCCAATGTCAGAAAGGCCATTGATTTGGGACTAGAACCTACTCATCCAAGATCCTGAGTGGCACAAGCCAAGCCAGTTTTGCACCTTGATGATAATGTCAATTTTATTCCTCATTTTTTTTCAGACTCTCAACTTCATTCCATCATTCCCATATCATACATTCATTTTTCCCCAAAGAGGGAATTACTCGGCAGAAATACAAATCGGTACAGTACAACACAATGCAATGCAAGGTATGTGAGCAGCAAGAACTGAAATTGATCACACTTCCAGCAAGGCATTCAGGGAGGACGAGGAGGAGAGGCTACTTGAGGTGGACGGTGGCGTTGTTGTTGGTGGGCGGTGAGGAGGGGGCCTTGTCCTCCAGGAGGAGCGGCTTCCGGACGACGTCGGCGTTGCTGCTGGCGGCCGTGTTGGGCGGCGAGGCCTTGCCCTCGAAGAGCTGCTTCCGGAGCACCTCGTGGAGGCCGTCGAAGAGCCTCTTCTTGACGGAGTCCATGGCGGACTCGAGGCGGTTGAGCAGCTCCGTCGAGTTCTTGTTGTACATGAAGAGGCCATTGTAGAGGTCGAAGCTGTCGCTGCAGGTGTTGTCCACCAGGCGGAGCAGCGTCTCGTACCCCTTGGTGTCGATGGGCGTGGGACGGAGGTCGAGCGTGGCGAGCATCCGGCCGACGGTGTGGGTGAGGAACTGCGTCTCGGCTGCGTGCGCGTCGTGCTCGGCGCAGGACATCTCCACCATGCGGCAGCCCTCGCGCTCGAAGATGTTGAGGAAGGTGTCGGCGCGGGCGCGGCGGGCGGGGCTGTCGCCGACGCGGACCTTGTCGAAGACGAAGGGGAGGCCCTCCCAGCCGAAGCAGGCCGACTCCGGGCCGAACATGGGGTGGGTGCAGATGACGTCGAAGTCCTCCGGGAGGGAGGTGAGGAGGAGGTTCTTGGGGAACTCCTTGACGGAGAGGACGTCGACGAAGAGGGTGTTGCGGCGGAGGCGGTGGAGCGGGAGCGTGCGGAGGACGGCCTCGGCGGAGAGGATGGAGGTGGCGAGGAGGACCACGTCCGGGTGGCACTCGCAGAGGTCGTGCGGGTCCTGGAAGTAGGACGCGCCCAAGGAGGCGGCGACAGAGGAGTAGTCGGAGCGGGAGTGGGCCAGGAGGGTGTGCCCCTGCCGCGCGAAGGTGCGGGCAAGGAACTGCCCGAAGTTGCCGAATCCGATGATGGCGATCTTCAGGCGCTGCCGCTCCTCCAGCAGCCCCGCCGCCCGGGACTCGTAGTCGAACGGCTGGGCGGCGTCGATGGCGCGGATGGTGGTGCCGCCGCCGCGCCGGGTGCGGAAGGCGGGGAGATGGCGGCGGGTGGCGGAGGTGGGCCACTGGAATTGGTGGCTCGCCGGCGGCGGCGGCGGGCGGCAGCGGTGGGGTCTGGTTGGTTGGTGGAGGCGGAGGGAGGAGGCCGTGGAAGACGACAGCATCTTGCCGCAGGCTGCCGCTTCCTCTGGGCCTCTGGTGTTTGGATCTGGGCTTGGCTCTGCTCCGCTCCGGGGACAATTTAAACAACCGTGCGATGCGAGGCTGCCAGCAACATGTGATTCATTTACTAGCCATTTTCAGTCAGAAGAGAGTTGACCCTCACTAAAAAAAATGGATACATACATTTGGCAAAAAACAAAATGAATGCGCATACACCATCGCCAACCTACCAACATAAACTGCCCCGTCAAAACAAAGGTCTTCATCGAGATTACCCTTATCACTTTTCATTATCACTTTTCATTGACTCGGATTTCACCGAAGACGAAGAGCGTTCATCTAGGAAAACCTCGTCGTAGTGGTCTCTCCCACGATGGCCCCTACAGATGACTATTCGTGCATAACACCAGACCGTATGTTCTAAATATGATGAGAAGCTCCGAAAATGAGATGTCCAGGACCTGGAACAAGAAGCCAGCTAACAATGTCTTTCAGCGAGTAAACCATCACACACCGTCGACGCCGTTGTCGCAGAAGCCACCACGCCTTTATCCGCATTGGGCGCATCTCCATGTAGCGGGAATGGGGCTACCACCGCACTCCATCACGACGAGCAGGAGATGAATCGCCAGTCGTCACCGCACTGAGGGGAAGTAGTCGAAGCATCATCCAAGTAGCGTGCTGCAAAGGTGGTTGATTCAGCGGGCTCCAATGATGGACGTGGTGAATGGCACCCTTCCAACAGAGAGAACGAGCGTCGTCACTGAGAACAAGTGGCAGCGGACTAGAGGACAATGGCAGCAATGAGGAGGACTAGCGGAGGAAGGCATCTAGGAGGGCTTGCAACGATGATGACGGGATTTAGGTCATGGGGGCACGTGTGTATGCAAGGTACAAAATGGAAACGGAAGATAGGGAGAAACAGAAGGAAATGAATCGTCATTGGCCTTGATACCCCATGGTGAACCAAAATCGTATGCCACACCGGCTCGATATGAGGGAAAAACACACAAAGGCCACCCACATTTTTTCGATAAAGCGAATATATTAATACCAAACAGATATCAACTACAACCTCACTCTGAAACAATATAATGTCAATAGTCGAGACATCACTGATGCACACAACCGAAAGAAAAATAAAGAAGAAAGAAAAAAAAACCGCCGAACTGATCGGCGAAACAACAAGAACTACCACCACCAATGGTCACACCCGGACTGCACAAAAATTTCTCCAATAACGACGTCTTCAGAAAGAGAACGGTGCACAAACACCATCGGCGCCTGATCATCAGATCACAGATTTTCAGGCACAAAGATCGTCACCTCCAGAAAGGCCACCCACATAGCAAGATTGAGAACTAAAGTGGATCAACTTCTGAGTTTGAGGACTAAACTGAACCTTTTTGACGAGTTCAATCGATATAGATGCATTTCACTCCATTGTAAATTGGCCTTGGAAAAAAACGTGGAGCTAAGCAGAGAATGTTAAATTAGCAGCATAAGTACACTCTACTGACAGCACATCACTGGCTTGCTAGCTAGTGGTGGTGGTAAACTCCTCCTGATCGAATCAATCTAGATCCAGTTTTGGTAGCCAATGGAGTAAGATTTCCTCAGCAACTTGTGGGAATCAGAACACGCCTGCAAGCTCCAATTGGCCTGCTCTGCCACGAAGATCTGACCGATCTGGTGATCACCTCGTATCTTTTGATGTTCATTATAGTACCTACCCTTTCAACTGGAGGTCTACAAACTAGAATGCATACATATGTTTATGATAACAGTGTGGCTAGACGTGCCTCAAGTCGCTTGCCATGTGGCACGTGTGTCACGTGCAGCAGGGTGTTTCAGTCTAACTATCGTGTCTCGCTCTTACAAGCGAGAAGCGACTGTCTAATTTTCTGCCAAGACCTTCTAGGGCAAAGCTTTCAGTTGCTTCCCTCAGCTTGGTTAAAATAGACATACAAGTAAAACAATATAAAAGACACTTTCCTCTCCTCTCTTCTCCCTCTCTGCTTTTGAGAGTCAGCCACCAGCGACGCCCAGATCCGGCCGCTCTCGCCGTCGGCGCTCGCGCCGGCTGGTGCAGAGATGATTTAGGGTGCCGGCCCGCTTTGTATATAGGTAGATTAAGTTGTAGTTTAGGTTTTGCTGTGTTCCCCGTGGCGGATGGCCCGTCTTTTCTTCCCCGGAGGGCTGCAGCTCCGACGCTTGGGCGCGGCGTCGAGCTCGCCATCGATCTGTGCTCCGTCAAGCTTCCAAGGTGGAGGAAACGCGGAGGCGAATCGACGACAGCTTTCTTCAATAAGCGCCTTCTCTTCCAAGTTCTGTGGATCGCTCTCCTTTTCCTGGCCGGCCTCGGTGGCGAGGGGGAAAAGAAGAGGGACACACAGCAGTTGGAGCGCAGCGGCTATCCTGGCGGCGAGGCGGATGCGCCGCTGGAGTACAAGAACCTGCCGTCAGCTGGAGCTCCATGGAGGAGGTTCTCCGCGTCAGGTATCAAGCGCCGCTGTTCTAATAATTGTCCGTTTTGTGTGGGAGCTCCTGGATCGAAGACGGCTACTCTTCTTTGGCGTGGAGGTAGCGGGAAAGAAGACTGGAGTCTTGGATCCACAGCTTCTTGGGGAGTTCTTCTGGCTGCAATCTTCGGAGTTCATCAATGGCGACGAATTTGCGTCGTCGTTATTTTCGGCCGATGGGGCCACTCCGAGCTGTGGTGCTGCTTGTGCCACAGCGTCTTCAACCTCCAGGCCGGCGTGCCATTGCGGAGGCCCCTCTTCAGCTCCACGGCGACGCCCTTCGTCGTGTCGTCTCCAAGTGGTTCCGTCCCCGGCGACGGCGCCGACGGCTGTCGTGTTGAGCTGTACGTCTCGCTCGGTGGAGAAGGACCTAATTGCGTTTCTTTCATTTCGGTTGAGGTCCTTTCTGCAAAAGCCAAGGGCTTGGTTGTATTTTTCTTCTACTTTGTAGTCCTTGATGTAAAATGTATTCCCACCGACTAATGCAGTCGGGATCCTTCGGGATCCCTCCCCTTGTTCAAAAAAAAAAAGGTAAAACAATATAGTCAAACAAGTGATAAAGATCAGCAAGAACTTAGTTTAAGCATGAATATCATACTCCACCGGACCACCAGTGTCAAAGCCTTGTTTCATAGAGAAGCTAAAGATGACTTGAAAGTGCATGTGTTGCCCCATGCGTGGTTTTGGTAATTAATGACAATCCTTATGGACTAATGTTTGCATTGAGATATACTTGTAGATTTTGTCCATAGGAAAAGATTGGAGTTCATGTGTTGGACTCTAGAAGATTACATGATGATCAATGCTCTATTCAAGGGTTTATATGAAGAATGGTCATGTGTAGAGTTGAGCATATTGCAAGCATGTCTTGAAGGATTCAAGACATCATCTTTGTGAAGATAGAGAAGATTATGAAGTGCAAGTTCAATATGATCTATCTCGGAAGATAGCATTTAATTGAAGTTTGCAATGGATACATGAAGACGGAGCTTAGCGAGGCTCTCCCATAATGGAGTATGGGGGAGTATTTGGAGAAGTCTTCATCAAGCATGTGCTAGCAAGCACAATCAAGAAAGGTGTTCCAACTTAAGGGAGTCAAGATCGTCATCATCTAGCTCAAGTGGAATGCTCAAGGCAAAGGTATGATCTTGATAGGGTTTCTATTTTACCGGTCTCATGGTGTTAGTGGGAGACCGGGTTATAGGATAGACGGCGTACTATCAAGAGGGGCTCTCAAGTGAGTAACTTGATCGCATCTTGATACGTCTCAAACGTATCTATAATTTCTGATGTTCCATGTTGATATTATACCAATTGTTACATGTTTTATATACACTTCATAGCATTTTTATGCATTTTCTGGGACTAACCTATTAACAAGATGTCACAGTGCCAATTCCTGTTTTCTGCTATTTTTGTATTCCAGAAAAGCTAGTCTGGAAATATTCTCGGAATTGGACGAAACTTGGACAGAACCTCCTATTTTTCCAACACGTACACGGAGTCCAAAGGAGAGATGGAGGGGAGCCACGTGGCAGCCACACCATGGGGCCGCGCGAGGCCCCCTGCCACGCCGTGGGGTGGTGTGGGCCCCACGAGCCTCTCCAGCCGCCGCCCTTTCGCCTATTTATTCCTCCCGACGCGAAAACCCTAAATACCCGAGCCATTATCCACGAAAAGTTCCAGAGACGCCGCCGCCGTCAACCCTAGCTTGGGAGGGTTCAGAAGCTCTTCCCGGCACTCTGCCGGAGAGGGGAATCATCACCGGAGGGCTCTATATCACCATGCCCGCCTCCGGAGTGATGCGTGAGTAGTTCATCCTTGGACTACGGGTCCATGGCAGTAGCTAGATGGTTGTCTCTCCACTTTATGCTATCATGTTTAGATCTTGTGAGCTGCCTATCATGATCAAGATCATCTTATTGTAATGCTACATGTTGTGTTTGCTGGGATCCGATGAATATTGAATACTATGTCAAGTTGATTATCAATCTATCTTATATGTTATTTATGATCTTGCATGCTTTCCGTTACTAGTAGATGCTTTGGCCAAGTAGATGCATGTAACTCCAAGAGTGAATATTTATGCTAGATAGTGGGTTCATGCCTCCGGTAATCTGGGAGAGTGACAATAACTTCTAAGATTGTGGATGTGCTGTTGCCACTAGGGATAAAATAACCGATGCTTATCTTAAGGGTGCGCCGTTAGGTCTAATGCATTTGTTTACATTACGCACATTACTTAATGCGATTATCCGTTGCTTGCAACTTAATACCAACGGGGAACTCGGATGACAATCTGGCGGTGGATTATTAGTCATAGACGCTGTTGGATAACGGTTTATGTATTTTGTCGTAATGCCCACATGAATATCATAGCAATCATCATGTCATATATATGCATTGTCATGCGCTCAATATTTTGTCAATTGCCCAGCTGTAATTTGTTCACCCAGCATGTTAGTTATCTTTTATGGAGAGACACCACTAGTGAACTGTGGACCCCGGTCCATTCTTTTACACTGATAATACAACCAACTGCAAACATTATTCCTTTTCATTCTCTGCAATTTACTACTGTTTTCCACACCATACGTTTAATCCTTTGTTTTCAGCAAGCCGGTGAGATTGACAACCTCACTGTTTCGTTGGGGCAAAGTAGTTTGATTGTGTTGTGTGCAGGTTCCACGTCAGCGCGCCACTGACAACCTTCAGAAGTGATTTCTTGTTCCTACTGGTTCGATTAAACCTTGGTTTCATACTGAGGGAAACTGCTGCTACACTGCTTCATACCTTCCTCTTGGGGTCTCCCAACGAACGTGTGATCCACGTCATCACATCTTTGTGGAGAGCTCAAACCTTTGCATACTTGGCATCATCATCTTTCTTGGTTCTTATTTGGCTTTTATCCATGTGAGAATTTAGAGCTTGTGTTCATCTCCATATAAGGCTCTAGTTCATCAAAAACGGATTTCATTTGAATATCTTATGATGTTTTTGATGTTGGAGGTTTTACCGGTTTGTCTTTTGTAGAGAGGTCAAACTCTCCTCTTGTGTTCTCCTCCTCACATGATGGACTATGATGTGTATATGCATGATCTTGTAGAGCTTGTGATTATCTTCGAAACAAGCCCAAGATCATAGAAAACGGAGTCCGGATGAAAAACTTGTTGAGTTTTTGTGCTGGAAATATTATCGATTTATCCGTGAGGAAAGTTTCACACCTTCCCATGTGTGTCAACTTAACTCTATTTATGATTCTTAATATTTCCACTTTTTGTAGGTGAAGCTCTTGTCGTTACCTTTCCAACAAAATTGGTTTCACATGATTTGGAGTTCGAACGAGAAAGTTATTGCATTTTAGGCTTTGCTGTTTTGCTGCTTTTCCTGACCGGAGTCTCCGGCGCCAGGACCGGAGTCTCCGCACCTCTGGGTCCGGAGTCTCTGTGGTTTCCTGTCCAGAGTCTCCGGTCCCTTACTTTCGAAGTTTCTCTGCCCCAGGTGTCGGCGTGTGCGGTATAGGGGTCCGGAGTCGGTCCGGAGGTGCCCCGGAGTCTCCGCCTCAGGCCGGAGTCTCCGCACCCTCTGGTCCGGAGTCTCTGCCCAGGCCGGAGTCTCCGGCCCTCCTGGACCGGAGTCTCCGGTGTAAGTTTCCTGCAACGGCTCTTTTTCTGGGAGGCATATAAATACCCCTCCACCTACCTCGAGCCAGCTAGCTTTTGCCCAGCATGATTTTCTCTCTCTTCCCACCATTGTTGACCTTGCAAAGCTTGCCTCTCTCTCAATTCCTCCCATGATTCTTGCATATCTTTGAGGGAAAAGAGAGAGGAGATCTAGATCTACATTTCCACCAATCCATCTCTCCTCTAAGTGAAGGGAACCCTTTCGATCTAGTTCTTGAAGTTTCATTTGTTGTGTTCTTCGTTGTTCTTCATCTCTCCTCCCCCCATAAGCATTAGTCGCTTGTGGTGGGATTTGAGAGTGAAGGATTTGAGCACTTGTGCTCTTGCCATTGCTTTGTGCATCGGTTTGTGCTCTCCACGAGGATTCGTGGAAGTTGAAAGCTTGTGAACTTGTTACTCTTGGGTCTTTGGACCCTAGACGCCTTTGTGGTGGTTGAGACCTTGTGTGGTCACTTGTAACCATTCGGGAGCCCCCAATCCAATTGTGGGTTGTGCCCCGGGTTGTTGTTGAAAGGCTCCGGATTTCCGCCTCGAAGGATTCCGATAGTGGAAGGTGAACCAATCCTT
Source organism: Poa pratensis (assembly GCA_947311845.1). Taxonomy (NCBI): domain Eukaryota; kingdom Viridiplantae; phylum Streptophyta; class Magnoliopsida; order Poales; family Poaceae; genus Poa; species Poa pratensis. Next base: position 19,461,545 of record CAMZMU010000089.1, read on the forward strand.
TGTGGTGCGGTTCATCGGAGAATAGGGTGAGCCTTTGTGGCGTTGAGATCGACCTTTGTGGTGCCTCACACCTCTCCAACGAGACGTACTCCCCTGAAAAGGAGGAACTCGGGAATACATCCTCGTCTCCGCGTGCCTCGGTTATTTCTATACCCGAGCTCTTTACTTATGCACTTTACATTGTGATAGCCTTCGTGCTTGAAGTATTCTATTGCTATCACCTTGTTGCTTGTCTTGCTTAGCATAAGTTGTTGGTGCACATAGGTTATATTTAGGTTGTTGGCTTGTTAATTTAAACACCTAGTTTTATTCCGCAATTATCAAGCCTAAACCGAAAAGTTTTAATCGCCTATTCACCCCTCTCTAGGCGACATCATTGTCCTTTCATGACTCCAACGGGCCAAATCACGGGGGGCGACGCAAACGGACTGAGGTCTGTTTTTCTGTCCGCCGCGACCCATCCTCGGCCCAAATTTGGGCCAGGTTTGCGTCGGCCGCGGACGCGCGCAGAGCGCTCTTCTGTCCTCCCCTAGTCCCCCCCTGGCCTGCGTACCAAACCATTCCTCACCCCAATCTCCTCCTCCTCCCTCGCCCCTCCCGTCGCCACCCCGCGGTCGCCACCTCGATTTGGCACTGCAGGCCATTCCAGGGACGTCGTCTGCTGCTCATCTTCCCCACCGTCGCTGGAGCAGCTTCCTCCCCGTCACGATCGGTGAATCTTGCAGCCATCTCTCTCGCAGCGCCCACGACACCAACGCCGCCCACAAGGTGTTCGGCCGTTTGCCCCGGCAAAAACTCAGATACGAACTCGGCCATGGATAGCTCTGATGAGTGGTACTACAAGAACTACATCATGTATCAGTCATCATCGGACGATTCCTCCGACGATGAGAGTGACGGCCTGGTTTCCACCCTCACCGACAATGAGTACATAGAGAGGATGCGGCCGGTGTTCCGAGGGTCGTTGCCGGGCCGTTCTCCTGCCTTGGACCGGAACAGGTCAGCTGGCCATGTCCAGCTCTATGGGGACTACTTTCGTCGGGTGAAACCCACATATCCTCCTAAGATTTTCCGGCGCCGTTTCCGGATGAGAAGATCATTGTTCAATCGTATCCGGTTGGGGGTGATGCATTTTGATGATTATTTCATATGCAAAAGAGATGTGTGTGGTGCCCTGATAACCCACAAGTATAGGGGATCGCAACAGTCTTCGAGGGAAGTAAAACCCAAATTTATTGATTCCACACAAGGAGAGACAAAGAATACTTATAAGCCTTAACAACTGAGTTGTCAATTCAGCTGCACCTGGAAAAGCACTAGTAACAGGGGTGATGTGAAAGCAGCAGTAATATGAGAGCAATAGTAACAGTAACACAGCAGCAGTAACACGGAGGCAATGACACCAGAAAATAGTTGATACTACTTCTAATGACATATAGGACCAGAGAGCAATAATGATGACAAATGGACCGGGGTTCCCAGCTATCTACACTAGTGGTAATTCTCCAAACAAATAACAGGTGTTGGGTGAACAAATTACAGTTGGGCAATTGATAATTGTAAGGGCATGAAAATGCATGCTTATGATTAGATAAGGTTTACTGTAGTATTTAATTGGGCATTACGACAAGGTACACAGACCGCTATCCAGCATGCATCTGTGCCTAAATAATCCACCTTCCGGTTAGCATCCGCACCCCTTCCAGTATTAAGTTGCAAACAACAGATTATTGCATTAAGTATTGTGCATAATGTAAACAACACATTCATCCTTAGACAAAGCATTGCTGTTTTACCCCTAGTGGCAACAACACATCTACAACCTTAGAACTTGCTGTCACTATCCCAGGTTAAATAGAGGCTGAACCCAACTATCTAGCATAAATACTCCCTCTTGGAGATACAAGCAACTACTTGATCAGGGTAACCACAAGTACCGGAGAGCATGCAAGATCTTAAATAAACAATAGTATGATAATATGATGAACAATCTGATCATAATGTAACAATTCATCGGATCCCAACAAACACAACACCAATTACATCATATGGATCTCAATCATGTAAGGCAGCTCATGAGATCATTGTATTGAAGTACATGGGAGAGAGAGTACCAACTAGCTACAGCCAAGAACCCATAGTCCATGGGGGAACTACTCACAAACCATCATGGAGTCGAAGTGGAGGCGGTGGAGTCGATGGAGATGGCTCCGGGGGTCAATCCCCGTCCCGGCAGGGTGCCAGAACAGGAACTTCTGACCCCCGAAACGAGGTCTCGCGATGGCGACGGCGCTGCAGAAGTCTTTCTGGAGTATTAGATATATATCTAGGGTTTTCGCGTCGGGGTGACTAAATAGGCGAAGGGGCAACGTCGGTGGCGTCCCGAGTGGGCCAAACCACCTGCTCGCGCCGCCCCCCTTCCAGCCGCGCCAAGAGGTGGTTTGGAGGCCGTGGGCCTCCCCTGGCTTGCCCTTCTGGCTTCGTGTGTCCCTCGGAAAAATAGGAGGTTTGGCTTTTGTTTCGTCGAATTCCGAGAATATTGCCCGAACAGCTTTTCTGGAACCAAAAACAGCAGAAAACAGGAACTGGCACTGTGGCATCTTGTTAATAGGTTAGTCCCAGAAAATGTATAATAATGATATATAATGCATATAAAACATGTGACAATGATACATAAAACAAGCATGAAACATCAGAAATTATAGATACGTTGGAGACGTATCATGCCCTCGGCTTCTCGTCCTATCAGAAATGCACGACCGCATTTCACATGCTTGCATATGGAGTTGCCGGTGATCTTGTTGACGAGTACGTGCGGATGAGTGAGTCCACGTGCCTAGAAGTAATATACAAGTTTTGCAGAGCCGTGGTGCAGGTGTTCGGCCCGGAGTACTTGAGGGAACCCAATGTTGCGGACATGACCCGACTCTTGTCCATCAACAAGGCCAGAGGCTTCCCTGAGATGATTGGGAGCATAGATTGTATGCACTGGGAGTGGAGGAACTGCCCATTTGCTTGGCAGGGGCAGTACAAGGGCCATGTTGGGGCGTGCACGGTCGTACTTGAAGCCGTGCCATCACAAGATTTATGGATTTGGCACTCGTTCTTTGGCATGGCCGGCTCGCACAATGACATCAATGTGCTTCAGCGGTCTCCGGTGTTCAACAGGCTCTCCAATGGCCAAGCACCCGAGGTGACATTTGAGATCAATGGCCAGGAGTACAAGAAGCCATACTATCTTGCTGATGTCATTTACCCTACATGGACTACATTTGTGAAGACATCCCCAATCCAAATGATGAGAAGAAGAAGAAGTTTGCCAAGGAACAAGAAAGTGCTAGAAAGGATGTGGAGCGTGCATTCGGTGCCCTCCAGTCACGATGGGCAATTGTTCGACACCCTGCTGGAACATGGGAGAAGGACACCTGTGGGAGGTGATGACAGTTTGTGTGATCATGCACAACATGATTGTGGAGGATGAACGCGATCAGAGTATGCATGATCAGGCATGACAGTTTCAGGTGAGTTGGTTGAGCCCCAGGGACCGTCCAAATATGCTCAGTTCCTCGACTTCCACCGTGACGTTCGTGAGAAGGCGACACATGTTCAGCTCCAAAATGATTTGGTGGAGCATCTGTGGCAGCACTACGGAAACCAGTAGTTCCATTTGATGAACTACTGATTTCCTATTTATTTGATTTGTAAGACTAAGTGGAACAATTTGTTATTTGTGAAACAATTTGTATTATTTGCTGAATTATTTGGATTGTAATAAATATTTGCTGAACTATTTAGATTGTATTATTTGTATGGTGTGATTGATTTTATTATGTTTAAAACCCTGACCGGGAAAAAATGATCAAAACCCTAGCCAGGGAAAAAAATGATCAACACCCTAGCCGATCGGACACAATGCGTCGGCCCGTTGGGTGCAGTGGCCAGGAAGGGGCAGACATGAGCCGGACACGCGTCCGTTTGCCGACCCAAACGGACAAAACGTGGACCAAACGCGCGTCTGTTTGGGTTGCCGCGTTGGATTCATCCTAATAACATAGCACAATGTATTATTGCACAGAGAACATTTGTGTCAGACCAAGAGAAATTTCACAAGAATGACTTTCCCACAACAACATACACAAGTTTCAAAAAAGATCTGAACACGTACAAAATACAATAACACGATAATATGATATACAACAAAAGGCACACCATCTCTTCCCTCGGGTGACAAAATTCAATCACAAAGTGCAAATTATTATCGCGTCTCAGAGGAGATGGTGGTGATCCAGAGGTAGCAACTAAATCCAGCTGACATGGTACCCACCTCCGAAGGAACCAAGTACCTATCTATCTAATACAATCACAGCAACAGCAAGGCTGGTTGATATCTTCTGTGGCGAGACGCATATAATGTCCAACCAAGTACCTATCTATCTAATGCAATCACAGCAACAGCACGGCTGGTTGATGTCTTCTGTGGAGAGACGCGTATAATGTCAAGCACTGCTGCTCACCTTCTTCTACGACGACGGTGGTGACTATTGCGCCGATCAGAATCCGAATACTCAGAAGTACTTGGATCGGAGTAGCGTGATTTTTCCCTTGGTTTCCTTGAACGCCTACCGCTTTCACGAGTGCTCAAATCAGTATATTCACGTGTCTTATTCAACCTCCGTGAAGGCCTATTGCTGTCAGGAAAATCTGGCATGTCGCGACGTCTCTTTTCCCTTGATCTCCTTGAATGACGGTTGTTCTCGGAAGAACTTGCATCACTGTGGGATGGCTTGTCCTGCCGTCGTGTTGGATGCCACCTGCTCTCGGAAGAACTGGAGTCACTGTAGAGTTGCTTCTCCCTCGAATGCCTCTTGCTCATCGTGTAGCCTTTATCTCGAGAGAGGGAAGATGGTTCAGTTTCTATCTCCGTTTTCTTCTTCCTATGCTCGCTCCTAGGATGCCTTCTTGTGTCGACTTCGACTTCTGAATCAGAAGAGGAGTATACCAGGTGTTTCTTCTTGTGTGTGTGCTTTGACTTCTTCTTGGCTTTTCCTTTCGCATCTTCCAATTCCACATCAGAAGATGATGATTCAGAACAATGTTTTTTCTTTCTCTTGCTTCCTGATGTCCAAAATCTTTTCTCAGGTTCTGAATCAGAGGATGAATGATGACTGCTGTGATGCCTTCCAGATTCCGACTCCTTATGACTGCTTTTTCTCTTCGAGCGTTTCTTCGATTTACTCGTGGAGAAGTTGGTAAGGAGAGCCGGAATGTCAATATCACCAAGAAATCCTAGAATACAAGAATGTAAGCCAGAATACTTGCATAAATTTAGCTAACAGTATAAATCTTCATGTGAGAGTGGCAATAGATATTATCCATGGTTTAGAAGTTATACCTCCATATTCATCAAATATATCTTCTGCTACAATCTGCTGGTTAGGATCATCCAGGTTATATCCGCCTCGAGGAGGGCTCATGCCCGGCTTTTGCTTAAGCTCCCATTTCAAAGGCTGGCACATATTTCTCACATTAAAGCTGAATTTATAAATAAATTACAACTAGAGAAGAAATGTGTCTAATGTGTTTCGAAGAACGTATGTGTGCATCCACATCACAACATAACCATAGTTATATGTCATTGAAACAGATTCCAGTTAAATATTCAGCTCAGAAGTTAATATATGCCTATCGAAACCCACATGATAACACAGTGTTTGAACTTTCAAGATCACTGATCTTTACTATAAAAAAATAAAGAGCAACAAAGCTAGCACATATATTACACCAAGGATACAACAAATCATGGAATTATCAGTAGATTATCATCAAAGACAAAATCCTATGCAGTCATGGACTGAGTGGGAAAGGTCAAATCAGCTATACAACCATTCAACCAGTAGAACAGATACAGCTCACTACTTGCAGTTGCAGATTCCTTATTTTGATGCAAAACTGCAAATGAAGTAAACTTTCAATAGAAACATCTAACCTCACTTGAATCAGTCTGTGCTTTTATAGCTGTAAGTGGATCGTCCCTTTTCAATCGACTCTCCTCATTAGGCATGATAATATCCTTCATGGGACATTCTCGGTCACCACTCTGATGGCCGAAGTTTCCACATCTTAAACATCTAACGTTACGGACTTCAACTCCAAATGGTTTAGGTCTAGCAGGGGCACCTGTGTCCAACCTGAGATTAAGAGCAAAGCATGATCAAATCCGTGAATTAGCAGTAACCTAAGGAGATCATGCTCTATTTGAACGAAAAAGAACACGCAGAGGAATGGCAGATTAAGGAAAAAACTAACATAAATAGACAGTCTGTTGGCAGTTTATGAGAGAGTGGGAACAAAAGAAATTCAATGTTTCATTTAACATTATTGTTAAAGCATCAGCATAAAATAATGAGACAAAGTACCTTGGAGCATTTTTCAGAACTTCAAATTCTTGCTCTGTTGGCAATGAACGGCCAAACACGTCTTTCGGCCTACTCCTTTTCTTATCTGGGCCTGACTGAGTCTTGTCGAGTTCATTGTCAGGCCTGCAGCAAACATATCATACAATCAACCGAGAAAAATAGGGCACCAAATAACTTGACATCTACTTGATCAAAGAAGCAAACTAAGTTCATTCAAAAATGCCTTGGAAGACAGGCAACTGTGTCAGACCAAGCTTTTAAAATGCTACAGTGTAACCTGGGAAAGAAGAAAGGTTAGTGCCATTACATTGAAGAGGTACTTGCAGCTACAGCATCTTCAGCGGCATCACCTTGATCCAACTTCCTCTTCTCATCTTCAATTTCAGCAGCTTTTGCACTCTCTGGATTGTATCCAGGTGGGCGGACGTACATGAAACTCACAGCTTTCATTATCTCCATCTGAAGTTGTAAAGCAAATTGCAAATTGATGACAGCAATTCTCCATGGGTGATAAAAGTAGAATGTAATGTTGATATATATTGGATGCTTTTTATTACAGAGTACAAGTACCTAAAGATTCCTCACAACTCTTTGAAGCAACCAGAGCTGGTAGAGGTATCAAAGCACTGGTTAAATCTGAGGGGAATTATTCTAAGTGCAGAGAATTGCGACAAAGAAGTGTATTTTCTCATTTCTTATCTAACCTATAGTTCATATACTGGGCAATATATTTGAGAACCGAACTTTAGATAAGATAAGACAAGAGCATTGCTGCACTGTCGCTGGTTTATTTTTTCTCATTGCACAGCAATCTGCACGAAGCAGCTAATATCTGGCCAATTACAAGGTTCATCATTGTGGTGAACGAAGCGGCTATCAAAATTAATATAGGCAAAAAATATCATTCCTTCAGTAACACACCAACTTCAGTCATTCATAAAGATTCCTCACAATTCTACGAAGCAACCAGAGTTGGTATGCATCAAAGCACTGGTTAGTTTGAGGGATTTATTCTAGGTGCAGTCAAATCAGGGAGTTCTTGGCGGTTATCTTGACTATAAAATAACAGAAAATGAGGAGACTCTACAGCATGCATCGACTAAATTAAGGAAGGGGCTGGCTAACTACAAAGTTTCATCATTGTGGTGAATGTGAAGCCGATATCAAAATTAATGTTAGGCAAAATCATCTTTTTTTTTCAGCAACACTCCAACTTCAGCCATTCATGGGAATTGGGATTGACCAAAAATATCAAAACCAAAGCAAGTTCTTAAGAGGAAATCTTGTGAGGGGTTATCCACCATGTCAGCTGAACAAATTGCATACAACGAATAGTGTGTCACTAGTTTTTCCAGTAAGGCCTGTTTGGTATGGTTGTATGAGCTAAATATCTGTGGCACACAAAGGTTTACAACCATTGCAAACAGCCCCTAAAGCTCTAGCTTAGGCCATTATTCGACAGGATACTAGGATCACGGCACGATTAATCACAGGAAAGCCTAAATCAAAATGAACAAAACAACGGAACCATCTGCTCTATTGGGATCACAATATTTCAAGCTAGTCTCTATGAGCAGCAGACGCACGTCGCAGGGATTAAAAGAGACAAGGGCGGGGTATGTACATAGCATATACCTTCTCCTTGTCCTTCTTGGAGAAGAGGGCGGTCTGGCGGAAGAACTCCTGCTCCTGCGCGAACTCCCGCTGCACCTCCTCGTCGCGGCGCGCGCGGGTGGTGTGGACCTGCTCGGCGATCCACTTGCGGCGCTGGTTCGGGTACGAGAGCGGGTGCCATGGCTTCTGGTTCAGGAACGAGTGGCTCCACGCCGTCCCGGACTTCTCCCTCAGATCCACCTCCCCCGCCGGGATCTTCCGCCCCAGCCCGCCGCCGCCGCTCCCCTCCACCCCCTCCTCCATCTCCCCACCAATTCGCTCCCTCCCCTTCTGTTCCTCCCAGCTCCCAAATCCCAATTCCCCCGGCCGCCGAGACGATGGGTTTTCTGTGTCCAGTGGGCCGGTCCAGCCGGCCCATGGAAGAGGCGGTTTGGAGTCTTGGAGACCTAGATCTCCAGAGTTTCCCTAAAAAAAGACCTAGATCTCCGGAGTAAATAGTACTGCACCGCCGCGGCGCCGCCCATCCAGCCAGACGCGAGAACAGATGGCGATCACTTCCACCGCCCGCCTCCACCACCTACCCCAGACCTGCCGCCGGCTGGCGGCTCTCACCAACCTCCAATCTGTACACGCCTCTACAGTGACTTGCCGTTGGCGTGGGCGGCGCCTTCTTGCCGTGGCTGCTTCTCCGCTCTCCGTCCGCGCCGTGTGTGCGACGGACGCCGCGTTCGACAATGGGTCCGGCGCCGTTGAAGAGGATGAGCATCCGCGCCTGAAGATCGCCATCGTCGGGTTCGGCAACTTCGGCCAGTTCCTAGCGCGCACCTTCGCGCGGCAGGGCCACACCCTCCTCGCCCACTCCCGCTCCGACCACTCCGCCGCCGCGGCGGCCCTCGGCGCGACCTTCTTCGCCGACCCGCACGACCTCTGCGAGTGCCAGCCCGACGTGGTCCTCCTGGCCACCTCCATCCTCTCCGCGGAGGCCGTCCTCCGCTCGCTCCCCGTCCACCGCTTCCGCCGCAACACCCTCTTCGTCGACGTCCTCTCCGTCAAGGAGTTCCCCAAGAAGCTCCTCCTCACCTCCCTCCCGGAGGACTTCGACATCATCTGCACGCACCCCATGTTCGGCCCGGAGTCCGCCTCCGACAGCTGGGCCGACCACCCCTTCGTCTTCGACAAGGTCCGCGTCGGCGACTGCCCCGCCCGCCGTGCCCGCGCCGAGGCATTCCTCGACATCTTCGCGCGCGAGGGGTGCCGCATGGAGGAGATGCCCTGCACCGAGCACGACGAGCTCGCCGCCGAGACGCAGCTCCTGACCCACACCGTGGGGCGCATGCTCGCCCTGCTCAACCTCCGTGCCACGCCCATCGACACCAAAGGGTACGAGGCGCTGCTCCAGCTCGTCGAGAACACCTGCAGCGACAGCTTCGACCTCTACAACGGTCTCTTCATGTACAACAAGAACTCTATGGAGCTTCTCAACCGGCTCGAGGGGGCCTTTGACTCCGTCAAGAGGAGGCTCTTCGGCGAACTCCACGACGTGCTCCGGAGGCAGCTGTTCGAGGGCTCGCCGCCGTTGGACAAGGGCTCGCCGGATTCCTCCTCTGCCACCGTTACGGCCGACCGTGACCGAGACGCCCACGATGAGCAGTCGGCACAATAAATAAACGACCTTTATATCCTGACACCGGTCTGCTCCATGGACCGTGATCCTTCACTCATGAATGGAGTCAAGTAGGGTGTATTTGGTAGCCCGTATGGGCTTTCTCATCTCATACATGCCCACTCTAGCTATACTTACTAGGTAGGAGTACGAGTGTGTTCTAATGTGTGTGTTTGGTAGCCCGTAGTGTAGCTCGTATTTGCTTGGTACACAAAAATTGTTGACCAACATATAATCTTGATAAATATTTTTGCAAATCTTCTGGCTTCAGTTTGTGTTTATGGCTATTTGTTTAGTGGAATAAGTATGGATGAGAAATTGAAACAATCATATCAACATAGAATATTGATAAAAACGGGACTAGAATTGAAACAAACATAACCAATATACTGAGTAAATTATAAAAACCTACCACAATTGAGGCTGAGTTTACAGGTCAGTACCAATCTTGGTGATTTTTTCGAAAATCTACCAACATTGAGACTAACGACAACACATAACACTGATTTTTGTCTAACTGCATTTTGACAGCAGTGCTGACCGATGGGACCCACCTGTCAGGGCTGACTAGGCAGCACACATGGACGTGGAGCTGAGATGGACATGGGGCCTACCTGTCAGCCCCTCCTCTTTCTCTCTCTCTTCCTCTCCTCTTCTTTCTCTGCCGCTGCCTGCTGCGTGCCCGTCACTCAGCATCTCCCATACGCGACACGAGTGCGCACGACCATGGCCGGCCTCCTCCCGCTCCTGTGTCACGACGGCGTGGCCCTCACCCTCCTCCACCCCGCCCGGACTCCCGCGTCGCACCATGGCTGGAGCTGCCGAGCTCGGTCTCGATCTCCTGCCCCTCACGGCCCGCACCCTTCTCCTCCCGGCACGACCGCGCTCCCCAGCTCGCCCTCCTCGTGCGTTCGTTGAATCTAGGAGCGGCGGGTTGCCGTTGTTGACGGAGACACAGCCGACAGCGTTGAGCTGTAACTCTACGAACACGTTGGCCGCGGCCAGCGCGTCGTGCCCCTCACGACGTTCCTTGTCTCCGGGCTACCACCGCACCGTGGTGTGCGCTCCGCCTGCCACCGCGCCGTGGCGTGCGCCATTGTGGATTCCATGAGTAAACTGGAATCCGTGCGCCATGACGAGCTCACCGGAGGACAGCTTCGTGGTGAGGGCGACGGAGGACGAGAAACATTACTAGGCCGTGTCCAGGGCCTCCCTAGGAACGCTGCTGTTTCAAGGAAGTCGACGGATGAGCTGGGACACGATGAAGGCGACGAATTGGACGTCGGCATCGACGTACAACGGCGGCAAGGCGCGGTCGTGGACGCCTCTTCGGGGCTCCTTCGAGCAATTCCTCCAAGGATTACGCTCCGCGCAGCACGGTAAAGCTGTGAGACATGGCGGCAGGGCTCGAAGATGTCTTGAGTGGCGGCGAGCATGGTCGTTGCCGGCGGTGTGCTGCTCGATCAGAGCTTGTTTCTGAGCATCCGAGGGAGGAAGATGTGGCGCCGATGTGGGCAACCGGCGGAGGACATATAGGGCTAGCTCGGGGACAAGTTTATAGCGGACATGAGGCTGGTACGGTGTCCTCTTGCCCGCAGGAAGTGGGAGAGAGAGAGTGGAGGAGGAGAGGAAGAGAGAGAAAGATGAGGGGAAAAGGTGGGCTGGCAGGTAGACGTCCAGCTCAGCTCCACGTCCACGTGTGCTACCTAGTCAGCCCTGATAGGTGGGTCCCATCGGTCAGCACTGCTGACAAAATGCAGTTAGACAGAAAATCAGTGCGATTTGTTGTCGTTAGTCCCAATGTTGGTAAATTTTCGAAAAAATCACCAACATCGGTACTGACCTGTAAACTCAGCCTCAATTGTGGTAGGTTTTTGTAATTTACTCCAATATACTCCTTCCGTCCGCGAATAAGTGTATTTATAGTTTTTCTCCTTCGTCAAACTAATTAAAATTTGACCAACTTTAGAGGGAAACGCCACAACATTTCTGACACGAAATTAATATTACTAGATTCGTCTTGACATGAAGTTTCAAAATATGCCAATTTGATTGTATATATGTTGTTACTTTTTTCTATAAAGGTTGTAAATTTTAATTAGTTTATTCGCAGCAGAAGTTGGTAGGGAAAGCTGAACCAAACGGGCCCTTATAATAGATCTTATCATATGTTTTCCTGAGGAAGATTCGTTTTTGAAGAGAATTGTCCTTATGAACATACCCACTAAGAGATAAACAAGTTGGTAGCATGTGTTATATTAAGTTTTGTAGCAAAGAAAAAGGTGGAACTTCGAAGTATCTTGTTAAGGAGGGTTGATGCATGACTAGGGTGGAGAAGGAGATGCGTTAGTTACTAGTTAGTCACTGTTTGTATAATTGTATGCTCATACAATATCATTTTACGAAGCACGAGTAACTAAGGGCATGTATAATGGTAGGGAAGACGCGCCTTCTCTTAGCCGTCCACATCATTTAGAGAAAGCAAAATTATTAGCTGTACAATGCATTATCTCTTATTGTCATCCCATACAATTAATGAGAATTAATTATATTTTAGTAGGAAATTGTAGTTCTAAGAGAAGACAAATAATACAATGGCGAAATTAGCCTTCTCTTATTTCGAAAGAGATCATCTCTTAGCTAAGGGAAGGCAACCTTCTCTTTCTTCATTCTCTCCTCCAAATAGACAAATATCCTATGTGTTAAGAGAAGGCTGACGTCACCCCATTGTACATGCCCTAGGGTGGAACCATACTGATTGTACATAAATAGTGGTGTTTTGAAGACGTTGCATAATCACAACATACTGACCTCTCTCATTATGGCAACGCTTGGAGATTTTTATGGTCATCTTGGAAACTTGATATACACGCACGAATATGTAACATCCGAACTATGTTAAGCGAGGGGTATTGGAGAAGGATATGTGAAAATCGATTGAGTATTTTCAGAAGCTTCAAGCTGAGAGTATTTTCAGAAGCTTCAACAACCACTTGCAAACCATCATGCTCGGTTGTGCTTTGCTTCTAGATGAAACAATTGACACATTCAAACCTAAATGAAAGCTAGGAGTCATGAACATCCTACATGGGTAATGACGGATCAGAACACATCAATGAAATATGCTATAGGCGAGTTGTTTCTCGATTTAGTGCATCGGTGTCGCTTTGGCACGCGATTGGAATTGTTAGAAAAAAGCTTCGTAGGTTGTTCATAACACGTTACAGTTTCAAGGAAGATTTTTTAGGGTGTACCTAAAATATAAAGTACAGTGTTAATGCATGATGCTCTTTTAGGGAATGTTAATACTTTGTCCAGGGTTAATAATAAACTTTTTTGTTGTTGCGAAACACAGTACAACACAGACGCTCACATACACGCGCATACACTCACCCCTATGAAGGTACACACGCACACCCTACCCCTATGAGCACCTCCGATAGACTGAGCCGGCGGATTGAGTCTTGAGATTAACGAAGTCACCACGGACGCCTCGCTGTCGACGGGAACGTCGCCTCCCACTGAAGAATATTCCGCCTAAATGAGAAACATCAGCGTCAAACCTGAGGTTTGAACTCTGGTGGGCTGGGGGTACAACCACCCACCTAACCATCTTGCCACAGGCAAGTTCTCGGGTTACAGTTTCAAGGAAGATTTTTTAGGGTGTACCTAAAATATAAAGTACAGTGTTAATGCATGATGCTCTTTTAGGGAATGTTAATACTTTGTCCAGGGTTAATAATAAACTAGCCGAGCCCAGGGTAAAACTCGGGCACCCATCCATCACAGTAACGTTGGGCCAAATCTAGCAATAACGTTAGCCCTTGCGAGATTCGGCCCATCTAGCTGCGATCTGGTTGCTCACGTCACGCATCGTCCAATCGCACCAATATCTCCAGGGTAAAGGGAGGAGCGGCGATCCGTCGGTGGCGAGGCGGACGGCCAAGAGGAGGACGAGCATGGCCGACGGGCTGGGCCTGTGCGACGCGGCAGCCGCGGAACCCGACCCCCTCCCTGACCCCGAGGAAGGGCAGCCAGATCTGGAGGAGGAAGACGAGCGCGAGACCGGCGGCAGCGACGAAGAAGAGGACGTCGACGTCGACGGCCTCGCCAGCTTCCTCGAATTCGAGATCCTCTGCGGATCCAGCGAGGAAGACCCTCTCGATGTAAGTCCGCTCGGCCGATCTCTCCCTTGATTTTTCGATTTATTTTTGTGAGTCTGGTCGTGATTGAGAATCGATTGCAGCAGCAGGAGGAGGAAGGCGAGGAGGAGGAGGAGAAGCCGGTGAGAGATGATGTTAGCAGGATGAGTAAGAGGAAGCAAGATTCGCAGTCGGGCGGAGATGGCAGCGGCAGCGAGGACGAGCATCAGAAGAGGGCGAGGAGGGAGAAGGGAAAAGGGAAGGCTTTGACTGCAGAACAGCCTCAGATTGACACGGGCATGTTCACAAATATCCCCGTGGAGCTGTTCCTGCAGATCTTCAAGTTCCTCTCATCGGAGGACCTCATCTCGTGCGCCCTGGTGTGCCGCTTCATGAACGCCGCCGCATCCGATGAGACCCTTTGGCGCCGTTTGTAAGTTCACTAAAGATTGTCCCTTTTATCAATTTTTGTATTCCGTGCAATTACCCGACTAACATTTTCGATGCTTTTCCTATTTTGCAAGGTATTGTATGAGGTGGGGTCTGACCTCTAATGCTACCTCGAACGCTAAACTCAGGGACTGCGCTTGGAAGAACCTCTACATTCAGGTAGTCCATCTGTTTTTCATCACTAACATCTAATTCGACCTTGCGGAGGCCATTTAGGTTTACAATCAAATCACTGAAGCTATGTCCATTTAGTTTATGTGAAATTTTCCTTATATTTGAACTGCAGTTTTCCAGAATAGACACATGTACACAAGCAGTTGAATGAACATATCTAAATATTCTATTTTGTCTAGTCATACAAACTAAATATTTCATTTTCACATTAGAAACACTTGCTAATGATGTTATTGTTTGTAATCCCAGCAAGACAGAGAAGAAATGGTTGAATTCGTGAGATATACCCCTACTGAATTCAAAGAGTACTATATCCAGATGCAGGCTTCAAAAAGGAGTCAAACCCCCCTTCCCTCAGAGGTAATCACTACTTTTAGGCTTTTGTGTTATCTCTTCAATTATTTGTAAATTTCACAAAACTTATTCAGTTCACAAGCTTTGGAGGAATTACAAATGAGAGGAACAATTTCACTGTGCTACATATCTAGGGGCCCTTTTTAATCACGGAAGTACAGCCTTTAGCATGGACTGAAATTCCTAACAACTCTGATATCCCAGGCCAACAAGCAACCTCTCAAAATGATAGTCTCAGCTACTCAAGTGCAAATCTGAATTTTAATTTTCTTGAGTGGGTTGGCAACTTGGTACAACCATTTTGATAAGGTATCATAGTTAGGCACACCAAATACATGTAGTTCTGTGATAAAATGCCCCCCTAATCTGTAACACTGCAATTTTTCCTTGAGTATGTAGATCCATCATAATTTGTGAAGTTTATTTTTCATTGATCTATCTTGCAGTTGGGTCACCAGAAATAAATATCTTTTGTTGGCCAAAACTTGAATTTTTCTTGTCTCAATATAAAGGTCAACGACGACAAGATTATTCTTGATAAGTCAGTAGCTGATCAGGTGTCTAGTTGGAAAAGCAGAAGAGGCCTTACTGATGATGCAGTCAAGGGGCATTCTTGTTCAGGAAGTACTTGCTTGTACACCCAGATTGGTGATGCTTATATCTGTGAGAAGACTGGTCGTGTGCATGGTATATATTTATTTGTTCTCACACAGTCTGGTCACATGTAATGGCGTATGCCTGAAATGGTTTGTTTCTGCTTTTTCAGTGTGCGATGATGCCTGTCGTGAATTTGTCTTGGACCAATCTAGCGGGTTACTTGTCTGTACGATATCTGGGCACTGCTTCGAGAGATTTCTATGTCCTGATGATGAATGGGATACTTGTGATACAGTAAGTCCCAATGCATGCCATATCTCATATTTTTGTATCCATAAACTTAGCAATGGTACGGGTTCAGAATGATCTTGCCAGAGCGAAAAAATATCTATAATCCTCACTTGATGATACCAACAATTCTTCAATTTTATTTGAATTTCTTTGTCTGATCTTGTACCTATCACTAAGCTTGCTTGTTGCAATTTTAGGATCAGCAGCAAGGTGGTGTGACTGATGAAGCAGAGCCATTCATGGGATCTGGACGATTTGGTACAAATTCGATTTTTATTTGCTGTGTAATTTTTTCCTCGATCATGCATGTTGCATTTGATTCTAAGAGCAAATTAAATATTATGAAGTTGCTATGTGAGCTTATGAACAAAGTAGCTTTGGACATTTCACACATAAAGCTGTGAAAATTTTAAATTGGACTAGCTAGAAATATAAATGTTTGCTTCTACTGCTATCAAGTGTTTGATAATGTTGCGGCTAGGTATTATCTGGTTATCCATAAATGTGCGTACACAATAATAATTCCTTTGTCCTATATTACTGTATAACCAACTAAGTACTGGTAGTGGTAGAGAGTCATCCTGTATTGTAAATGCAAATGCATGGTTTGTCCTTGCTTTACCATAGGGTCTTCCAAAGATTGGGTATGGTAGCACCATACCAGGATGTCATAGTGTGATGTACTTACAATAGAGAAGTTCCTAGATTCATTACACTGCAATGAGTTACTGATTCATGTTTTGATTCTATGAACAGCTCGTGCTTATCAGTTGGGTTACGACTGTGCCGATGAGAAGGAACTCGAATACACCTTGCGGTTCTGCTGATATCTTCATGGGGATTCGATCCTTCACTCCTGCTGCTGGCTATGTGAGACCAACTTTTTGGGAATTAAGTGGCAGAAAGCTTTGGACTACGTTTTACTATTCTCCACCTCCGGTGATGTACTTACGAATGCAAAACCAGCAGAAATACTACACTTAGAGCGAAAATGCTGATCTGTTTCTTCGATCAGTCGATGGAGCTGATATGTTGTTGTATAGTTTCCCAAATTATCAAAGATGTACCCTAGTAGTAAAATAAATGCTCAGCCACTTGTAATCCTAGCTCACAACAGTGTACCTGTTTGTCACATTGTAACTTGATCACAGATGTGGCTGAGGCATGCATTAATTTGCTGATTTTCTTCTAGCATGGTAGAAAGCAGCAAGTGTTTTACATTTTCGCATTTCTTTCTGTTGTACGTTTGTTCTGTAGAGGTGTAAAAGAAACATGCTTCTCGATGACAAAACTCCTTGATGAGATCAGTTTTGAGACTGATATATTTTTCGTCTCGTGGTATCTATCTATATATCAAAGCAAACCCACTTAGCTCTCCCCTCGCGCGCCCACGTCGCTGGGTACTGTAGGAGTGCTACGGTAACACACTTCTACAGTACTGGTACCGTTTTTTTTTCCTTTTTTCTATCAACTCTCCCCTCGCGCGCCCACGTCGCTGGGTACTGTACAAGCTACAGTACTTTTTTTTTTTTGCCTTTTCGCGATAATATGTACACGAAATATATGCGCGCCGACAAGCAGGTTCCATTCCCGTGATCAGTTTCGAGTTTAGTCGACTCTAACACCTTAATTTTAGATCCAAACTCGCAAAAACATCTGATGAATTTTGTCAAATTCGTCACACTCAGTCATCCGTTTAAATTTTCCTTTCACGAGTATATGAATATCAACCTTCCGAACAACTTTCATGTTTTAACCTTTTGGTTTTGACGGACATAAGCATATTTCTCTCCAATCTTCAAATTCGTTGTATTTTTTGGCTGCGCAAAAAAAAAAAAGACAAATTCTTACGGATTTCAAAATTTTGAAACTCGAGGTGGCCACGTCGCCGGGGCACTGTAGAAGCGCCGCCGCTTCGTCATCCACCGATACACGTGGCATCTTTGCGCAAAGGCCCCTGCGTGTTGTGAGATTTGTGAACCAATCCTCCTCGCCCTCCTCCTCTCCTCTTTCTTCGTTAAGAAAATTTTAAACTTTTCACATAAACTATGAAATGTTCGTTTTGTTGCAGTTTTTTGGATTAGTTTTCCAAACAATTTTTGCATTCTTTGCTGAAACAAAAAAAAAATTTCCAGCGGATTTCACAATTTTGTATCACAACAGTAACACACTTCTACAGTGCGTGTCCGGCTCCGCGTCGTCGATCGCGGATCCGACGGTCCCCAATGCATTTTTGCATAAAAGCCATCGGTTTCCCTGAAATTACTCCGCAACCCAAACGTTCCCACGCAGATGGACCTATCTATTTTTTTTAGAAAATCAAGGGACTTCCCTGCAAAAACGTCCCCACATCCCCCCTTCCCCTTCCTCTCTCCACGCGCTCCGCCACTCCCCGCTCAGATCGAAGGCAACGCCGACCTTCGCCGCTGCACCCTCTCCCTCCTCGCTGAGACCCGCGTGCTGGAACGCCGCGCGGCCTCCGGAATCGACTCCGCCGTGCCCCTGCTCCCTCCGCCGCGTGTGCACGCCGCAGCCGTCACTCCGGCGACCTAAACCCAGCGGCGCCGCCGCTCCCAGACACTCCGCGTTCACGCGCTTCCGCCGCGCGCACGCGAGCGTCCCAGATCGCACGGACGCGGCGCCGCCGTACGATCTGCTCGCCGTGACCGCCATGGCCACCGTAGACGTCAGCCTAACGTTACAGTGGACCCCACCTGACAATTTTTTTTAAAAAAACAAGAAAATGCAAAAAAAAAATCTCACAAATAACCACTGAAAAAATAAAAAAAAACTTTTTTTTGGCAAAATGCAATCATGTATGAATAATTCAAATTCGAATTGGCCAACATTTGTATAATTTTATGTAAAAATACAACCATATACTTCAGCATTCCAACTCAAATTTCGAATTTGCATATTTCAAAAAATTTAAATGACTTCCAAACCTGCAATTTTTCCAAAAAAAAAAAAATGGAAAAATTTCCATGAATTTCCATGCATAACCACCGGAAAAATATAAAAAATATATCAAACTTAATTAAACAAATTCGTAAAATTACTAAATGCTACAAAATCAATAAATTAAAATATATCCAACTGCAAAATATAAAAAAATATATCAAAATTATCACAAAAATAAATGCGGACAATCTATAACTTATAATCAAAAATCAAATTTGAATATTTTGAAAATTTAAATGTCCTTCAAATCTGAATATTTCAAAATTTTGAATGCCTTTCAAGTCTGATCATTTTACTAACGTAAAAAGAAATCAAATCTGGAAAACTTCCTAATTTGAACATTTTCCGAAATCTGAACAATTTTTTAACGTAACCCCTCTATGCATTTCAATAATTTCAAATTTCCACACTTTTTAAATAAGGACATTTCCAAATTTAAATTTTACCACACGGGCGCGGCGGTGTCGCCGCGCGAAATTTTCCTAGTAAACGTCAGACAACCTCCTCTTCTGGAGCTCCGGTAGCGGCTCAAAAACATGCCGCTGGCAAATGCTGGTTCACTCCCCCGAAGACCTCGTTTGTGGATCCCGCTGCAGGTATGGCACTCGGCTGGCCCATGGCCAATTCCATGTCACACAGACAGGCAGTGGCCTAAATTAAAAACGAGTCGAAACATATCAAAGGCAGGCTTAGGTTAAAATAATGGGAACCAGAGTGCTTATTCATGCAAGTTTCTCCGTATTGTTCATTTTAGAATTTTCATATAAGTTTCTCTGAGTATATATATACGAACACTCCCTTCAATAGTATAAGGTGTGCGTGTTTTTTCAAGAATTTACAATGATTAGTCTAACTACATGTCGATTATGTGATACCGAATTGGTACCATGAAGAAGTGATTCTCAATTCTAATCGAAGGCAACCAATTTTGTAGCATACAATTCACACATGGTCGAACAAATTCTTGGTCAAACATGAATCCTAGAAGGCGTTTCACATTACACAGTTCTGTATGGAAAGAGTACATCCTTAAAAGATGGAATACATATAACTAATTTGAGCAAGCTGATTGCCAAGGGAGTAGACACAATGATGCATCACGTGTGCTTCCGTTACTTGTCGAAGTTATCGTCCAACAAGTCGACAATTAGCGTCTACTTTTGTCAGGGTTTGGACATTTATACCTCTAGTGGTAGATTACAATTGATGGTACTTAGATGGTTCTATCACTTGCTATCGTCATGTATGTAACGTACAAACGTAACGACTCCTGTCCGTTTCGAAACGGAATTCATTTTTATCGGGACTTGGATATTTATAGGTACATCAATAACAATACGTCGAAGGTCTCACGTCACACATAGCTCATAACCGGTACCACGTGATCTCTTATTAATAGTGATGGCGGCGCAGCACCGTCCTGGAACCCTAAAGTGGCAATACTTACTCCTTTTCCATGTCTATTAGCATTATTACTATCTATAGACGATTTTTTATGTCATTGTGTGGGGCTTGCTTTGAAGCTTGAATATGCCCGAAGTTGGGGTAAGGTAACCTAAATATATGTTTTAGAAAGGAAAACATCATACATTTTGTAAGATCTTACCATGCATCTACGACATTTTGAGTGCTCCGGGAGCCGTAAAGAAGAGTAGTAATATCGTTATAAAGTTCATGAATTCGATTCATTTTTAATCGATAAGTGAACACGGAATCTCGTCTTGTTCCCCTTGGTTCCGAGTTGATTTCACTCACACCAAATACCAAATTATTGTAGTGTGAGGCTGCGGTTTGCATTGAGTGAACCATTTTTTTCCCTAACCAAAATTTTCCTCATTTCATTGCCTTTTCCCACAACATATTAAAATGCAACTGCAAACCGAGCCTTATTTGGTAAAGTAGTCCAGGCTAGTTTTGGTGTTGGACACACCTATATATAAGCTGTGCTAGCTTACGTTCGCCTATATATGTGTCTGAAAGGGCTGGAACGTGTATACTTTGTACTACACTGGAACGAGAATCGGTTATTTGTTAGTCTCTTGATCTCAACAAGATAATAATAGATCAAAGGCATGCATTGCATTGCAGGTGAGTATACCCAACAAGTTAAAGAAAAGAGAAAATGCGTCAAACCGATGGAAACCAGCACACAAAAGAACATATTTTGGTAAGCAAATGCTTCCCTTCTCCACTGGAATGAGAGTTGTACATAGTAACATAATTCTACCGCGGATGATTCAGAATTGCAGGGGAAAGCCACGGTAAGATCTGCTCAAACCGTCTCTCTTGTCCAGTAGAGCATGGAAGGCTGGAAGCACCGATCAACAGAAACAGAGCTGGCCTCGACTGACGTCATCGTCATGTCCGAATGCGGCGGCGCCCACCGGCCATCGACGTGCGGTGGTCGATGGACGAGGACGGGCCGGACGGAGGGACGGGAGAAAACCTCAGGCTGGCGAACCCGATGGACGGCAGCGCCCGGGCACCAAAAGGCATGCCACTAGCTACAGCAGGGCGAGGTGGCGGTGGCGAGGCCTCCAGCTCCGCTCGCCGGCGCTTGCGCCTCCCTCTGCGCCGTGTCTCGCAGTGGCCGGCTGCGCAGCCAGCATCAGGAAGGCGATCAGGCCAGCGACGAGGGCGAGGCGGGCGGCGGCAAAGGAAGCCATTGCCATGGAGCAGAGTGGAGAGCAGATGTGGTTCGCTGGCTGCTAGCCGGTGCAAATGGCAGCGATGTCCATGCGCGAGCGTACGTCCGCCATAAGAGGCCGTCGCGCGCGGCAGCATTTAATCCCAGAGATAGCTCATTAATCCCGGTATGCTTGGACTTTGCGGAAACTGACGCCGGCCACTGAATCCAGGGCAAAAAGCGGGCTTCGGCGAGCGATGGACGAGCGACAGCCAGCCAGGCAAAGCGGCTTTGGCGAAACGACGGTTGTCGCCATCGATGGACGATACATGTCATGCAGGCTCCGCCAAAAAGAGATAAGGAGGTAGTGATTTATTGGGCGGGGTTCAGTTGTATAAACTGGGGATATGAGGGTTAATGTATCAGTTGAGCATGATAAGATGTGCATCGATCAAGTTAAGAAACGGTAAATCTTTTTTCATTTTGCTCCAAAGAAACAACAAATCAATGGAGCGCAGGGTATAACACTCACTGAGGCCATCCCCCACCTCGTCTCTTGACGACAAGAGACGAGGAGAAGAACAAGAGGAGAGGAGCCCCTTTTATATAAATTTGGTCAAGGATATAAAAATATGATTGCACGAGAACTATGTAAATGACGCCTCCCATGCTTTAGGTACGTGTCACTCTGAAATGCATCCTTCCTTATTTGTCGGGACTCGGACATTTATTTCTCTAGTGGTAGATTGCAATTGATAACACCTAGATGGTAGCTTTCGCGTGCTTTGGGCAAATGTAACGTACAGAAGTAACGCATATTGTATCATCTTGTTCCCAACCTGAATCTAGTTATGTCGAGACCTTGATATTTAGCTTCAGTATGTGGTAACGACGAGTTCAAGATAACTCACATGTGCTTCTGGTAAGCATTTAGTAGTGCTTATACCATGATAACTAAAACCACACGATACCTTATTTATAGTGACGGCGGCGTAAAACCCTCCTAGAACCCTAAAGTGGTAATAGTTACTCCCTCCGATCCCAAACAGTGTTGTGTGGAGTGCTAGTAATTTGTACCTATTCAGTTCATTTCTTCCGACACTTATACCGGATCGGAGGGAGTACAACTTTTCCTGGAGGAATGAAGCTTACGGAACTTTGTTCTTTTCTACGGTGGGTACTTACTTGATTGTTTCAGTTCCCGTAATGAGATGAACTTACTAGTTGGCATTAAATAGTAGATCTATTCTAATTTTCGATACACAAATGGCTGCCACAACTTAGAGATCGTTCCTCACATGCTTCCATTAAGTGGCACAGTTGTGAGGTCCAACGAGAGTATGCTCTCCCTAGGTTTGGTCATAGGTAACGTCTGTCCACAAAGACCATTGTCTGACACATTTTCCCAAAACTGTATCTATTTTGTCGAGACGATATTTCTTGCTTTAGTGTGTCATAATAACAAGTCCAAGATAGCACACGTATGATGCATCACATAGTACTTATAAGTTATAACGTGACAACTAGAACAACATTATTACTTACGATAACGGTGTAGCACCATCCTAGATCCCTATAGTGATAATCCTTACAGTTGTTCCTTGTTTATTATAGTTGGCACTTTGTATAGTTAATTGTTTACGTCATTTTGTGCATGAGCGAAGCTAGGAAAAAAAGCATTGGTGTCACTTCATGCATGCAGCTCTGCCCCTGATTTCGACGATGATCTCTTGAAGTTGGAACGCGATGGCTATGTCGGTAAGAAGGCAAGCCATTCTTATAAAAGAAGGAAAAACTTGAATACCTCATAAGATCTTATCACACTTGGTACAACTTTTACTGCAAGACAGTTGTACAACTCTATCAGGAGGACTGATGTCAATTTGTGTTGTTATAGGAAACAGTAGGACTCTGCTTTGCATTCTATTGATTTTTTTATATAAAAATGGTACCAAAAGAAGCAAGCAAAAAACAAACTAATGTACAAAAAGGTGAAAGAAGCACTAGTTGTAATCTGCAACCATCTCTGTATGCATGGAACTTCTTGCTCTTGGCTCTGTGAATGATCCAATTCAGCTATTCTTTAAATTTCTGTTTGCATCTGAAGAGATTGGCCAGCTTCCTCTTGAATATGTGATCATTCTGAGTATTCAAAATTGTAAAGATAGGCAGAATGAAAATCTTCATAAAGAAAGGCATATGGAAATGCTCTTTGAAAGAGTGCAATATGACAAGCACTGGGAGCTAGTCTGGACACACTAGTTTCGGGAACCTGACGGCCCCGCGTCGCTCCTCTCTGGGGCGGCTCGGGCGCACGCAAACCCTAGCCACCCTAGCCTCTCTCCCTCGTCCATCCCCCTCGCCGCCGCCGAGACGGCCGGCGGGCAAACCTGCGTGTCCCTCGAGGACGGCGGCGGCGAGGCGGCCTCGTGTGCTCTCGTCTCGCGGGTAGCGCGCCCGTCTTCGGCTACCAGCGGCGCCAGCTTGACCCGGCCATGGCGTGCGGCGCAGCTCCTTCGACCTCCGCTGACGACTCCAGGGTGGAGTCCGCACCAAGGACCTCAAGTGCAGGCTGGCCACGGCGGATCTGGTCAGAGTGACCATGACTGCTGTGGAGCTGTGCTAGGAGGGTTGCAGGATGGTTGAGGTCGCCTCCCGTCGCGTTCCGGCCAGTGTGGCCTCCGATTTCCCCTCTCTCTCCTACCCTGTTCAGATCTTGCTTTGCACTGGCTTTTGGTCGGCAGATCTGGAGATCTGGCGGTCAAGTCGTGTATTTTTCTGCGTGGTGCTCACTGTGACGGTTGGCTCGCGTGATGTCTGCTGCCTCCCCTGTGTTGGATCTGCTGTGTTTCTGCTAGCCAGAACGGGGGAGTCTTGGACGCCGAGGCGGCGGCCTCGGACTTGGTGGGCGGCGTCTTCTCTGCGGCTGAGAGACGTCCGTGGAGATGTTGTTTGCCCCCCTTGGTCGCGTGGGCGACGAGGTGGTGGCTGTTGGATGTATGCCCAAAAGGCAATAAAGTTTAACATCTGATTCATGATTATGCTTCATGATTCTATGCTATAACTACAGTGACTCCTGAATATGTGATTCAGAGGAAAACTCACTCGCACATGTAGAGACATGAATAGAATAAAGTATACCTAGTCTTGCCTTTTAGACTAATTCGTTGATTGCTTGAGACCACGTTTTCCTGGTCTGGGACATTGTTTATGTCAGCATCAATGTGTGGCATATTGTTGGTGGAAACAATATGGCCGGGTAGACCCAAATCGTTGATATGCTAAGAAGATTCCAAAGTGTCTTTTTGTCCTTAGTGCAATATCGCAGATGGTTTTATATGACATGTCCTTAGACCATGAGGTTATTAGGGTTGAGCATATTGGAAGAGTTACTTTGGTACTGTCAACCATCACAACCGTAACTGGTGATCATAACGGCAGTCACTGGGTGATTCCGAAGGTGTGCATATATCCTAATGTTCCAAATGGGAAATTACTCCTCTGTCAAAAGAGAGATACTTGCAGGGCCACTCGGTATGTATGATATCCAATATGTTCTGCAGATAATGCATGATAAAGTTACATCATGTGGATATCGGATTACGGGAACGAGAAAAGGAAACTTACCGGTAACGAGATAGACAAAGATATAGTGAATCAGGGATTGATTCACGGCAATATCAGGAATACTTTTATCTCGGGTAAGTTCAGTATCGTGAGTAATGGGAATGACGAATTAATAATCAACAGGTTCAACAGAGTGTTATTCGCATAACGTAGCAGTTATTCAGGTTGCCCATGAATCTGACCCTGGCCGGTGATTAGATGGAAACATCTAATTATAGCTATACGTTATCGAACCTGTAGGGTAACACGCTTAAGTCAGTTCTAGTTTGTTGTGTATATGGTTGGTCTGGATACCGAGAGAGTATCACCGGAATGGTTTCTGCGTGGTAGATAATATCTTTATCAGAGAGATTGGATTATGCAGACAGTAGGTGTCTCGGAGTAATAGAAATAGTTTCTATCACTAGTCGGATTTATTCCGAGGATTTATATAAGAGGAAATATTTATCCGGAGTATTTTGTCTGCGACACTAGGTGTCCCGGATCATGTAAAAGTGTTTTATATGATAAGTAATTAATTTGGGAATATTCTATAAAAGGAAATATTCAAATAAGAATTAATTAGACAAAATATTAATTAATTAAATATTATTAAATATTAATTTATTAGTTAATAAATAATTATTGGAAAAATATTAAATAAATTGGAGCCACCAAGAGGGGCTGCCAAGTGGGCCCATGGGGCCCACTAGGCAGCCGCATCCCCTCAAGGGGCGGGTGGGACAAGCGCACCAAGGGGGGAAGTTCCCCCCTTTGGCCAAACCCTAGTTGGGCCTTGGGCCCATAGGGTGAGGCGGTTTGGGGGAGGACCTTGTTGGACAAGGACTCCTCCCCCCAAACCGAATAGGGAGGGGAGTTGGAGTCCAACTCCAACTCTCCCCATGAGAGGCGCACCAAGGCAGGGGAGAGGAGTTGGAGTCCAACTCCAACTCCCCTAGGGCGGCGGTGGAAGGCAAGGGCTTGCCCCTTGCCCAAGCCTCCCTACCCCTTGGCTTCCTATATAAACACCCCACCCCCTCCTTTGGAGACACACAAGTTTAGATTTCTTCTAGTTGGATTAGAGGGAACCTCTAAATATTTAGAGGGATCCTCCCCGATTAGATCTAGATCTAAATATCTAATCTCTCTCTCCTCCTTCTCATGTGTTGAGATCTCCACCTTCATATACACCAGCGTGAGTGCTTCAAGCATGGACGACGAAGCCCTACTAAACTAGTTCGAATGTATGCGTGCGAAACTCAGAGGGGTGTGCCGTCTACGATGGCGGTAGACCCTCACTCTGTTGGATCAAGGCGGACACAAGGAGTCTACGATATTCTCTTGGCTAGGCTTAGCCGAGGGAGTTCTTCCACAAGCTTCATCTATGTCGTCATCGACATCTATTCCGCTTCAACGGTGCGATAACGATTTACAGTTGGATCAAATATGCATGTCTTGTTACTTGTATCTTCATAGTAGATCTTGAATGTTGCGTAGTAGTGGCGAAATTTTGTTTTCCATACACGCAACCCAATAGTGGCTAGAGCAGGCCGCAACTCGTCAATTCTGAAGGAAGCTTTCACTTCCCGTCTCTCCTCACCTTCCTTCCTGGATTTGACAGCCATATGGCTTCTGCATCTGGGTTGGACGGGTGTGCTCGTGCACGGGGATGGGATTCCGGGAGAAATCCTTGGCTGCCTGTCGGCCACGACTGCGGTGGCGCCCAAGGGCACCATTTTCCTTCTTGAAGGCGTCTTTGAGGTTACCATCCCTCTCCTGAGCTTCCGGGTGAAAACCTAACTCCACCTTGGATTGGGCGGCGCAGCGCGTTGGTGTTGTCCCCTTGTTGGAGGCGCCGTCTTGGAAGTGCAGGCTGCTGAGCGAGTTGAGTTGTGTGTGGTGTTTCACTGGCTCCTCTTCTTCGGCGTCGCTCCCATTGCTTACGACAAGTTCAAATTGCTATACTGTAGGGTGGTGGAGCTGTGTCCGGTGAGCTTTGCTTGGTTAGGTGGTCAGCCCTGATGTTGCTTCGTGGTTGGTGTGTTGTTTCCTCCGTTTGAGCTCAGGGTGAGCGACTCTGCTGGTCGACGGTGCGGCGCCCTTCGAGCCAGGGCGAGAGGACAGGGGTCCTCTTCGGCGTCAGAGGCGGAGATTTCACGGTACAGTTCAACCAAATTTGAGCGAAGATGGTGTGATTGTCCTCGACGGCTAGTTGCTCCTGCGACCCTCCCCAACCCCTCGGTGCTCTCCTCTCTGGTGGATGAAGATCTCGACAGCAAGCTCCACGTCTAGTTTATTTTCAGTTTGCTTGTTTTTGTTCGATTTTTGTAAGCTGTTCTTTCAACATCTTGTAACTCTGAGCCGCATGGGGCTTTATTAATTTAAAGCCGGGCGTTATCGCCTTGTATCTAAAAAAGAGTGCAATATCGAATGAGGGGTATGATCCAATCAGACAGCAAGGAGGACCAGCACCATGAGGCAAAAGTGCAATTAAATAAAAAGTTGATCCCTGGTTTCCAACTGATTGGAAACCACACATACAGGAGCAACTGGGAAGGAAAAAAAAGCTTTCTCTAGGGGTGCCAGGACATACTAACAGAAAACTTTATGCTTTATGTTTTGGTAAATTTGGTGCGCTTTTTTCTGTTCCTGTTTAGTTTTGGTTTTGCAAACCTGTGACTGATGTTTGTCTGCAAGTCGTGGGAACGAAATCTGTACTTTGTTATGACCATATATCCAATTGTTGTCTCAGATTGACATGAAAATAATTCTTAATGTGACGAACTCAGCTAACTAGTTGATCCATTTCGTGGCCAGAAGCAAAATATCAAAACCATGCAAGTGACCCAACATATATAAAACTAGCTGAATGCCCGTGCGTTGCTACGGGACATCAGGAAAATTATATGGATAGACCTATGAAACAATTATCCTAAAATTACGACACGTAAAAATAATATTGACTTAAGAAGTCAAAAGTAATGCATCAACAATGCTGTTGTGGTTACTACACCTTGTAGAAAATATTACGTTTTAAAAAAAATTGGAGACATTGCTTGCACGAATTTTACTAATATTGCCCGTCCAAACAAGTGACGACGACGACAATGAACTGTAGATAGGTCGATGACTCGTGAACCTGAAAAATCATCAGAAAAAAATATCTATTATCTGCCAGTATTTGCAACTATCAAACACGCAGCAGCACAGTAGGGTCATCTCTGCTCTCTCATGCAGCAAACACATCCAATCAAAATAAATCTCTCAACCCTGTGTCCTCTCTCATGCAAGTGCAGCAAGCACAACCAAAATAAATAAATCCCACAGCTTCGCTCAATCTCTTTGCCCTCAAGCAGGAGCATGTAAGCAGGAAGCAACGCTAGAATCTCTCTACTCTCAGTCTCAGGTAGTCAGGTGTCTGCTCTCCAACAAAGCAGCAGCACACATGCAAAGTAGCCTCGGCTCTCTCCCTCTCAAACAAACAGTCGTAAAGAACCAAGTTCTCTTAATCTTGTCACACATCTCTCTCAAATCTCTGCATGCATCATCCCAAATCAATTCTGATTCACTATCTCTAATCTTCCAGCTCTCTCAAGAACCAAGCACATCAGCACATCTTTTCTGTTAGTGACACCGTTCGAAAAGGTGTTGCCTTCCCACCGCCTGCCAGCGGACTCCATCTCCTCCACGCCATGGCTACTGGACGGTGGAGCTAGCAGGTCGAATCGCAGCGGCCCCTTGACCCCTCGTTTCCAAATTCCAAGCACGGAAGAGGCGGCAGCGCAGGCGTGCTTGGAGAGAAGGAGATGATGCAAACGCAGGCTGCCAGAGTCCGAGAAAACGGAGTCGATTCGCTCGGCTCAGGGCACCTCCACTTGACTGACTCGGAGAGATTTGGAAATGGGGTTCTTGGATAATTCTTGCGCGCGCGCCGGTGCACCGAGGCTTGATCTCTCTATGGGCAAGAACTCGACGGCGCCACAAGCGCAGCGCTCAGTCGCTCGCTCAAGGTAAAAAAGGTAAAGCTTGCGTGCAGTGCAGAGCAGACAGCCGGAGCTACGGCTCCGAGACCCAGTGATCGCCGGACAGCACGCGTAAGCGATCGTCGTCGTGCCATGGATTGATCGATCGTCGTGCCTCGTGCATGCGAACTCGATGGATCCGAGGCGGCGCGCTCTCATCTCCTCCGGCGACTTCGTCAGGCAGGCGCTCAGATTGATTTCTTTTTTTTTTTGAGATTCGCTCAGATTGATTTCCGCTCCTCACTCCGAGCCGGACCGGCAGCGGCGGCCCATATAGCCTTTTGTTTCTGAGATTTGGCCCATATAGCTGGGGGACGTGACGGAGAAGATCTCAGCCAGCCGGTCGAGGTTGCAATCTGAAGAATCCGTGCATGATGGGGAGAAAGTCGCCTTCTTTTTGTCCGGTCGGGACGTCGACGGAGACGGCGGCGAGAAGGAAGCGCAAAGGTGCCTCCTTGGCTCCCCTCGCCCTCAGCAAGCTTCGGGCGCGAGCAACTGTATCTACTTCTCTCTGTCCGACAGCCTTGTTGTGCTGCACTCGCTAAGGATTGGATTGTCGGAGCAGTTGTCAGAGCACTACCAAACTCACGATATAGATGGATAGGATCTGCCCCTCCGTGCGCCCGTTCACCATTGACCATCTTCTTACATACTGCCATCCTCATGCTGAAGGACTCATGTTTCACGAGTACCACCATATACCTAAATCTTTCAAGGAATTGAGGAAGAGCATCATGCCATCCTCATGCTGAAGGACTCATGTTTCACGAGTACCACCATATACCTAAATCTTTCAAGGAATTGAGGAAGAGCATTAGGTGTCGCTACGTGAAGGGAACCCTTTCGAAAGGGAACCGGCGAGCCGGTAGCGCGCCACGTGGTGGCCTCCACGGGAAGCAAAAACAAATTTGGCGAATGACCGCGCGGCAGGAGCGAAGCCCCCCACGCTGGCGTGTTGCCTCCCGCGTACGTCGCACGCAGGGTGCTGTACATCCGTTGCCCCCCGGGCATACGTCTTCGCCTGTGCGCTGTGAACCCCCTGTGTACGTCTCAGCGTGCGCGTCCTGGACGGTGTATAAATCTGAAGCGTTAGCGTATACCATGACAACACCTAGTACAGAGCGCAAGAAAAAAAAATCACGATGTAAAAAACACACAGAGAACGGTGTACAAATTATATAAAAATACGGTGTACAAATTACATAGAACAGGGAGTACAAATTATATCGATTCAATATTATGGCTCGGCTTCGTCTCGATAAATTTTAGTAAATATCTTGAAAGGGGTACATTAGTTGTTGCGCGCATTCATCGTTGCGCGCTTTAGTCGTTGTGTGTGCTACGGCTCGGATTCGCCTCGATGACTCTCCTTCGCAGAGCTCTAGGCGCCTACGGCGTATCATCTCGGCTGCGCCACGTTCTAGGTAGTTGTACATGCATGAATATCAAGGGAGTACAAAGTATGAGCTATTGGTAGTACAAAGGACGGTGTACAAAGTACACAGAAAAACAATGTGCAACATTACCAGAACTGGAAGTACGAAATATACAGAGAACGGTGTACAAACTACACAGAACATGGAGTATAAACTCCACAAAACATGAAGTACAAAGTACACAGACACAGATAGTAGAACTACACAGAAAACAGAGTACAAAATTACACAAAACATGATGTACAAATTACATAGAAGTGAATGTACAAAGTACACAGAACATGATGTACAAACTATACATAACAGGGAGTACAGAAAAAAAGTTCATCAAAACCTATCAACATGGGATCTAGTTTCGAAGATCTTGACGTGAGGAGCCTAAAGGTGAAAACGGTTCACAAGATATTTCGTTTTGAAATTTCGGTTTTGAAAAATAAAAGGGAAAATGTGCCCTCCCACCTCCCGTATCCCTTCTCTCTCATCCTCCCCACTTTCAATCTGGTAGCGACACTTAGCGGACATGCAAAACAACCACGGGGGACCGAGCGAGGAGAAGACGACATTTTTCACGACGAGAGTGAGCATGCCTTTACAAAGGGAACCCTTTTATTAGTGATTACCAATAGCATCCGGTTAAAAAAATTGCAACTGCGGATTCCACGCAATGGGGACAATGAAAAATCAAGGATGGCACTGGGAGGGCAATGGACGAGTGGCAGTGCAGCATTTATCATCCGTACAGTCTACCGTCCAGTAACAAAACCATGGTTTACCCTTTTTTGTTTGAAACTCTGAATCTACTGAAACATCGGCTTCATTTTTACATCCGTCGAAACATTTAACATTTAGGGTTAGCTAGATATATGCCACTACAATAAATTGCAGATTCGAGAAATTCTCCTATGATTTTCATCTTCCGAAAAATGCCATTGCAATTTGCAAGATTCTTCGGAAACTGAAACTTTCATCCTTCAAATAATGGCATTTTTTAAAAGATGAAAATTGCATTGACATTTCTCGAATCTGCAACAATTGTAGTGGCATGTATCTAATTACTTTTTAGGAACAAAGCATGCTATTGGATATGTTTTCAGCAGATTGAACTTCTGGGGCTGAGTTGTAACTGGGTGGATAAGAATGGATGGAGCTGCTATTGGGCAAGATGAGATATGCATCAAGTTTCAAGAAACACGTTTCTTTTTTCTTTTTCGGGGAAGAAACGATAACTCTAGACAGTAGAAGTAAGGATTTTCCGACATTTTATATCGTGTAAGACAACACACCGACACAAAAAAAACACCGTGTTGCGCACACGATTGATCTACTTCGACGGACGAAAAAAGTATCCAGAATTAAAAATCAAGCAAATATGTTGGATTTTTGTCTTAGGATGTGGACCGTTAGGCTTAGGCGTTGTCTGATTTTTGTCTTAGAAATGAATAAATCCGGTCTAGGAAAGCCTCTGCCACTGAGCATTTGGTCCAACGTGGCCAGCACGAGCGAAGTCAAAACCTGGTTTTGAATACTCGCGGCCGGAGCGGCAGTGGCATGACGATCATCCGGTCAGCTTATCGATCGCATATTCGCATTGATGCCTTGGGCCATCTGCCTTACTGGACCGCACTGGGCTTAGTCTCAGAATAAGCGACCGACGATGATGTCCGTCTAGGAAAGACGTGGATGTAGACGGCGGTGTTGGAGATGCACGATGCCCGCCGTCCAACGACTGTGGTGGTTTTTGTCACCGGAAACACATACCAAACCAAATCTCATACTAAATACAATTCGATAGATAGATAAGATAGTGAGGTATGAACGCGTGAGACTCTGAAAAGGTTTGATATCAGATGGCGCGTGGTATCGTGTCCACCGGATCTGTTGAACTAAGGATTCCATTTTTTAGATAAAGGAATTATATTAATATCAAACAAATATCAATTACACCCAGACTCTGCAACAACATAATGTCAAGAGCTAGTCGAGACATTAAGGATGTACACATCCAAAAGAAAAAAGAAAAGAAAAAGCCCGCCGAACTCATCAGCGAAAAGCAGCAGGAACTACCACCACAAGAGGCCACACCCGGATTCCAAAAAAGTTCTCCAAGAACGACGCCTCCCCAAGAAGGTAACTGTGCACAAACACCCCCGTCGCCTGATCATAGATCAAGGGTTTTCACCCGGAAGAATGTCTGACTGAACTCTAGACAATGCCTTCAACAAGGAAACGAATATAGACCTGTCACTATCACGTACAACAAGTGAAGGTCTAATCTAGGGTTTTCACCCCGAAAGTCAAAACATTGTGCCCAAAGAGCATCACCAAGAAGAAGTCCCCCTCTATCGCCGCCCCCAGTTGCCAAGACTGCTGCAAAACACTGATCATCCGGTTCACAGTCTTCACCACATCCAAATTCGTCTCTGTCATCTCTTGAAAACTCAAACTCTGACATGAGCCATCGATATTCGCTTGTCATCCGGCATAGCCATCAACTCTCCATTATTGTCAGCACCATGGTAATCGCAACTAAAAGTGCACGGCGTACCTAACAGCGCCGACAAACTAGAGTGTCTCGGCATCCGACTGTCCATGTACTGCGACGACAATTGCCGGCGATACCACGGACTCCACTGCAACTACAATCTCGATCCGGTCACAACATAGCGTTGCACATACCAGATTCGCGATCGTGAACGGCTGCCGGTGCTGAGATGATCTGACCATCGCCATCTTGTAGCCGGCCTCACAATCCAGCCACCGGCGTCCCGATCTGGCAGGTTGTCTGCCCTCCGAACTAGAACTGGACGTCGGAGCTAGACACACGTCCAGCAAGCCACCAACGTGGATCGATCGATCGATCCAGTACTTGAGCTGGCCAGCTTGTGCGCACGGCGGCTGAAAACATGGATCGATCCGGTACATCCATTTATCCATCAATCCATCGATGCTTTGGCACGCACGATCGGTCCAGCACTCCAGCGCGCGGGGATGCACGCGAGCGCCGATGATCCATGGACGACAAATTTAATTTAGATCAGATCGAAGACGATGGAGGCAAGGATTCCCTGGTACACTGTCACTCTAGTTTTTCCTTAGAATTAACGTCAAAGTACAACATGGACTAGGGATTTTGGAGGAGAAAAGGCTGAATGAATGGGGCGTGCCGCCTAAAGGCATGTACAATGTTCTTATCTTTGCAATGTGACGTAAGATAATTGCTGAGTTGGAGAGAGAAACGAAAAAAAGGTTGCCTCCTCTTAAGTTAAGAGATGATCTCTTATCAACAATTTTCTCACCACATATTTAGTGATATTTGGTATTAGAGATAAGACTAACAAATAACCCATTGTATATCATATTTTTTTATCATCTCTTGATTAGGTGGCAGGTGTAAGATATGACCATCTTATCTTTTTTTCGCTGGATAAGATCATCTTATCAACCATTGTACATGCCCTAAGCGCTCTACTTGCCAGCATTTAATTTCTATCCACATCGGACAAACATAACAATCATAACTAACAGCACATGCCCAAATCAATCTAACGGGACATAGATATGTGAGTTCCGATGAGTTCAGGTGCAAGATTTTGTGTTCGGTTGATTTTCACCAAAGAATGATCCTATGGTCAACTGGTCCGCATGATCAACTACACTCAACTTTGGCATGTATCATGCATCGCCAACAAACTTGCGGGACACACGAGGCGAAGGGGCGAGTTGTGTTCTATGTTATCTGGCGGGTTCGGATTTCTGGGGGATTGGACGGTTCAAATCCTGGCAATCCACTCGAGCCAAACGGGTTTCCGGTGATTTTTGGGGATTACAAGGTGGTTCAGGAAAATTCCCTGAAAACATGGCTAAACCACCCCATGTAAACGAGGCCTAAGCGTATGCCACATACATACTTAAATACAAGTGGTTTGTAAGAAAATAATATTTTTTTAAAAATAGACAAATTAGAAAAACATATTTTAGAAACGATAACATAGTCAGAAATATTATGATTTTTTTTGCTTTACTCCACATTTCATGACAAATCAGAAAATATAGATGTTGTTAACCACGTTTTTACAATTTTTACGTGCTTTCATGGGTACTTAAGCTTATTGATAGGGTTTCTTGACTTTTCGGATTCTTTCATAATTATATTGATTATTATCTTTAAAAATTTATGCTTTGTATTTCTTCTTCGAAGTTCAAGTTTAATTTATTGAATGGACCTCCACATGTGCAAAAACCGCTGCTGACATGTCATCCAATCCCGTCTTACAATGTTTCAAGGGACTAGATACAATTAGTTTAAAGAATTGGTGGCATGTAAAGTTGTGAGATACCGAAATTTAGTGACGAAGTCAAAAACTCATTTGACGGTTGATGAATGTTCCAACATGGTCATTTGTTTAAACAATTATCTGATGAGCTCTTGTAGAATGAAACTCCATCAGTTTGAGTTTATAAGTTCTCCTTGATTTTATGGTCTAACTTTGACCTTAAATTCAACAAAGAAAATTTAATTTATGTGACACAAAAACATATCATTGGATTTCTACTCGAAAAAAGTTTTCAATCGAGTAATATTGGTGAATACAACACATGTTCTATTACTCAAAATTATGGTCAAAATTTGGCTCGAAATTCGAGAAGGTCTTATACACCCAAACAAAATGGGGTATTTTATATGTTCATAATTATAAGACATGTTAACCTTTTGCTTTCCAGTGGACGAGTTTGACTGTAACTTTTGCGTGCAATATGCTTACAAATAGAAAAAAAGATGGATAACATAAATGGATTTTGCAAGACGAATACACTAATATAATTCTTACACGCTCGATCAGTCCATATAGTTTCACAGTACATCCTAATAATCGAAGTTTTAAAAAATTGATTACGCACGTAATCATGTGTTTTATATATCTGAACAGGGTGAGTATATTGTTTCAGATGCTCACAGATGCTACCGAAAAGCAGCAGCTTTGGGTGGCCAACCCAGCTTTGTCGGGACACCGAAGGCGTATCTTTTATATACAACCTAGTACTGTATATATCTGCAGAATGCATTCAAGCTAGCGATTTGATTCGTTATTTCACATGCTCGCAGTGACCTGAGCACCAAAAAATAAAGCAAAGGCGCGGATGTTAAGAATAATTGACTACTACTGTACTATAGTTCAGTGCTTACTCACTCACCTGCATGGCTTAGTTAGGAAGCTGCTTTGCGAGGCACTAGCTGCTGCTGGCCAAGATATGGAAACAATGAGGTTTCCTTTACTGTAAAGGAGACGCATTGTGGCCTCACAACTGAGTGATGATCTCTACGTGCAGATGCTCCGCTGTTTCAGTTCCAGGGTTTGAGTGACCTTGATCAAGCTCCACCAGTGACAGTGGAATGGCGGTGAAACTGAATTTACACGAACACCCTGGAAAATATCGGGATTAGTTTGACAAGAACCATGAACTATGACAACACCTGTATTAAATCTTGAACTTTCTAACGTCGTTCAAACTGAACCCTGGCTCGGTTTTAGGTAGAGTTCTATATTTCAAGGTTTCTACAAAATGTGAAAAAAATGACAGATGCATCAGTGATATTATTTTTTGCAAAAAAATATAGTAAGAATACATTAGTCGAGTCATATGCGAAAATGAAATGTTACAAATGGATCCCTCTTGCCTTTCTGGTCATATGAGAAACTCTAAAAGCAATGGATTATGTTTGGCAGTTTCCCAACCAGTAGCATTCCCTATGTTCGTGATCTTTTTCCTTAAATTCTTCTGGAAACTTCTGAGATACAACCTTAACCCCCTAAATATTTGGGATAAAGTTTGAAGTAGAGTTTCGTCTCCAAAGTTTCCAAAAATTTAAGACAGTTACTAGCTATGAGTAATTTTTTAAAGTGATAGCGGCCAAATGTTCATAAATAAACCAATATAATTATTTGTGTTCCATAGGGAAAAAAGAGATAGGTGAGTTTATGTTCTCATTTTTACACGAGGCACAAACAATACAGTTGGATGGATTTTTTTGAATCATTACGCCGCATTTCCTGCGCCTATAATTGTTCACATATTTTTATATTATCACCTTATAACATCCCTACCACTATGATTTTTTCACAATCTAAAACAGGCCGGGCTAGGGCTAGGGCTGAATTAAATAATTTAAGAAAGTTCAAGGTTCATTATAAACAGTTTTTACTCTTGAATTCAAGCTGAACCTAACGCCATAGTTCAGGTTTCACGAGTTATCCATTTCTCCACATATGTGTAGTAAAAAAGGTTAGAATGTTTGAATTACACATATGCACATAACGTCAACTTTCGAAGGACCAGAGGGAGCAATTAGTTAGATGCAGATATAAATGATTATAAAAACAGTGAGTAAGTTTTTATTCCATACTGGAGGATATGATTGCAACATATGGTGGCCAGCCTCCAAATCGAAGGAGCAAGTGAAAGTGAGTAAGTTTTTATTCCATACTGGAGGATATGATTGCAACATATGGTGGCCAGCCTCCAAATCGAAGGAGCAAGTGAAGTGGGCATGCTGGATCGAACAAGTGCGTGTAATTAGACAGCATATACATACCCTAAGCATCATATATGAGGACTGCCAAAGTACTGATGTGGAGACACATAGGACTGGCATGCATCACCATGCATGGTTTGTATTACAACGAGAGGAAACCTGATGAAAAATGGGCCTAAACAACTTAGGACATCTCACACCAGCTGCTCTCCCATAGAAAAGCAGCATTGTATTGCTGAACACAGTTGAGAGGGATTCCAACCGACCTGGAAAAACTAAACAAATCAAACAAGATGTGTTAGAAATAACCTATCTGACGAGGGGTTAACTCATCAAATCTCATGGTTAAGGATCTAGGGTTGAGATTACGAGGGAGAGAACGTGGTAGAGCTGGTAGTTTCGTCGGCTGACAAGCAAAAGTAGGGATTTTACCCAGGTTCAGGCCTCCGGAGAGTAACACCCTACTTCCTGTTTGTCTGGTATTGATCTGGTGTGTATATGCGAGCTACAATGGAGTCCCGGCGAGATGTCGATCTCGCTAGGGTTTTGGTGGTTCGAGTATTGCGTGTCCTGGATCGGCGGCCCTCCCAGCCTTTATATAATAGGCTGGGTCTCGGGAGTTCGCAACCAACCCTGTTTACATGTAAGGAAAGTATAAACCGACTATGCCTATGTCTAATCTTGGAGGGTACTCCATATTGTTGGGCCTTTCGTCATGCGCTTCATGTAGGCTCTTGATAATTGGGCCTTAGTCGACACGTGCACCAGGTACCCTTATGGTAGGGTACCCGAGATGTATATCCTTGTCAGTAGCCCCCGAGTACTTGTCTGACTCGAAGAATCGGGCATGGACTCGTTCGTAAGTGCACGTCATATTCTTTGTACTTGTGTTTATAATTGGAATTCCTGTATGAATAGCACATGTTGGCTATGTCGAGTATTTCATCGACTTTGGTTTTTGCTTATGATAATCAAGGGATAATAACTTAGTAGGCCCAGTATACTCGACGGATCGGGACTGGTTAACTACACATTCGGGTAAAACCTTACTGGCTTTCAATCAAATCCGAGTCACCAGACTCGAATCTGGAACAGA
The DNA here is from genome assembly GCA_947311845.1 of Poa pratensis. Lineage (NCBI taxonomy): Eukaryota > Viridiplantae > Streptophyta > Magnoliopsida > Poales > Poaceae > Poa > Poa pratensis. Next base: position 19,499,525 of record CAMZMU010000089.1, read on the forward strand.
CTGGTCTGACTCGACTAGGCCGCGGAGGTCTTACTGAATCGATCTGCAGTATAACTTTGAAATTTACCCAACGCGTCCGTCGGGATTTTTCATCATGTCTGCTGACACGGAAAGTATAAGGATTAACGTTGCTGGAACGGTCCTTAGCCCAGCTCGAAAGTTCGGTGGGTCTTACCTTTGCACTATGCATGCAGCATCCGAGATATTTGCGGCGGACACAACTCGGGAAATTTTTTAGTATGATTTTGCATCAAATTTTGCATATGAACTGAGTCGAGTCTTTTGTCGACTGATACTTTGTCATTATTTTATCGGGTGCGCGACAGCGCTCCCGAGGGGAGTAGCCCTCGAGATTGTGCTTTATTGCTTGCAATGGAGGATAATCTCAAATCTTTTTATCCTATATATTCTTAGTCGAAGAAATTTTTGATACGCTCCCGAGGGGAGTAATATGCCTCAGTCGAAGGAACGGTCGAGTGTCCAATTTTGCCTTAATATTACTTTTTCACACCCGAACCAAGCAAGGCAGTCGAGTGACCGATTTGCGTTGGGCGGACTTGAATGCTTTTCTGAACAGAGCGCTTGCAATGACGTCAGGGATGACGTTTGTGGCGACTGCGCTGCCTGACACGCGGTGGCGTGCGTTATGCTGTAATGGATGGGACGTGACACGTACGTGGGTCCATTGCGCAGCGCTGACCAAACGACGGTGACGTTTGGACTGGATTTGACCGCTCTGGCCCACTTTTTACGGAGACGCGATGATGGCTCCTCTTTTTGCGTGCGTAGTGGGCGGAGTTGCCGGCGACGGTTTCCCTCCGTGGCTGCCACGTGTGTGGTAGGATTTCGCGCGGAGCGCACGATTGTGGATTAACGTTGTGATTGGTTTTGATTTGTGGTAAATAGGGAGGGCGGTGCTGGCAGAATTTTTTACTAGCCATTTGCCTCCTGCGCCGCCCCTGTTTCATCTTCTTCCTCGTGCTCCTCCTCCATTGCTCTTGTGCCAAAGCTTTGTGCGCTCCACCACCCTCTCCTCGACGATGAAGAAGGTAGCGGGCAACAAGCGTGCTGCCGCGACCGATGCGGTGGCGGTGAAGGGGAAGAAGGTTGCGACCAGCGCATCTGCGTCCGACGCTGGCCTGAAGAAAAGCGACGGGGACTGGTGAAGTCTTCGATCAAGGAGACGCACCTCGACAAGCTTCGCGAGGAAGGGATGCTGCCACCCGCGGACCAGCTGTTCGTCTGCGCGCCGTCACCCAAGGAGGTACTCCCTGAACCTCGCGCCAATGAGCGAGTTTGCTTTGCGGAGTTTTTGCCTCGGGGACTTGCGTTTCCCCTCCATGACTTTATTCGTGGTTTGATGTATGCCTACGGGGTGCAAATCCATGATTTCACCCCGAATGGCATACTGCACATTGCATGCTTCATGGTTTTGTGCGAATGCTTCTTGGGGGTTTCTCCTAGCTAGGCTTTATGGAAGTCAATCTTCCTCGTCCGGCCGAACAACAGAGGCGGCCACACCTATTCTGTTGGCGGCTGCGGGATTCAAGTACGCAGCGACACACGCTACTTCACCCTGAAGCCAGTCGACTCGGCGCAAGGGTGGAGGAAGAAATGGTTCTACGTCCGCGTAGACCAGGAAGGAGTCCCAGAGTTTTCGACTGCCAAGTCTATTGTGAGGACAAATGCATGGGACCATCAACTGTCGACTGAAGAATAGGCGGAGGCAGCGCCTCTTTTGTCGAACATTGAAAAGATGCTGGGCAACGTCACAGGTGCGCACCTGATTGCCACCTTTGTGAAGATGCGAGTGTGGCCACTCCGCGCTCGAGCTCAAGTGGCGAATGATGCCAAAATAATGCGTTATATGAAAGCTCGAGTCGTGAAACTGGAGCAAGAGTTAAAGAGTGCCCAGAGCGATCTGGATAGGATGAAGGCGAGGCCTGCTTTGCCCACTCAGCGAGAGGATTATGTGCTTGGCGAGATGGAGATCGTGAACAGACAACTCGAGTGTAAGCTCAAGTTTTGCCCTGTGCACGGAAATATATGCTCCACCCTTTTTGCTGACTTCGAGTTGCATGCTGCAGGTTTTGTTTCAGACTTCCAGGTGGAGCGAGCTCGCATTGATGAGCAATTGGACAATGTGACTGACGAGCCAACGACTGGCCGTCAGCATTTTCGCTGGATAAGAACCGGGCGCGCATACTCGCCACTTTGAAGGATCGGGTGTGGCGAAGCTCTCTGCTGCTCGAGTTATGCAGGTCGGCATTCAATCGTATCAACCAGACCCTTTTTCCGACGGGGTCGCAACCACAAGGGATCCACGCCTTGCTCGGGCTTTTCCGCAGTGCAGGTCCTATCCGAGATTTTATCGCCCAGATGCTTGTGGACGGGGCCAACGCGACGATGGCATATGTGCGGAGCCAGCGTCCCAACTTGGTGTTGCCTCCACCCGCCGTTGGAGCGACTTTGTCTCAGGAAGACCTTGATAGCACCGTTCTATCTGCAAAGATGCTGGTCGAGCGATGCCATGACCAACTCTTTGGTCCTGTGCTACCCATCAAGAAGGAGCCTGAGGACTAGAGGCTTTTTGTGTATAAACTTGTAGAGGGGGCAGCCCCCGAGTGTAAATGTGCCACTTTGTATATAATATGCATTATTTACTTTGTGTTTCCTCAGCCCCCGAGTCTATGGAGTAGGGTTTATGAAAATGTTTCGAGTGTGAACCAATAATTGCGCAGCCCCCGAGTGTTAAAGTGGAGCTGTGAATCTTTGTGATATCTGAAGTTTCAACTTTTGCTTTGAGACTCAGCCCCCGGGCGTGCGAGTGGGGTTGAGGAGTTCTGCGTTCTTGCTTGAACTTTTGTGACCCAGCCCCCGAGCTTTCAAGTGGGGTTGAGGAGTTTTGCGTTCTTGCTTGAACTTTTGTGACCCAGCCCCCGAGCTTTCCAGTAGGGTTGAGGTATGATTCTTGAAGGAGCGAAAACTCGTGTCCTTGATGGCGCAGCCCCCGAGCGTTTCGGGTGCGGCCAAGTTATGTACTAATGAGTTATGCGAATAGTAAATAGAGAGATAGGAGGAACATTTTGATTATATTCCACTTTTGAATGTTAAGCTGCAGGCCGCCTCATTAAAAACCTTCCAGTCCCCTTAGGTACCCTGGTAAGGAAAAGAGCGCGTCTGAAACCTGCAGCCATCCGACATATGTGCCTATTACATTGTGCGACTGAGCAATCTAAGCATAGAAACGGCGCAGCTGCGCAACGTTCCAAGGATTGTGCGAGAGTTCGCCTGTCTTCGCGTGCTTCAGTCTGTATGCTCCACCACCAATGACCTCGGTGATGATGAAGGGTCCTTCCCATGGAGAAGCGAGTTTGTGCACCTTCTTTTGCTTCAGTCGAAGTACCAGGTCGCCAACCTCGAAGGACCTGGTGCGCAGTCGACGGCTGTGGTAGTTGCGGAGGTCTTGCTGATAGACAGCTGTGCGTGCTAGCGCCGTGTTGCGTGCTTCTTCGAGCAAGTCGACTGCATCTTCGAGTGCTTCATCTGCATCTTCTTCGTTGTATGCTTCGACTCTTGGTGCATTGAATCTTACATCTGATGGCAGGATTGCCTCTGCGCCGTAGACCATGAAAAATGGGGTGAACTGTGTTGAAGCGTTAGGAGTTGTGCGTAGGCTCCATAGCACAGATGGGAGTTCTTCGACCCAAGCACCCGCGGCTCTTTTGAGTGGCACCAGGAGGCGTTTCTTGATTCCGCTCGTCACGAGTCCATTGGCTTTTTCGACTTGGCCATTGGACTGCGGGTGTGCCACGGATGCATAGTTGAGCGTGATGTCTTGCTCTTTGCAGAAGGATCGGAACTCTTCAGCCGTGAAGTTTGTACCGTTATCAGTGATGATGCTGCTTGGTACACCGAAGCGGTATATGATGGATTTTATGAAATTGACTGCTGTAGTGGCAGTCGAACTTGTGATAGGGACTGCTTCAATCCACTTGGTGAACTTGTCGACCGCCACCAGAAGGTGAGTATGCCCTCCATGGGAGGATTTTTTGAGTGGCCCGACCATATCGAGCCCCCACTGGGCGAAGGGCCAGGCCAATGGTATTGTCTTCAACGCCGATGCGGGTGCGTGCGGCTTTGTGGCGAATTTTTGACAGCCGATGCACCTTTTGACTATGTCCTCCGCGTCTTTGAGTGCTGTGGGCCAGTAGAAGCCTGCGCGAAAGGCTTTGGCTACGAGTGATCGACTGCTGGCGTGATGCCCGCAGGTACCTGCATGAATATCACGAAGGATGGCCTGGCCATCTTCGAATGCTATGCATCGTTGGAACATACCTGATACGCTGCGCTTGTATAGTTCGCCGTTGATGACGGTGTATGCTTTAGATCGTCGAGTGACGCGTCTTGACTCTGTTATGTCTTCAGGTACCTCGCCGCGGAGTATGTATGCGAGGAAAGGTTGAGTCCAAGTTGGCTCAATGAGGAGTACCTCGACTGGCGGGTCCTCTGTGCTAGGTGCTTTGCTCTTGGCTGGTGCGGCTGATGTAGGAGATGTTCGTTTTTGCTTGATGGACCTGTGCTCGATGCGCTCGAGGAAGACACCAGGTGGAACTGGTGCTTTGGTCGCGCCTGTTGGCTAGCTTATCTGCTTCTTCGTTGCTCTCGCGCCCTATGTGCCGCAACTCGCAGCCTTCGAAGCTGCCCTCCATTAGGTTGTACAGGTCACGGTAGGCGATCATGTTATCTGCGATTGCATCGCAGGCCTTCATTGTTTGCTGCACCACAAGATTCGAGTCACCATAGATCATCAGTCGAGTGCACCCGAGGGCTTTGGCCATCCGCATGCCATGGATCAGGGCCTCGTACTCAGCTTCGTTATTGGATGGTAACTCGAATCCCATCTGCAGGATATAGCGAAGCTTGTCGCCTTTTGGTGATATGAGGATGACACCTGCGCCTGCGCCTTCGTTTTCTTTGAGCCGTCGAAGTACATAGTCCATGAGTTGGACACATCTGGTGCTCCTGGCAACTGAGCTTCGATCCACTCGGTATGGAAGTCAGGTAAGACTTGTGCTTTGATGGCCTTCGGGTAATCATACTTGATATCTCGTGGTCCTAGCTCGATGAGCCATTTTGCGACTCGCCCAGTTGCGTTGGGGTTTGTGAGGATGTCCCGATCCCTGAGGTGCTGATTACAGTGATCGGGTGCTCTGCGAAGTAGTGCGTCAGCTTCCTTGAGGACATGAACACGGCGTAGGCCAGCTTTTGATAATGCGGGTACCGCTGCTTTGATATGGAGAGGACTTCACTCAAGTAGTAGACTGGGCGTTGTATGCTTTGGGCGTGTCCCTCCTCCTGCGTTCGACTACCAGTACGGTACTTACCACCCTGTTAGTTGCGGAGACATATAGGTATAGTGGCTCCGTTCCCTTGGTGCGACGAGGATTGGAGGGCTTGTGAGGACTCGCTTGAGGTCCGTGAAGGCTGCTTCGGCTTCTGGCGTCCACTCGAATTTGTCTGCTTTCTTCATCAGTCGATAGAACGGGAGTGCTTTTTCGCCCAGTTTGCTGATGAATCGACTGAGTGCTGCCACTCGACCGCTAATTTTTGTACGTCATGGAGCTTTGAAGGCCTTTGCATTGTCAAGATGGCCTGTATTTTCTCCGGGTCCGCCTCGATTCCACGAGCGAGACTAGATACCCAGGAGCTGCCCGGCTGGCACGCCGAACGTGCACTTCTTCGGGTTGAGCTTGATGTGGAAGCGTTTGAGGTTTGCGAACGTCTCTCGCAAGTCATCGAGTAGTGTGTTTTCCTCCCTTGTTGTGATGACGATGTCGTCTACGTAGACCTGGACGTTTCGCCCAATTTGCTTCTTGAGGCAGTCTTGCATCATGCGCTGGTAGGTTGCGCCTGCGTTCTTGAGCCCGAAAGGCATTGTTGTGTAGCAGTAGACCCCGAGTGGGGTTATGAACGCCGTTTTCTCTTCATCTCTTCCTTCATCCTTATCTGGTGGTAACCTGAGTAAGCATCCAGGAAGGACAAGCGAGCGCACCCGGCGGTGGAGTCGACGATCTGGTCGATTCGAGGTAGTGGAAAGTGATCCTTTGGACAGCATTTATTGAGTGCTGTGAAATCTACGCACATCCGAAGGATATCTGTGTGCTTCTTCTCTACAAGTACGGGGTTGGCCACCCATTGTGATTTCTTGATTTCTCTGATGAAACCTGCTGCGAGTAGTCTGTCGACTTCGGCTTCGACTGCGGTTCTTTTCGGGCCGGATATGCGGCGCATTGTTTGCTTGACTGGTTTAGCATCTGGAAATAATTGGAGAGAGTGCTCGGCGAATTCCCTGGGAATACCTGGCATGTCGGCTGGACACCACGCAAATATATCCCAGTTCTCACGGAGGAATTCGACGAGCGCGCTTTCCTATGCGATAGGCAGACTCGAAGAGACATTGACTGTCTTGGTCGGGTCAGTCGGGTGCACCTGATGCGACCTTGTGTCATTGGTGGCATTGAATGCTCTGTCGACTGCCACCTTCTTGTGCTCCGGCATAAGTGTTCGATCGTTGGAGACCGCTAGATCGGCGAGTGTTGCTTCCATGCCGAACATCTCAGAGATTTTGCTAAACTCTCGGTCGCAAGAATCGGACTTTTGGAAGTTTCCTTTGACTGTGATTACTCCTTTTGGTCCAGGCATTTTCAGCTGGAGGTATGCGTAGTGTGGGACCGCCATGAATCGAGCGAACGTCGGGCGTCCAAGTATGGCGTGGTATTGTGACTTCCAGTCGACAACTTCGAACTCAATCGACTCTGTCCTGAAGTGGTTTTTGTCCCCGAACGTAACGTCGAGTTGTATGGTGCCTTCTGGGCTTATTGCTTTGCCTGGGACGATACCGTGAAAGGTATTTGAGGATTTTGGCAGGTTTTCGACTGACCTGTTCATTTTGCGGAGCGTATCTGCGAAGATGATGTTTATGCCGCTGCCACCATCCATGAAGACCTTGGACATGGCGTAGCCTCCAATTTGGCGTCGAGTACCAGAGCAGAGTGCCCTGGACGAACGACCGATGGTGGGTGGTCCTCTCTGCTGAAGCTTATTGCAGTTTCGGATCCCTTCAAGAATTCAGTTACGGCAGGAGGTGACATGACCGCCATATTTACTTGTCGAGTGCGAAGTTTTTGCTCCCTGTTGGAAGGGCGACCTTTCTGTATCATGTACATCTGCCCTTGGGGCGGAGGGTACTGAGGTTCGTCCACCCGAGGTACGGGTTGTATGGCACCCGCGATATTTCCGCCTGCGGCAGGCTGTGGTGGTGGAGGTGGTGCCATCAGAACGGCACATTGTTTGGCTGAGGCACAGGTGCAGGTGCGGGTGCGTGTGCGGCTGTTGCCTTTCTGAGTTGCACGTATTCAGATGCTAGTTGGTCGAATTCTCTGCAGTTTCTCATCGAGTGATTGGAGCGCAATTTTCCGTCTTCCCCTTGTACAGGTGGAATCTGCAATCAGCATCCATCTTTCATCGAATGATCGCTCGTTTGTGCGCCGGAGCGCGACTTGCGCCAATCTTTCTTCTTGTAGCTGTCGCTGCGTTGGCGGTCTCGACTGTCCCGGCGATCATCTCGACTGTCCCGGCGATCATCTCGACTGTCCCGTCGATCTTCTGACCGTCGGTCGCTTCTGTCTTGGTCGTTGCGGGGTGTGGAGAATCCAGCCGCCATGAATTCGGGTCTGTCGTCGTCGTAGTGACGTTTTGAACGTTTGCGCCTCCGGTCGTCTCTGTACGAGTCCTGCGGCTTCGACTGCCGCTATCATGATTGTCACGGGGTGAGGACCCGCGTGTGGTGCGCGCCATGTCTTCTCCGTCTGCCCACTCAGTCGCGATCTTTAGGAGGTTAGCCACAGAGGTTGGCTTTTGGCGACCAAGTGCTTCTTTGAAATCTCGCCTGGCGAGGCCCATGATGAAAGCATCCATGGCCATATCTTCTGAAATTACTCCAACTGAGTTGCGTATCTCAGTCCATCGTCGGATGTATGACCTCAACGTTTCGTCTGACCGTTGAACGCAGGCTCTCAGTTCTTCGAACGTTTTTGGTCGCTCACATAGAGGCTCGAAGTTTTTGATGAAGTCTGTGCGGAAGTGATCCCACGAGTCGTATGTTGATGGAGGTAGAGCCTTGAGCCAGTCGCGGGCTGTGCCTTCGAGCATGAGTCGTATGTATTGCATGGCTGTGATATTGTGCCTCGCTGGCACGACAGCCAGTCTGTAGTCTTCCAGCCATCCTGAAGGTTCCTGTCGACCCGTGTATTTGGGCTGTTCAGATGTGAGTTTGAACCCTTTGGGCATCCGTGTCTCGCGGACGCGTCGAGTGAAGCACAGAGCTCCGTGTGGCTCAGGCTCCTGATCAGAGTACGAGTCGCTACTGTAAGATCTGCGTGATCTGCTCTGGACCTGCGCCGACGTGAGCCGCTTCTTTCCTTCGAGTGGTGACGCGACCACTGCGATTATGTTCTTCACGACGCGTTTACTATGGCACGGTCTCGACTCCCTCCTGGAGTTTTTGGGATTTGGCGTATGGCCTTGCCGCTAAGGCGAGTGATTTGATCTGTTGGCGATGTAGTTTTGCATTGGGGTCATCCGCTGGAGGCTTGATTGCCTCTAGGTATGCTGCAGCAGTAAAAAGGGCACCCGCAGCTGTTTTGGGTACTGGCACTCCCTCCTCGTCGAATGTCATGAAAGAGTGGCCTAAGTTGCGGGTGAGTGCTCCCTCTCATCTTCCGCGAGGCGTGACAGCCTTGATCTGGGTCTTGTGTCTGCTCGCCCGGTGGAGCTCAGGGAGAGCTGTCTTCTTCGTGCACTCGACAAGCTAGCTTGCTTTTTACGTTCTTCGAGTGTTGCTCTGATCTGCTGCAGTCGAAGTGATTCCTGCCAGTTGAAGTACTGGAAGGTCAACATCTCCTCTCGTGTTGCGTCCACTGGCATCATTGTGCACTCCTTGATGACTTTATCTGCTTTTGCTGCCATCTCAGCAGTAATTGTGAGATTTGTGACTCCATCCGGCATAGTAACTGTGCACGGGAATTCTGTAGGCCTGCGACTGGCCGCATATCAGATGATTCTGCGGCGAAGGCAACGTAGACCTGCTGGGGTATCACCCGAGGGTATGTGTATGTGTTTTCGAGTCCCGTCATGGACTCGACGTCTTCATCGAGGCTCATGTCAGAGTCGATATGCCAGTCGAGTGGTCCGTCTGGACGGATCTCGCTGTCGATGTTCATCGCCTATGCTCATCTCGGTGTCGGCGAAGTTGTTATGGATCTCGAAGTCGAGGTTGTTGTTGGTGCAGATCTCGGAGTCGACGTGGTTGTCGATATGAGTTTCGGGCTCATCGAAGTCGCTGAGGGAGATCCCGCAGTCGAAGCTATCCTCGAGTGGAAGATTGAGCTCGGGATCGTTTGTGCGGTATGCTGATTCAGCCTCCTCACCTTGGAGTTCTTTCGCAATGAACTCGTTGATCTCTCGAGTGACATGGTTGTTGCAGACGAGCAGGCTTGGAGGATCGACGATGGTATGGACGCAGTTGATGGATCCGCAGTCGAAGGAGCCGCAATCGATGGAGCCTCGGGTGCGGAAGTCGCGAGTTGGCGTGGATCTGTCAAGTCCTGCTACCAAGCTTGTTTACGAAAAAATTGAACGAACCAACGGTTAAACCCAAACCTGACTCGAGATGGAACGTCTCCTGGAATTCTGGCGAGTGTGGCTCGAAGTTCATCAGAGGATCTGATGTGCTTTTTGCAGGTGAAGTTGGCGTGCTGCCGTTTGTCGAGTGAGTCGGCGAGTTGCCGTGTGCCGCCCGAGTCGGCGAGTTCTGGTTTGTTGATGCAGCCGGCGAGTTGCCGTTTGTAGATGCGATCGGCGAGTCGCCGTTTTCCGATGGAACCGAAGAAACCGTGAGTCCAGCACTATTCTTTCCCACAGACGGCGCCAATTGACGAGGGGTTAACTCATCAAATCCCATGGTTAAGGACCTAGGGTTGAGATTACGAGGGAGAGAACGTGGTAGAGCTGGTAGTTTCGTCGGCTGACAAGCAAAAGCAGGGATTTTACCCAGGTTCAGGCCTCCGGAGAGTAACACCCTACTTCCTGCTTGTCTGGTATTGATCTGGTGTGTATATGCGAGCTACAATGGAGTCCCGGCGAGATGTCGATCTCGCTAGGGTTTTGGTGGTTCGAGTATTGCGTGTCCTGGATCGGCGGCCCTCCCAGCCTTTATATAATAGTTTGGGTCTCAGGAGTTCGCAACCGACCCTGTTTACATGTAAGGAAAGTATAAACCGACTATGCCTATGTCTAATCTTGGAGGGTACTCCATCTTGTTGGGCCTTTCGTCATGGGCTTCATGTAGGCTCTTGATAATTGGGTCTTAGTCGACACGTGCACCAGGTACCCTTATGGTAGGGTACCCGAGATGTATATCCTTGTCACTATCACAATTCACATGCCCTAATCAGGATATTTCTTTCTCAGTCACTACATGTTGCTGGGACATTTTTAGCAGCAAAACTAGGTTTTCCTTTTGAAAAGTAAGGTGCGCAAGCAAGCAGTACTACCTAGTACCCTGATTTGTTTATAAACTGGGACAATCAAGTGATTTGTGCACTTGCTTCATTTTATAATATCATAGTACCACTACTGATGCATGCATGCTTTGGCTCTCAACCAATGGATCCAGGAGGAAAAAGAGTGTATTATTCAGCCATGATCTTTAGAAGTATGCAGGCCGACAAAATTGCAAATGCATTTAAGTTTCGATGTGTACAGCACAACAAAAGTATATTGGCTCAGCAAAACGAGAAGGGCGATTTGGTGCCCGAGCACAAATGAACCCGATATCTCGACCATGCAACCGACGTTGAGATTCGGTACAGGTTCTTTGTCCGCATGCGCGACGTCTTGGTAAAATCCTTGACGACGCGGTGAATATCGAACACCTACCTCGGCTGTGGGCCCCGCTTGTGACGCCAGCAACGTTGTGCCATCGTGGTCCGTCAGAACGAGGAAATTTCTTGAGCCTTTGGGCACAGGACGTTTCTCCCACTAATCTTGCCGGTTCCACGCTCCGCCGCATAGCAGCTCCGCACCAACGCCATGCTCGTCGTCGGGAAGGAAGACGATGGTACGAACGGTGCCGCTGGCTGGGTGCTGGGAGCTTCTGATGCTTAGGGGATTGATGACGGGGTGGACGACGCCGGATCGACCTCGCCGTTGCGCATGCCCGACATGTCGGCCGCCGCCATCCGCGCGCGGCCAGCGCGTGCAGCATCCATGCGCTTGCCCGGCATGCCGGCCTCCTCCGCACGGCCATGCGCATGACCCGGGCCCTCCACGTCCGCCTCCGCCGAGGACGCCGCCGCCGCGCTGCTCAACATCTCCATCTCGGTGCGGGAGCAGCTCATGTCGTCCCCGGGCATCCTCGACGCGCTCGCGGCCGCCATGCGCGCCGAGGAGTACGCGGCGGCGCACCACGCCGCGACCACTGTCGCCAGCCTCCTCTGCGTCGACGCATACCGCCCCATCGTGGGGGCAAAGCGGCCCCTCCTTGCCGCGCTCATCGCGCTCCTCCGCGGGAACGGGAGGGGCACCCGCGCCACCAAGGACGCCCTCAAGGCGCTCTTCGGTGTCGCGCTGTACCCGCTCAACCGGGTGTCCCTCGTCGAGTTCGGCGCCGTGCGGGCGCTGTTCTCGCTCGTGAGCGGACCGGGATCATGGAGGACGCGACGGCCGTGGTCGCGCAGGTAGCTGGGTGTGCCGAGAGCCTGGCCGCGTTCGCCATGGTGTCGGGGTGCGCATCCTCGTGGACCTTGTCGAGCTCGGCGTCTGGCCCCAGCGCCTTCCTTGCCGGCGCTGGCACCGGCATGCTCGCGGAGGTCAAGCCAGAGCAGGCGCGTCTGGTGGCGGAGCGTCGTTGCTGCAGCGCCGGTGCAGGCGGCCGGGTCTGGACGAGCACGTGGTCCGCGCGGCTGCGGGAGATGAGGAGGATAGCGCTTGTAGAAACGAACACCGGGTCGGCTTCCTTTGCGGCAGACAAAACTTTGGATCTCATCGCTGCAGAACGGGCATGGAATCAGTGGGAGGATGTCTTGCTGAGGTTGAGGCAGTGGATTTGGCGGAGGAGCTTGCGAAGAAGAGGCGGATGACGACATGGCGTGCGTGCCTGCGGTGGATTTTCGGATCTGGGTATGAGTGTGCTCCGGCGACGGAGAAGATGCGGGTAGTTAGAGTTGGGAGGGGGACGAACGGCGCCGTCAGGGTAACGTCTGTCCCGTGACGAATCGACGTGATCATGCACATTGAATGCATTGTCAGAAGTGGGACAGGATTCTAGAATTACCACGGTAACATTTGACTGCCTCGGGTCATCAGTACAGATCTCGATGCCAATGGAGGGACAGGATAACGGGAGTAGGTGTGCTCGGGCACCAAATTGGATTTTCGCAGCAAAACCATATAATTTATCCAAGTCCTCCAGAAGTGTACAGTATAACAAAACTCTATCAGCAAAAGTACAAATGATCCAGTCAAATTCAGATGTGCAACTCAGTAGCACTTTCAGAAAAGGTTCTCAGTGAGATCAGAACACTTTGAACAGTTAGCATAGTTGGTTATTTTACACAAGTATATGCAATTCTAATGCATACAAAACAATGAAACATCATAGAAAATAAATGCTGGACTACGCAGAGCTCCTGCCTCCTAGGGATTCTAAGATGTAAGAATATCAAGAAATTTGCAACCACAAATTTCGAGGAAAAGTTGCAACCACAGGCTATTATAAGCTCAGTACCGTCACTAAAAGTTTTTATAGATGATGCTGAGGTTTATAGTCGTAACAGTGCATTAGTACGCTGTATAGTACCTAGTACATTGTGATTAGATCATGGACCGGGACCAGCATGCGGTCTGTGAACATTTGGTTGGGTCACATATTTTAAGATCATAGTACCACTAATGCTTTTAAAAAGTGTACAACATATCCAAGTTCTTTAGAACTGTATCAATGTGATTTTGTTTTCAACTCCAATCAGAGTGATGCTTTCATGCATGTGATTTGATCATGGACCGGGACCAGCATGTGATCTGTGAACATTTGGTTGGGTCACATATTTTAAGATTTTTTTTTTTTTTTGAACAGGGGACGGTCCCAAAGGGACCTAGAAGCTTATATTCCTTGCAGTGACATAATACACAGAGGACCGAAAGAAAATAGAAATTACATCCCAGTCCTTACAATTTGCAACAACGACCCTAAAAATATTCTGAGAAAAGCAATTGGGTCCAGCTCCATCGTCACTGCATCGCAGAAGGTCGCCGCAGCCAAGTGAACCACCGCCGGGGACGAACCACTTGGAGATGGTCACCGGGAGCCAGCTGCAGCAGAGCCCGAGGGCCTCCGAAATGGCACAAAGGCCTGGAGGTTGGTGAAGACCATCAGTCGCCGGCTGGTAGAAGCCGTAGCCGACGAACAGTGGGCGGAGGGGTTGCCTTTCAACCATAGGAGATGGCCGCCGAAGAAAAGCCGCCATGGATGACCTCCAAGGAGCTGCTTCCTTGCTCCCCTGGTGTGGATTCAGAAGCCAGCAGCCAGGAACATAGATCACCCCTCTTCCAACGCCACCAAGACGAGAAACAGAGGAAATACCTAGATCCTTGTTGTCGCCACTGAAGCCACGATTACCGAGCTTTATGCAGGAGGTTGCCGAAGAAATGAAACCAGCCGTCGCCTCCCTCCACTGGAGCTTGACGAGCTGCCTCATCTCCACCGCCGCGCGCCAGGAGCCGCTCGTAAGCACCGGCGACAAGAACCCCGAGCCATCAGAGCACAGAATGCGCAACACCACCTCCATCTCCTCTTTCTCGCCTCCATGGTGCCCCGAGAAAGAAGAAGCTAGCTTGCACATACCAGATCTCCAATAGCCAGATAACCACGAGCTTTTATTTAACGGAGACACCAGATCCGCCTCCACCAGCACCCCACAACACCATGCTAACAGCGTCGGGAAGAACTTCTCTGCTAACCGCCAGGCGCCGCTCGGAGGCGCCGGCGACATGCTCCAGACCGGCATCGCGCCAAACGCCATAAAGGCAAGACCTAAAACTATAGCTAATATATACAGGGGAACCTGGCAGCCTCGCCCATGCTCGCTCGCGACGGCGCTGCCGCCGAAGGAGGGGGATCGAGGAGCCGGGCAACGGGATCTACGGGAGACTCTCAAGGAGGGCGACCTGTGCGAGAGAGAGGAAAAGAGTCTTAGGCATTTTAAGATCATAGTACCACTAATGCTACAAACTTTGCTCCTGAACCAGAGAAAAAAGTGTACGGCATATCCAAGTTCTTTAGAACTGTACAATACAACCAACTTTTCTCCCACAGAGTTCGCGTCTCAGTACAACAATGAACATCTATTCTAATATAAAAGAGAGACTAGGTGCAACAAAATTCACTATATTATGAAATTTCTTCATTTTCTTCGTGGCACAAAATTCACCTCCGCACAGGGTAATTGCAAATAAAAGGGCTCAGTGCAACAAAATTATCGTGGAAAACCAGATGTATATATGAAAGGTGGTGTAGAGAGGTTACGGATTGATGGATCCAGTACTGAGCTAAGCTGTTCCATCTACATGGAAAACCAAAGTACCATTCGCAGTGGACCACTTTCAAGTTTACATGATCATAGCAGGAAATTTGAACAAGCTCACATATACCTCCTCAAGTTTACAACATAGGAAGAGTAAAAAAAATCAACAATCAAAGTGCTACAGATCAATATGTCCTCCTGAGAGACAACAGTAAGCAAAAGTTTTCCACAGCAGAGTGAAAAAAATTGCAGGCACAAGTTTCACTGGTGACAAAAGAAAATTAAAGGAAACAAAATCTTCCCTAACAGCGCGCCTTATGCCATTCGTGACAAACATACAGAAGCTCGAGAAAACACCACAAGAGTATCATATACCCGAGCGTTGGGAACATAGCAGCAGGCCACCTCAGTTCGGTGGACTGTTATGGCCAATGCTAGGGCTATGACCTGGAGTGGTCGACTCTACTTGCTCAGTAGGTTCCTCCAGAGTGCTCCTTCCAGTGCAGGGAGGATGGATGCTGATGATAGGTGCCCTCACTTGTAGCTTCCTTGCATAAGCTGGCACAGAGAGCTGCATGAAGGTGGTACTGAGCAGCAACATGAAAACCACGGCGGTTTTCGATGAAATGGCCATGGCGTCGATGAGCAAAATACTTGGTGGTAGCTAGTTTGAACAACGGAAGAGGGCGAGAATTTGGAACTGAGTACACAAGTCACTCACTCACTAGCAAGATGGCTAACCTCTAGAGCCAGCTCCCTTCTTTATATATGCAGATTGTGTCACTAATTTAGTTCAAGAAAGGTACTTTTGGAGGAGTTGGCTGATGGAGGACCAGGGAGGTGATAACAACAAAGCCCAGCCCATTGTTTATGATTTGGATGTCCTAATATCTCTTCTTTTCCCACAAATTCTATGCTAAAAGGAACACCTTTTCCCAATCCAGTTTTATTCTACGAAACATCGAAGCTTCTCTTACCTGGATAGACACTGTATGCAGTGAGGGTTATTAAACAACCAATGCCATGTGAATATGCCTCAAAGCCTGGCCTTTTGGAGCTCGGGCTCCATGGAGCCCGTTTTTTTCAAAAAAAAATCAAAAATTTGAAAACTTTTTAAAAAATTCCGAAAAAAATCATGCACGTACCTGAGTATGGTACGCACCACCGTGACAAATTTTGCACCGAAATGACATCGTATGCGCCCTGTGCAAAAATGACAAAATTCTGACAGAAAATGAGATCCAAAATTTGAATTTTCTGTCAGAATTTTGTCATTTTTTGTACAGGGCGCATACGATGTCATTTCGGTGCGAAATTTCACACGGCGGTGCGTACCATGGTCAGGTACATGCATGAATTTTTTCGGAATTTTTGGAAACTCAAAAATGTGAATTTCCGTTTTTCCAAAAAAACGGGCTCCATGGAGCCCGAGCTCCAAATCACCGTTCTGCTAAAGGTGCAGTTATGAATCATCTAGTCACCACCATCATCAGTTATTCTAATGAAACATGTCCTCAATAAGACATATGCTTAACACACAAGTTGACCCAGTTGTATGTACTAGCCTAACATATCTAGGAGTCATGGAAGCCTCATTAAGCATGCAACTTGCAAGCTTGAACTATCTAAATGCATAACTTGACATGTTTCAGTCGTAGTTTAAGCGGTCAGAGCTTATCAAGCCTTAGGTAGAGGGAACAACAGCAAGTTGGCGCTTCTATTTATGTTGCTTATCACTGCATATAGAAAAGAGTAGCAAATTCCCAAAGCTATTATATATATTAATATACATAGGGCATTGCACCACCAAAAATTGTTCCTTTTCTGTGGATCCTCGTTTTCTAAATTTCCATAAACTTTCATTTGTATTTGGAAAAGGTGCTTTAAAGCCTTTCTTTGGTTTGGAACCTTGCTTCCGACTGGTTGGCTTGGAATTCATCAAATAATTTATTTGAGGTTCTCTCATCCTTGGGGACAATACAACTAATCTCATTATATTCCTATCCTTTAATTTAATAACCCCAAAAAGTCTCATAATCTTGACCATATGAATAAAAGCATGGGAATGGTCATCAATATTATCACCACTTTATTTTTTACAGTTGTTAGCAAACTGTAGATACCAACTCCTGTTACATAAAAGGAATACCATGCCCTTCAGAAAAAAGGAAATATCAACCTCCCATCAGAAAAAGGGTAGTAGTAACTCATGTTTTTTTTTTAAACTAAGTAGTAACTCATGTTACCAGGAGCCATCAAGTGTGCATCCAAGTGGGAATATTGAATGATGCGAAGAACCGTAAATATTTTAGGTTAGAAACAGACCTCACTTACTAAACATATGCCACTAAGAGTTGTGAACTTAGAGCCTCATTAATTTGCAAAGTTCCTTTTTCTGCAGGTATAATAAAAGCGCAGGATTGCAGTGACATGCCCCTTGAATCCTGTTGGATTGTAAACCATAGGAATCTGCACAAAAGTGTGTTTGATTCTCCATAGAGAAAACATAAGAACTCGTGAGGCATATCAATTTTTCAAAGATGGCCTTTAGGGTCGAATGTAAAATGGCCCGTAGTAAATATTCCCAAGGTTCTAATACTACAAACCAAACGTTCTCTATAGTGAGAATCCTCAGATTATATAAGAAAATTTCCGAAGGGCTGAAATCCTATCTTTGATCAAAGAAACATACCTCGCAGAAACATACCTCAAAGGCAAGGATCCACAATCAGAATCTAATAAAGATGTATGGGCACTAGGTCTCGCAAAAGTTGCAGAACTGGTTACTCAGCTACATTAGTTTTTCATCAAACTGCAATATCAGATTTCCTTTTTCTTGTCCGAACTAAACTTAGTGCACACAGTAATATAATCTGTTATTCGCAGTATCATGTAGTTTCTTTTTTGGGAACTGCAATATTTATCTGAAGTCAGGATACCCTAATGTGTCACATAATAATGTTGATGGTTATATGCAATTAACTTCTGCAGGTTCAGTTTATTGACAAGACAGTTCCTGCACAAGAACATAATACGCCAGCACCATACAAGCAGCCCCCATACAACAAATAATGTACCATGTTTATTAATTTGATAAGCCTGAACAGGGAGTTGTGATCTTGTAGTCAAATAAACAGCATACCACAAAAAGTTGAGGATGTAGGACCATTCCCATAAACAGAAAGATATGTGTTGCCTTGATAAGGATTTGCAAAGCCAATCAATAACAATGATTTTTTTTTCAAAAGCAGTCGACTAATTCGATTATAGCTGCTTGAGAAAGATTTGAATATCATCACAAAAGACAACATAAATAGCAAAAGGTGGTTCCTTCTGACGTAAAAATGATTGACTACTCAAGTTTCCATCTAGGATATCAAAGTAAATCATGACAGCACACCAGTTCCGTAATTGATCATGTAGGAGCGAGTTACAGTATCGTATGATGTACACCACAATACCACTAATAAAGTGCCTAACTGTCAACCTATAGAAGTATAGAACCAGTACATGAGACATACATGACCTGAAGTGTCGAAAATGCCATAGGAGAGACTCATCTCTTATGTACAGGATTTTTGTTTCAGGCATCGCTCCCTCCCTTGGTGCTACCGAGCTTGGATAATAGGTAGAGGCAACCCGAGGAGAGGAGAATCGACGCGGCGAAGCAGAAGAGGTCAGTACACGATGTGATGGTCACCCTCTTGCTCTTCTCGGAGATGCCGACCAGCAGAACCATGACGATTACATGGCCCAGCTTTGTCTTGAGGTCACTCACCGAGTGGATCTCCAGCCACTTGGGCCATTGCTGCAGGACAGAATCAGCAAAGTAAGGACACGGAAATCAACCGCACTGTCTCTAATTCTCTATGATGGTTGAGAGAAATCATGCCAACCAACCGGAAGCCTGAACAAGCCAAAGAGGCTGGAGCCGTCAGAGGATTGTTTTGCAATGTCCATGTTACTGATGAACAGCTCGTACAAGCCCGTCCCGAAGACAAACATGACAGTCCCGATGAGGTACATATCTGAGGTGAAACAAGTAATGCACAATGGTGAAAATTGTATCTTGTGGTGAATTTGAAGGTACTAGTGGTGGATTGTGCGTGATTGGTTGAAGTACAGAGCAAACATGAGGAGGCGAATCAGTATGGTTGTTACCAATGGCTTCAATCAGCATGAAGACGACCTTCGCATCGCCCCGCAAGTAGTACTCCACGAAGGCGTCGACCACGAAAGTGCAACCCTGCTTGACCACGCGCACGGATTAAAATCACTGATTGGTAGCCGAACAAATGAACTAACCCTAGGCACTGAAGAATCAAGCACCTTGAGGAAGCAGATGACGGATCCGGCGAGGGATCCGGCGATGCCGAGGAAGGCCATGAAGCGGCAGGCGTAGATGGCCTTCTCGATCGCCGCCTCCAGGTCCGAGCCAAATCCCGCTTGGGGCGGCGCCACGAACGGGCGGAACCGCACGCCGTCGTGCGGCTCCGTGTGCACGGTGCTCGCCGCCGCCGCCGCCGCGGCAGCGTGGGGTCTAGGTGCCCCCCTGGCCCTCACGCCGCGCGGCCGCTCCTTAGGCCTAGGCCTCCATGCCCATCCACGGCATCCCGCGCTCGCCGAGACCTCGGCCGCCGCCGCCACACCGGAACCAAAGGGTCGGGGCCTCATGATCGTAACTGCCATTTCGCTTCCCGCGGCGCGGGGCTGGTGGCTAAGTAGGCAACGGCGCGCCACAAGTGGGCCGCCACGTTCGGTGCACCGGTGCGGGTGCGGACTCGGAGGGCGACGGCGACGGGCCGGCTCGTCGGGTTGCGGGCCGACGAGTCCACGTTGGCGAGGGGAGTCCCCCCTTCCCCGCGCCGTGCATCCCGTCCGGCCGGTGGCGACAGAGACGGAGATACTTCCGCGCTTGGGCGGGTGATCTGGCGGCCTCGTGTCATCGTCGTCTTCCCCGGCGAAGTCTCGGCCACTCCTTTCCGCGGACTCTCTCGTCGGCGCCACGACCAGCGTCGCGACTCGCGAGTGGCTCTGACTCTCGGTTTTCTGGGCCACAATTACAGCCCAATGTGGTTTGTTTAGAGTTCAGCCCAGCACATCTGAAAATACTACTGGGCTCATTTAGCGGCCAACTCTCGGGATTGTTTGATTCATAGGATGGATTTGCGTGGGATTGAAATCTTATGGGGATTTTTCATTCGGATGTCGTTTGATTTATAGGATCAAATACTATAGAAAAAATCTCATAAAAATCTTGTAATGTAAATTTTATAGGAAAATAACATGAGATTCAACCTCACGGAAAATTTCCTTTACACAATCACAGGAACTTGTTCTTCCCATAGATTCAATTAGCCATGTTATTCCAATCCTATAGGATTCATATTCCTACACTTTACCTATCCTATGAATCAAATGAGCCCTCAGTCCCCGACAACAAAAATTTGTCATCCCTCAAAAATAAATCTCACCTTGTTTAATACGTCCACAAAAGAGAGTCCTAGAACTTAGGTGCTATGTCGGAAAGTGTCCTTAAACTCAGAAAATGATCTAATATGGTCCCTAAACTCGTTTACATCCATAAAACGGTCCAAAAAACCCTCGTTTAATATGTCCACATCCCGGCATCGCGGAGTCTATCACCCGGAAGCTTACCCCTGGTGGGAAATACACGGCAGGGTCTACGTACAAAGCCCAATTCATTGGATCCACTCCCTGCTCAATAACATCGTCCGGAAGACATGGTCGCCTCCAAAATGCTGGTTTTTTGCTTAGCTAGTGGTGCAAAATAGGCAAAGATCGTCTTGCGATTAGGGTGTGTCCACACATCACGCTTTGTGAGCTCTGCAAAAGTCAGGGGGAAACGGCCAGACATGTCCTTTTCGAATGCAGGTTCTCACGACGCATTTGACAAGCTGCGGCATCCTAACTTTTTTGTCCATCGTTGATCTAGGATACGGGTGCGGGCCGCCCAACTGTTCTAGATTAATGACATGCTGTTATCAAGATTCCCACGCCGCATCCCAAGGGCCTCAAATCAGCAGTCACTCTGATTACCCGGGAGATTTGGAAGGATATAATCACTCGCGTTTTCAACAACATATTTCCGATGACGTCGGTCCTAACCCAAAAGATCAAAGATCAAGACAAAAATTGGATCCTCGCGGGAGATAAGCAGCTATAAGAGATCGTCGCTTGGAGCTCTTTTCATGTGAACCTTTTTATTTTTGACCATGTTTGTTTCTCCTATATCATTATAAAGGGCAAAACTTTTGCCTAGTTTCAAAAAATGAACATATTTGAGACTTCTATGTTGAAGTGAATGACCTGTTTGGCATATACTAGGAGAGGCGTTTTGTGGTACCCTCGGATGAGTTACAAACCATCCATTTTGATGCATCCGAAGGCCCGTAACAGTTTATACTTGTGTCAAAATGGTGAGTAGTAAGATTCGTACTAGTGATATTTGGAGGCAAAATCAACAAACGAAAAATAAATCCCGTCAACAGGCCCAAGCCCAAGAGAGTCCAATCTATCAGCATGGTGTCGTTCTATAAAAGAGATACATAACAGCGAAATCACTAGAATAAGGAAACCATTTCGAAGGTCACCTCCCACTTGCTCTCGTCACGCCAAGTGTCGTCTTTTACTTTGAGCGGTCCCCCGTAGTTGTCTGCATATATTGTCGCAACGAGAATGAAAGTGGGATGCTGATCGGAGAGAAAGGGGTACATTAGGTGGGAGTAAAGTTTTTTCCTTTTATTTTTCAAAACCAAAATTTTAAAACAAATATCTTGAGAATAGTTTGTATAAATTACAAACCATTTTCACTTTTAAGCTTCTCGCGTTGAGATTTTCAAAACTAGATCCATTCATACTAATCCTGGAGTAGTAAAAAGTGTTGTAAAAGACGTCTACTGTGAACATGATGGCCGATAAAAATCTTTCCTATTCAGAGTGGCTAATTTTTTTCAAGTAATTATACATTACACTAATATGTAATTGTGAGAAATAATAAAGTACACTGCAAAAAAACCTGATTCACGCCACGGAAGCAACTGAAATCAAGTGCAAAGAAAGACATCAATCAAATTGAACACGACATACATGGAAGGTGTTGTACGAGTGCACCCAGCGGAGAAGCACAACGCGCTTGGGAGGTGCTTGTGCCCGGTGGACATGCTCTCCTGTCTTGGGGGAGGGGTGGTGGTGACAACGGAGATGGGGCCGAGGTCCTCGTCATGGTCCTCGATGAGAATTGTGTTGTCGGCGAGGTGAGGACACGATGGATGACGTGTGTGTGTGGGGGGGGGGGGGGGGGGGGTTCGCGCGACGATGGAGCAAGGACGACGACGTGGCCTCCGGCGACGGAGAGGCTTTATCTTGTGTTAAACTTTGAGCTTAGAATCAATTTTGCCCCTTTTGCCCAAATCTGAGCTGGCACGTTTCAAGAGTGCATTTTTTGTACAGACAGCCCACAGCACAGGTGCACATGGCCAGTTACACCGTCGAATAAAATACTTGATAACTTGATATGATGCTTGCATCGAGAAGTTTTGAAACCACGAACAGTGCATGTGGGATCAACTAAAAATACAAGGTATCGAGGATTCGAAGGACATGCAATATAATAGACTTGCAAGGAAAAACAAATCTGCAAGTTATTGCGGTAAAGTAAATAAATCTTAATGCTGACGAAGCCACGTAATGGCATCGTGGAAGCACTTCTGGAACCTCCGCATGCCAGCCGGCGAGGAGAGAGATGCCCACCTCCATGCCGCCGCTGTTCCGACGGCTCTCCGCCACCGCCATCGCACCGGTCCTCGCCACAGACACGATCTCCACCTTGGCAGGCCGCCCGAACCCAAAGTCGACGTCGTAGACCCGGAACCTCGGGGACCCCGCCACGGGCAGCACCGCATTGCCAGATGCGAGGGCCTCTCTAATCCGCCCCCTCCTGCGCACCAACTTCTCCGCAACCCGTCTTCGCCCACTGCCAGCTCAATGGCCGCGGCCACCGCCGTGCACGCGGCGAGGAGCCGCCGGCGCCTGCCTCCGCGTGTCTGTCCTGGGGCGCGCCGTGAACGGCGGAGCAAATGCAGTTGCCAAAGTATTCGTCCGGGATGGGATCAGGCTTCATCCGCGACCGCTGGTCGACGTGTGAAGATGAAGTACGTCTGGCCGCCGCCTTCACTTGATTAATCATCTTTAGCTCGCTGGTAGCACGACAGATGAAGCTGAAGGTTGCAACCAGCGAGGAGCATCGCGGCGGCGGAGCCGCTTCCGCCTGTCCAGAACTGGGGGAGGCCATCGCGTCTTTGACGCCCTGTATGTCTTCCTTGGACAGCGTGAAGGCGGCGAAGAGCTGGTCGTCGGCCATCTTGAAGGACCCGATCTTGGACTTGGCGGCATTCGCCACGTCGTACAGGACGCTCGGGTCCTTGACGAGAGTCCTGTCGATGACAGGGGCCAGCGGGGGAGCGCCGGCGCCGATGGCGGCAGCCGCCCAGGTGTGGAGGAAGCGCGTGGAGGAGCCCCATCGCAAGCGGCGTGGTGCAGGGTCACGGCGACGGCGAGGCCGCGGCCCCCGCGCAGCACGCTGGCCTGCACGGCAAGCACCGCACCCTCGTGGATGGGAGCGGTGGCACGAGCGGCAAGATCCAGGCGACCTCCCTCGGCTCGTCCGCGGCCAGATCTTCGACGTCGGCGTCCAGCTCGACGACGGCGAAGGTGACGCCGTCGCCATGCTTGTAGTGCAGCTCGTAGCGGTCACTCGTCCCGGGCGTGAGGCGGAGGCGGCCGGCGAGCAGGTAGAAGACGCCGAGAGCTTGGGACAGCGATATCTTGAGGTTAGACAGGTCGCAGCGATGTCGTCGCCGGTATCGGGGCTAAGGCGGTAGAAGAAGACGCGCTCCACCGGCGGGAAGTTGAGCCAGACGACATCGAAGAAGGTGAGCGGGAGGGAGGTTGTCTCCGGCGCCGGCAAGGTCGCCACAACCGCGGTCTCCAGGACGCGGAGGTGCGTAGAGGCTTCTTGCTCTAGTGTTGGCTCCATCGCGCACTGTTGGTCCATGATAGGATAACACTAGTAGAAAACGGCGCATTAGCACCGGTTCCAGAGGGCCTCTAGTCCCGGTTGGGCAACCGGGACTAGCCAATCGGGACTAGAGCCCCCCCCCCCCCCCCCCCCCCCCCCCCCCCGTCTAGTCCCGGTTGTCCACGAACCGGGACAAGAGGCCCTCCCACGAGGCCTCGGAGGAGTGATACGTCTCAAACGTATCTAAAATTTCTGATGTTCCATGTTTATATTATACCAATTGCTACATGTTTTATATACACTTCATAGCATTTTTATACATTTTCTGGGACTAACCTATTAACAAGATGCACAGTGCCAGTTCCTGTTTTCTGCTGTTTTTGTATTCCAGAAAAGCTGTTCTGGAAATATTCTCGGAATTGGACGAAACTTGGACAGGACCTCCTATTTTTCCAACATGTACACGGAGTCCAAAGGAGAGACGGAAACGACCTAGAGGCAGCCACACCATGGGGCGGCGCGGGCCCACC
Source organism: Poa pratensis (assembly GCA_947311845.1). NCBI lineage: Eukaryota > Viridiplantae > Streptophyta > Magnoliopsida > Poales > Poaceae > Poa > Poa pratensis. Next base: position 19,523,740 of record CAMZMU010000089.1, read on the forward strand.
TCCTGCCGCGCCATGGGGTGGTGTGCCCCCTCGGGTGCCTCCAGCCGCCGCCTTTCGCCTATATAATCCCCGACGCGAAAACCCTAAATACCCGAGCCATTATCCACGAAAAGTTCAGAGACGCCGCCGTCGTCAACCCTACTCGGGAGGGTTCAGAAGCTCTTCCCGGCACCCTGCCGGAGAGGGGAATCATCACCGGAGGGCTCTACATCGCCATGCCTGCCTCCGGAGTGATGCGTGAGTAGTTCATCCTTGGACTACGGGTCCATAGCAGTAGCTAGATGGTTGTCTCTCCTCCTTGTGCTATCATGTTTAGATCTTGTGAGCTGCCTATCATGATCAAGATCATTATTGTAATGCTACATGTTGTGTTTGCTGGGATCCGATGAATATTGAATACTATGTCAAGTTGATTATCAATCTATCTTATATGTTATTTATGATCTTGCATGCTCCGTTACTAGTAGATGCTTTGGCCAAGTAGATGCTTTAACTCCAAGAGGGAGTATTTATGCTAGATAGTGGGTTCATCTCCAGTAATCTGGGAGAGTGACAGCAACTTCTAAGATTGTGGATGTGCTGTTGCCACTAGGGGTAAAACAGCAATGCTTTGTCTAAGGATAATTGTATTGTTTACATTACGCACTTTACTTAATGCAATAATCTGTTGCTTGCAACTTAATACCAACGGGGAACACGGATGTCAACCTGAAGGTGGATTATTAGTCATAGATGTGTTGGATAACGGTCTATGTATCATGTTGTAATGCCCAATTGAATATCATAGTAGTCATCTTGTCATATATATGCATTGTATGCGCTCAATATTTTATCAATTGCCCAGCTGTAATTTGTTCACCCAGCATGTTAGTTATCTTTTATGGAGAGACACCACTAGTGAACTGTGGACCCCGGTCCATTCTTTTACACTGATAATACAACCAACTGCAATCATTGTTCCTTTTCATTCTCTGCAATTAAACATATTTTCCACACCATACGTTTAATCCTTTGTTTTCAGCAAGCCGGTGAGATTGACAACCTCACTGTTTCGTTGGGGCAAAGTAGTTTGATTGTGTTGTGTGCAGGTTCCACGTCAGTGCGCCACTGACAACCTTCAGAAGTGATTTCTTACTCCTACTGGATTGATAACCTTGGTATTTAGGGAAAACTTGCTGCTGCACTGCTTCATACCTTCCTCTTGGGGTCTCCCAACGAACGTGCTTTCACGTCATCAAGCAATTTTTCTGGCGCCGTTGCCGGGGAGTAAGAGGATTTCTGCAAGGGGAGTCTCACGCTTCCAATCTCTTTACTTTGTTATTGTCTTGCTTAGTTTATTTTTATTTGTCTTGTTTGCTTATTATCAAAAACACAAAAAAATTAGTTTCTTGCATTTAGTTTATTTCGGTTTGTTATTATGTCTAGTTATTTTGCTATCAATGGTTTTCTCTTTGAAACAAAATCTTATTGGCTAAGTGGGTTCACGGAGGAACACAAATTATTATAAGGAATACCGCTTGTCTCAAAAAGGGAAACATTTATGGAACAAATATATAATTGAATTTTTTGCTAAGAAACTTGTGCTTACTTATGATGAATCCTTGCTTTAATGAATTTTTGTGTAGAAGGCATAAACACCTCCCTTTCCAATGTGATTATAATGATAATGAAACCTTGGCTGCTTATGCTAAAGGAAACTATGACTTTGGTAATCTTGAACAAACTGAAGAATTTTTGTTTTTAAGGTGCCTATGAAATTGCTGGTTTATTCAGATGATGATTCTCCTTATAAACTGAAATTTGCTATACTTGGTTATTGCCTTGAATATTACAATGATAATCCTTATATCACTGAATTTCTTGAGAAAACTTATTCTCCAGAACAACTTGCTACCTTTCAGGAACCTGTGGGAGAAGAAATTGCTGAAACTGAAAGCTCATTGGATGAAAAAGAGGAAGAGAGTGATGAACAAAAGGAGGATCTACCTCTAATGATAGTAACTCTTTAACTCTTACATTATATGATTACCCTCCATGCCTACCTAAGGAGGAAGAATGCTATATTGTTGAATGTCATGATTCTATTGAAATATCTCCTTTTGATAAATTTGAAGTAACAAGCTCCTTGACTCAAGAAAAGGAAATTGCAGAAAGTAAAAATGTGCTCCCTAATGTTATATATGATAATGCTCTTGATGATGGTCCTATATTGCCTAATGATATTTATTATACTACTATTGTCAAAAGTGGGTTTAATGACCCCACTGTTTTTGAGCTTAATAAAAATTATGTGTTTGTAGATCATGAAAAGCATGCTTTATGTGATAGTTATATTGTTGAGTTTGTTCATGATGCTACTGAAAGTTATTATGAGAGAGGAAAATATGGTTGTAAAAGTTTTCAAGTACTAAAACACCTCTCTTTATGTTGAAAGTTTTGAAGTTATTTGTTTCATCTTTCTATGCTAGTTGCTTTATGCTTCAATAATTTATTTTGTTACAAGATTCCTTTGCATAGGAAGTGGGTTAGACTTAAATGTGTTTGATATTTGCCTCTTGATGCTCTCTTTTGTTTTTCAACTCTTATTCTTATGAGAGCATCATTAAAATCTTCTAGCCTAGCTAAAAGGCATTAAAGAAAGCGCTTTTGGGAGGCAACCCATTATCTTTTGTTTTCAGTTTTAGTCAAGAGTTGTTTACTTCTGTAACAATCCTTTGTATCTTTATTTTTGCATTGTTGTGCCAAGTAGGCCTCTAATAGGAAGATGATGCTAGATTTGGATTTCTGCGCAGGAACAGATTTCTGCTGTTCACCGTTTCTTCTGTAAAATCACAGAAAAATTATTTAAATCTGAAATTTTTGTGCGTGATCCTCAGATATGTACGCATCTTTCGTTAGTTTTGAGTTTTTCGATCTGAGCAACGTAAGTGCCTCGAAAAAATTCGTCTTTACGGACTGTTCTGTTTTAGACAGATTCTGTCTTTTATTTTGCATTCTCTCTTTTACTAGTGTTGAGTGGAATTCTTTTTTGGGTGAAGAGCTTCACATAACATCAGTGGCAGTAGCTAATGTTTAAAAGTAATGTCATGTTTGTGTCCTTATAGAACATGTGAGTTTTTGATTGTGCACTAACCCTCTAATGAGAATTATTCTGAGTTTGGTGTGGCGGAAGTTTTCAAGGGTCAAGAGAGAGGATGATATAATGTGATCAAGAAGAGTGAAGAGCTTAAGCTTGGGGATGCTCCCATGGATCACCCCAGCATATTTCAAGAAGACTCAAGCGTCTAAGCTTGGGGATGCCCAAGGCATCCCCTTCTTCATCAGCAACTTATCAGGTCATCTCTAGTGAAACTATATTTTAATTCTTTCACATCATATGTGCTTTACTTGGAGCGTCTGTGTGCTTTTATTTTCATTGTTATTTTATTTTCTGAGATCAACTTGTTGGATCCTAGCATCTTGTTTGGGAGAGAGACACGCTCCGCTTTTTCATTGAATACTCCTATTCTTCACTTATACTTGTTGAGTATTCTTGTCTAGCTACTGCTATGCTTTTAGCTCCTGTTTTTCATGCATCTCTTATTCAGAGCTGTTAGTTCTTTTAGAAAGTACTCTCTTGCTTCACTTATAATTGTTTGGAGAGTTTGTGTTGAAATAAATTGATTGGTGTTTGGTTGGAACAGAAAATGCTGCATGTGGTAGATGGTATAATGGAAAAAGCTTACATATTCTTGTAGATCACTGTCTTGGATAATTTGATACTTGTCAATTGTTTTGAGTTATCAAGTAGTTCATGTTTAAGCTTTTGTATCATGTGGTTAAAACCTATTATGAAGAACTACCGTAAAGCTGTTGAAATTTGGTTTGTATGATTGGTATCTCTAAGGTCTAGATATTTTCTAGTAAAAGGGTTTGGTTAACAAGGAAGACAGTGTAGAGTCTTATAATGCTTGCAATATGTTTTCATATGAGTCTTGTTGTCGGTTGATATCCTGTGTTTGCTTCAAATAACCTTGCTAGCCTAAACTCTGTACTGAGAGGGAATGCTTCTCGTGCATCCAAAACCTTGAGCCAAAATCCATGCCATTTGTGTCCACCATAACTACCTATATGTGGTATTTCCTTGCCACTCCAAGTAAATTTTTCATGTGCTACCTTTAAACTATTCAAAACTTTTATTCCTTTTTGTGTCAATGTTTACCAAGCTCATGAGGACGGGGTGGATGTCTTTATGTCACTGTCAAACAGACTTTACCACCGGACTAGCGGCATATACATCCGCTTATCCATTAATTTTGCAAAAAGAGCTGGCAAATGGGGTGCCCAGTCCCAATTAATTACAACTTTAACCGCTTAATTCTCTTCACATTTTTGCCCTGATTTATCAGTCAAGCAATGACCAGTGAAATATCTGCATGTGTAAACAAAAGAGAAAGAGGGATGATCTGCCTTGCTGGTAGAAATAACGTCCTTCATGGGAGCCGCTCTTAAAAGTCTGGTTGGCAGGGGTCATATTGTACTTTCCATTTTCTGATTCGTTGACAATTAACAAACACCTCCAAAACTTATTTTTACTCTCTATATGATTTCAAAAACTTAAAAAGCTCTAGCACATGATTTAATCCCTGCTTCCCTCTGCGAAGGGCCTTTCTTTTACTTTTATGTTGAGTCAGTTTCCTACTTCTTTCTATCTCAGAAGCAAACACTAGTGTCAACTTTGGTGCAACAATTTTTATATGCTAGTATATTGTACTTATTATATTGCTTTGTGTTGACAAATATCCATGAGATATACATGTTGAAAGTTGAAAGCAATTGCTGAAGCTTAAATCTTCCTTTGTGTTGGTTAAATACCTTTTACTTAGAATCTATTGCTTTATGAGTTAACTCTTATGCAAAACTTTTGATGCTTGTCTCGAAAGTACTATTCATGAAAAGTTTTTGCTTATATGATTCAGTTGTTTGCTCATTATCTATTTGTTAGCAAACTATAGACCATTGACCTGGATCACTTCATTCATAACATGTGCTTTACAATACTATTTGATCAAGATTATGATGTAGCATGTCACCTCAGAAATTATTTTGTTTTTATCGTTTTACCTACTCGAGGACGAGTAGAACTAAGCTTGGGGATGCTTGATACGTCTCAAACGTATCTATAATTTCTGATGTTCCATGTTGATATTATACCAATTGTTACATGTTTTATATACACTTCATAGCATTTTTATGCATTTTCTGGGACTAACCTATTAACAAGATGCCACAGTGCCAGTTCCTGTTTTCTGCTGTTTTTGTATTCCAGAAAAGCTGTCTGGAAATATTCTCGGAATTGGACGAAACTTGGACAGACCTCCTATTTTTCCAACACGTACACGGAGTCCAAAGGAGAGACGGAGAGACCAGGAGGCAGCCACACCATGGGGCGGCGGGCCCACCTCCTGCCGGCCGTGGGGTGGTGTGGCCCCTCGGGTGCTCCAGCCGCCGCCCTTTCGCCTATATAATCCCCGACGGAAAACCCTAAATACCCGAGCCATTATCCACGAAAAGTTCCAGAGACGCCGCCGTCGTCAACCCTAGCTCGGGAGGGTTCAGAAGCTCTTCCCGGCACCCTGCCGGAGAGGGGAATCATCACCGGAGGGCTCTACATCACCATGCCTGCCTCCGGAGTGATGCGTGAGTAGTTCATCCTTGGACTACGGGTCCATAGCAGTAGCTAGATGGTTGTCTCCTCCTTGTGCTATCATGTTTAGATCTTGTGAGCTGCCTATCATGATCAAGATCATATTATTGTAATGCTACATGTTGTGTTTGCTGGGATCCGATGAATATTGAATACTATGTCAAGTTGATTATCAATCTATCTTATATGTTATTTATGATCTTGCATGCTCCGTTACTAGTAGATGCTTTGGCCAAGTAGATGCTTTAACTCCAAGAGGAGTATTTATGCTAGATAGTGGGTTCAGTCTCAGTAATCTGGGAGAGTGACAACAACTTTAAGGTTGTGGATGTGCTGTTGCCACTAGGGGTAAAACAGCAATGCTTTGTCTAAGGATAATTGTATTGTTTACATTACGCACTTTACTTAATGCAATAATCTGTTGCTTGCAACTTAATACCAACGGGGAACACGGATGTCAACCTGAAGGTGGATTATTAGTCATAGATGTTGTTGGATAACGGTCTATGTATCATGTTGTAATGCCCAATTGAATATCATAGTAGTCATCTTGTCATATATATGCATTGTTATGCGCTCAATATTTTATCAATTGCCCAGCTGTAATTTGTTCACCCAGCATGTTAGTTATCTTTTATGGAGAGACACCACTAGTGAACTGTGGACCCCGGTCCATTCTTTTACACTGATAATACAACCAACTGCAATCATTGTTCCTTTTCATTCTCTGCAATTAAACACTATTTTCCACACCATACGTTTAATCCTTTGTTTTCAGCAAGCCGGTGAGATTGACAACCTCACTGTTTCGTTGGGGCAAAGTATTTGATTGTGTTGTGTGCAGGTTCCACGTCAGTGCGCCACTAACAACCTTCAGAAGTGATTTCTTACTCCTGCTGGATTGATAACTGATTGCGTGGATCACACGTTCGCTGGGAGACCCCAAGAGGAAGGTATGAAGCAGTATAGCAGCAGTTTCCCTCAGTATGAAACTAAGGTTTAATCGACCAGTAGGAGCAAGCAATCACTTCTGAAGGTTATTGGTGGCACCGTTACTCGATCACCAACGTGGAATCTGCACACAACACAATCAAACTAATTTGCCCCAACGAAACAGTGAGGTTGTCAATCTCACCGGCTTGCTGAAAACAAAGGATTAAACGTATGGTGTGGAAAACAGTAGTAAATTGTAGAGAATGAAAAGGAACAGTGTTTGCAGTTGGTTGTATTATCAGTGTAAAAGAATGGACCGGTGTCCACAGTTCACTAGTGGTGTCTCTCCGTAAAAGATAACTAACATGCTGGGTGAACAAATTACAGCTGGGCTATTGACAAAATATTAAGCGCATAACAATGCATATATATGACATGATGATTACTATGGTATTCATGTGGGCATTATGACAAAATACATAGACCGTTATCCAACAGCGCCTATGACTAATAATCCACCGCCAAGTTGTCATACCGAGTTCCCCGTTGGTATTAAGTTGCAAGCAACGGATAATTGCATTAAGTAATGTGCGTAATGTAAACAAATGTATTAGACCTAACGGCGTACCCTTAAGCTAAGCATCGGTTATTTTATCCCTAGTGGCAACAGCACATCCACAATCTTAGAAGTTATTGTCACTCCCAGATTACCGGAGGCATGAACCCACTATCTAGCATAAATACTCATTCTTGGAGTTACAAGCATCTACTTGGCCAAAGCATCTACTAGTAACGGAAAGCATGCAAGATCATAAATAACATATAAGATAGCTTGATAATCAACTTGACATAGTATTCAATATTCATCGGATCCCAGCAAACACAACATGTAGCATTACAATAAGATGATCTTGATCATGATAGGCAGCTCACAAGATCTAAACATGATAGCATAAAGTGGAGAGACAACCATCTAGCTACTGCCATGGACCCGTAGTCCAAGGATGAACTAGTCACGCATCACTTCGGAGGCAGGCATGGTGATGTAGAGCCCCGGTGATGATTCCCCTCTCCGGCAGGGTGCCGGGAAGAGCTTCTGAACCCTTCCGAGCTAGGGTTTACGGCGGCGGCGTCTCTGGAACTTTTCGTGGATAATGGCTCGGGTATTTAGGGTTTTCGCGTCGGGAAGAATAAATAGGCGAAAGGGCGGCGGCTGCGGAGCCACGAGGGCCCCACACCACCCCACGGCGCGGCAGGGGGGCCCGCACGGCCCCATGGTGTGGGTGCCACGTGGCTCCCCTCCGTGTCTCCTCTGGACTCCGTCTTCGTGTTGGAAAAATAGGAGGTTATGTCCAAGTTTCGTCCAATTCCGAGAATATTTCCAGACTAGATTTTCTGGAATACAAAAACAGCAGAAAACAGGAACTGGCACTGTGGCATCTTGTTAATAGGTTAGTCCCAGAAAATGCATAAAAATGCTATGAAGTGTATATAAAACATGTAACAATTGGTATAATATCAACATGGAACATCAGAAATTATAGATACGTTTGAGACGTATCAATAACCTTGGTATCTTACTGAGGGAAAACTTGCTGCTGCACTGCTTTATACCTTCCTCTTGGGGTCTCCCAACGAACGTGTGCTTTCACGTCATCAAGGAGCCCACGGGGCTGGAGACCTTTAGTCCCGGTTCGTAACATGAACCGGGACTAAAGGTAGACCCTTTTTTTCTTTTCGATTATTTTTAGGGTTTAGTGTTTAGGAGGGGTTTAGGGGTTTCGAATGGTTTCCATCGTACGGGGATCACGTCGATGCGCCAAAAACGCGTTTTGGTATATAAATTACTACATGAAGATCAAGTTGATGCATATATATAACACATACAATTACATGAAGATCACGTTGATGCATATATATAACACATACAAATTAAGTAGTACATGAAGATCACGTTTTCGTATAAAGTACTTAATTACATGGAGATCACTATTACATGGAGGCATACTATTTTTCATCATAGTGGTACTCTCCGAATTTAGGTATGACCTCCGCAAGGAAAAATCCCGCCAATTCCTCCACAATTGCTTTGAAGTGGTCCTGCATTGGGAGCGCGTTCCGCTTTCTTGCCAACTTTAAAAGAATGAGATCAAAATGAATACATGAGTTGTGTGTATATATATCAAATCATAATAAAACAATTATGAATAAAACTCAACACAACTGATGGTAACAAAATAGAGTTGTGAATAATGTTTACGTACATCTTGATTTCTTCGGTTGTTGAATCTCTCGGAGGTCCTAATGTGAAAGTACTCGCAAACGTAGAATCCACATAAATCAGTCCCCTGTGACTGTTTATGGCAAGACTGTACAAGAAAAGAATCCAATCAAATAATAATCAAGTATGATAATGGTGCGTGGACCTAGGTAGTACTACTTACGTCGTTCAATCGCCATGTCAGCTTTGGTTTCCATTCACCGGGTTCTTCCTTGATGAACGATTTCCAAACGCTGCCCGACAAAGAAAATGAACAAAGGAGTTATTAATTACTTGATATCAGGAAATGAACGAAAGAGGCGATAGGAATTGAAATTACTCTGTGAGCATATCAAAACAGGTCTAGAATTCTTTAGGATCTCTCCTTAATGAGTCAAGGACTTCAACTTCTCCAGCGTGAATGTTAATGACGAGAAGAATAAAGTGGAATCTGCGCATGTTTATATACACAGTCATGGATAACTCATCAGTTAAAACTTAACATCTGGTGAGCAAAATAGAATGTGTACAAGACAGTAACACTCACTTGAAGTTGTAAGGAAAAAGTATTTCTTTTTTGTCACGTTGTCGCTTCAAAAACCTTAGCAAAATCCCCGGTGTGTCCTTGTTATAAAAGGGATTTTCTATGTTGACTTCATGAATTTTATCCGGGTCAATGAACCCAATGTCCGTGATTTCATCCCTTTTGCATTCGAGAATCTTCAATCTGCATAATATAGCGCACAAAAGATTATAGTGAGGATAATTACAGACAATGAACGAGCTGAGCTAATTAAAAACTTAAATTACAAAAATAAATCACTTACAGACAATAGCAACTGATGATAGATTTGTCGAGGGCCCGGAGATTGTATAACTGAAAAAGTTCGGTAAACTCAATGGACACAGCGTATTCTTGGAAGTAGTGCTCTTCCTTAACTCCCACCATGATACTGATTGTCCCTTTCTTTGCGGCTTTCTTGTACCAGTTATGCAAATGACGCATTTTTGTTGTTAGGGACTTCACCTACTCGACCAAAATTTCCCCGGCAACATATTTATATGCTAGCTCGGAGATGGGGTAATCAGTTGTCGAACCTATGTGCTGTTGAGAACCTTGAGCGGCCTTGTCGTCAAACACCTTGAGCGGGGGGACCGATTGTGCGTCTTGTTCTCCGAGCTGGGGAACTTGTTTCCCTTTTTTCGGCTCCTCCGACTTATTGCTATATGACTTGTCAATAGAACGCTCCTAGTCTGATGACGGCTTTGGTGGAGGGTTCCATAAGGCAGCGAGGGTGCGCTCAACGACCTCCTGAGGTATTTTCTCCCTTGGTGGCTTGGGCTTTTTCGGTGCAAAAAAGGCTTTATTGTGGGCCTTAACGACGGTGTCGTTTTCCTCAGGAGTCATTTCCCAAGGTCGCTTCTCAAGAGGCGGCGGTGTTTTCTCCTTTCTAGCTTTCTTCCTAACCGGTGAACCGGTGTGGCGCTTCCTCGGGAGGCACTTAACGGGCGCTTCCTCACGCGGCGGAGATCGAGATGGACTCGCGCTGGGTCCCTCTCGGGTAGGGGTGGACTTTGCTGCTGAGGTGGACTACTACAAGGAGGAGTCGGTGGCCTTGGCAAGGAGCCTGGAAAGACGATGTATTTCTTGTTCCATAGGACGAAACCACACTTGACTTCTCCCAGTGTCTTCTCCGCGTCACCTCCAGGAATCTCAAGATCCATTGTTTCAAATCCCGACACAATTTCATACACCCCGACACGAGCATAGCCAGCTGGAATGTCACCAAGATGGTAGCTTGCTCCAGGTTGATTAGGTAAAGCATAGCTGACCGCCACCTTCAAGGATATGTTCCTCATTGACATATGTAGCTCACAATCTGTCTTCTCCGTGACATCATCCATGGGGTAGCGAGCCACCTCCAGTTAGAATGCACATGCTTCTAGCTGCGTGAAACCCACGGTGCTTTTTTTGCTGAGATGGACGACATCGGCTTGAGGATCTTCTAGCTGCAGCTGCTGAGATGCCCTTTGCTGACTAATTGAGTCTATTTGCTGCTGCTGCCGCTGCACCTGACGTTCCAATTCCGATAACCGGTCTAACTCATTCTTCTTCTTTCTCCCACGGCTTTTATAACTGTCAGCGCACTCCGGAAACCCTTCCTTCAAGGTGACACCGCCGGGATGGCCTCGTAATCGTCCATAGTGTTCAAGATTCCCCAAGGCGAGTGTCAGCTCGTCGTTCTCTCTCTCGGGATGGTACTCTCCCCTTCGAACTTTATTTATTGCATCTACAAGCTGCACAGTGATATCTCAATTTTATCCTTCCATCTTCCCTGTGCAACAATCTGCCCTGTCTGTGGGTCCAACCCTGCCCCATGCGCGAACAACCAGAACTTGGACCTCTCGGTCCAGTCCGCTGTCTGTGGAGTGATCCCTTTAGCAAGCAGTCCTGCTTCAAAGGCTTCCCACTTAGGAATGCCAGTCTTGTAGCCACCTGTCCCCAACCTATGGTGATATTGCTTCTTCCTAGCATTTACCTTATTTATGGCCGATCGGGACACAGCCGTAGACGATTTCTTATACGCCACAAATGCGGGCCAGTCATGTTTTATCTTCTCTAGTGTTCCAGTGAAATCTGGAGCTTCATTTTCATATTTTCTCCATAATGTTTTCTTCCAGCTCTGGAATTGTGTGGCCATCTTCTTAAAAGTCCACTGCTTGACTTTCTCCTTCTTGCCTTCTGTGAGACTTTGCGGTAGGTTGAAATGTGTCATGAGCGTATCCCAAAGCAATTTTTTTGTATGTTCGCGGACATAACTAGCTTCATCGTTGGCGTCCTTCGGCTTATGCCAATTTGTAATGGTGATCGGTAGCATGTCCCTAACAATGACTCCAACTTGATTTACAAATTTACGGCAGTTCTCTATGGGTGCCAGCGGTTCGCCATTATCACCAACTTCCTCGATCGGTAACCTTGGACCCTCGCTCGACATCCTTCTTGTCCGGCCTCGAGGACCCCCCCCCCCTTTTTAGTAGATTTGCTCGATCCAGAGGGCTAAAAGAAAAATGATTCGTTAATAAGTGCAATACAAATCAATTAATACATCTAGTGATCAACACAACCTTAATATATATACCTCGCCGGAGTTGGTTAAGGGCACTTCGTCGTCTCTTCTTTCTTCAGACTCAAGTCCCTCACCGGAGTCCTTAAGAAATTGTGAGCTGAAATCATCGTCTTCTCCACCGGAATATTCTCCATCGGCATCTGTTCCACGGGCACACGCATAAATAATTTGTTGCATTCGGTCTTCATTCTCGTCGTCACTGAAGGGGGCATCCATAGCTCAATGTCCCTGCAATCAATTATATAGCAAATTTAAAATTCATAGCATCAAGATTACATCACGAATAATATCACTAATACATCATGAATAATATCACTAATACATCACGAATAATATCACTAATACATCATGAATAACATCACGAATAATATCACCAATACATCTCCCATGCATGAACCTCTCAAACTAACTTCGACCGGGTCCTAAGCCGCGAGGTGCTGAGCCGCCGGCGTTGCGCATCCAAAGACAAGGAACCCTCACAGGGTCATAGCTCACGTGATAAGGAACCCTCTGAAAAAATGACTAGCTATTGCTATACTGCCTATCCAACAAATACATGTAGCGACGGACGTGCTCGTCCTCCTCCCTGATACGGCGACGTACCACCTCCTCGGGGGCCGGCTCCCTCTGCACCGAGCGTGGCCCACACGACTGCCACCAAAGAAGATCCGGGTCGACGACGTCACCCGGATTCCTCACCAAGCTGCGCGTCCCGGAAGGTAGCACCTCCCAGTGCCAGCCCGGCGGAGCCCAGTCCCGGACATCGCCCCTCTGGTCCAACAGGGACATCGTCGCCGAGAACAATAAACTAAAAACACAATTTTTATAAGACGATCATTCCAAATTGACTTAGCATTGCCTAATACTTTTTCCTAAAACATTTCTAACTATAATAATCTAAAATAGTGAGTTGCACATAAATTATTTATTCAACTTTTACATGAATGTGATTGTTATATACAAAAATGAAAACAATGAATTTAATTGAAAAACAAGAAAAATATTATAGTGACCCACTACGTATTTACACATTGAATGACAAGAAAGTCAAAAAAAAATCAGAGGACAAAACATAGAGGAACGTCACTCATGTGAGATACAAGTGAAAAGAGTACAAAAATGGGAACACGCTCACGACATTGTGGTCATAGCCTCTCAGTACAAAATCGATAAAACTCTTTCTTCAGATACCTCAGCATGGTAGCACACATACATACTCTCGTCTATTTTCTCGGAGGGCATTTTCATTTCCTATGCAGGATGAAATGAGAAGAAATAATCATCCTAACGAACATGGACAAAAAGATTACATGCATGAACATAGGAGGCTATGCACATAGTACTATACAAATAACAAAAATGGTACTATACAAAATTTCTATGCACATAGTACTATACAAATAACTAAAATTCCACACATACAACAAATAGATCCCTGGTTTTTGCAAAAAGGTCCCTGATCAGAAAATAGAAAATGCAATTAGGTCCCTGTACACAAATTCATATACATAGCACGGCCGGCCTTTACCGCGCGTGACGTCGGCTGCCTCCCGGAGCCCCACCTCCGCCGCGGCCGTGCTCCTACCCCAGGCCGTACGTGCTCCTACCCCAGGCCGGTGCGCAGGGACGACGCCGCGGCCGTACGTGCTCTCCTCGTGCTCGTGCGCGCTCTCGTGCGCATTCCTCCACCCACCACGCCATGGCCACCGACACGCAAGGAACGAAAGCGGAGGAGATCGAGGGCTCACCTGGTGCTCGGAGTAGGCGGAGGCCGGAAATGACGGAGAGTGAGCCGCGCCGGAGAATCGGCCGGGCAGGGCTTCTCCGGAGAATCGGGCAGGGCTTCGCCTCCGATTGCAACTGCGACGCGGGAGGAAGAACTGCTCGATTGGCGCTCCAAGTCCTGGAGAAAAGGGGAAAAACGGCCTTTAGTAACGGTTCGTGGCCTTTAGTACCGGTTCGTAAGGTCTGGTTTTCGGCCGCTCGAAATTTCGCTTTACCAACCGGTACTAAAGGGCTTCTCGATTTTTTTTGGTCTTTCTAGTTTCTTTTTCTGTTTTCTTTTATATCCTTTGATTTACATGCTTTTCGAATTGTTTTTTTTGCTCTAGTTTCTTTTTCTTTATATTTGATTTAATTGTTTCAATATTTATGAAAATCATATCTACATTTTCTGGTTTTGTTTCTAAAAATTTGTAAAAATCATATCTATTGATTTTTTTTATATATATTCATTTCATTTATATCAATAGATTTAATTGTCCAAATCAAGTCAAATTATTTTCTAAAAATTTGTAAAAATCATATCTATTGATTTTTATATATATTCATTTCATTTATATCAATTTATTTAATTGTCCGGCTTTTCTCTAGCGGGTCTAGGGTTTCGTCGGAGAGGGTCTCCGGAGCGTCTGAATCCCATCAAAACCTACTTGGTGCCATACCGTATATGTACAAGTGTTTTGGCAAACAGAAGAAAACCTAGGCGGAGACTTTTCCCGCCTTTACCCCTAGCGGCATGTAGTATGCCCAATCTGGAAGAAGCAAACGGATCGTGTGTTTCTTTCAAGGGCTTCTGAGCCGTTGGATCAGGGGTGTGTTTCTTTTGTGGGCTTATGAGCCGTTGGATCAGAACTATCACGACCACTTCGTGAGCCACACGACCCTATATATAGCCCACCTCTCAGACATGTTCGGCACTCAGTGTGTACTCATTGTAGTTCATTTGGTATACAAAGCATTCGGATTCCCTGCATACATCCGACGGTGCATTTGATATGCGGGCACTCACGAGCCACCGTCGGGCTGTATGCAGGGGAAACCGTGTGTTTTGTTCTATCTACAAATCCTTCAGTTCATCGACCGAATACAAATCATTCGGATTCCCTGCATACATCCGACGGTGCATTTGATATGTGGGCACTCACGAGCCACCGTCGGGCTGTATGCAGGGGAAACCGTGTGTTTTGTTCTATCTACAAATCCTTCAGTTCATCGACCGAATACAAATCATTCGGATTCCCTGCATACATCCGACGATGCATTTGATATGCAGGCACTCATGAGCCACTGTCGGGCTGTATGCAGGGGAAACCATGTTTTTTGTTCTATCTACAAATCCTTCAGTTCATCGACCGAATACAAATCATTCGGATTCCCTGCATACATCCGACGGTGCATTTGATATGCAGGCACTCACGAGCCATCGTCGGGCTGTATGCAGGGGAAACCGTGTGTTTTGTTCTATCTACAAATCCTTCAGTTTATAGAAACAAAAATGAGTGTTTACAGTTTTCTTCACAGTTTTCAGAACACAGTTAATAAAAGGTTTCATACATTATTACACATGACAACCAACATCCGTCTCTAGTGTCGTGGTATAAACTTCTTCTTCGTGTGTGTCCCTTTCTTCTGATTGCGTCATAACCATGGACAATCTTCATCATTTAACACAATGCTTGGGTCAGTTTTCACTGTGAAGGGCGGAATTTCATGAAACTTGTTGTAATCTTCTGACATGTCTGTCTTGTCCTCCACTCCCACGATGTTTCTTTTCCCTGAAAGAACTATGTGGAGCTTTGGCTCATCGTATGATGTATTCGCTTGCTTATCTTTTCTTTTTTTTCGGTTTGGTAGACATGTCCTTCACATAGAAAACCTGAGCCACTTCACTGGCTAGGACGAATGGTTCAGTGTGGTACCCAAGATTCTTGAGATCCACTGTAGTAATTCCGTACTGCGGGTCTACCTGTACCCCGCATGTCAGGTTTAACCATTTGCACCAGAACAAAGGGACCTTAAAAGAAGGTCCATAGTCAAGTTCCCATATCTGCTCTATGTAACCATAATATGTGTCCTTTTGCCCATTGTTGTTTGTTGCATCAAAGCGGACACCACTGTTTTGGTTGGTGCTCTTTTTATCTTGGTTAGCCGTGTAAAAAGTATTCTCATTTATCTCGTACCCTTGAAAAGTCAATAGTCGAAGATGGTTGGTTGTCCAACAAGTATAGCTGTTCTCCAATAGCAGTGTCATTAATGAGACGTGTTTGCAACCAACCGCTGAAAGTCTTCACGTGTTCTCCATCAATCCAATCTTCAGTTGCTCCGGGTATTTCGAGCATAAAATATTCTTGTGCTCCACGATATACGGAGCCACCAAGCTGAAATTATGTAGAACTGTGTAGTGTGCTTGAGTGAAAGAATGCCCGTCCATACATATTGTTGCTTTCTTTCCTAGCGTGTCTTTTCCATGTAGTCTCCCACATGGCGCGATTGAGGAACACCGATCGGCTTAAGGTCAGGAATAAAGTCAACACAAAACTCAATGACCTCCTATGTTCCATAGCCCTTGAAGATGCTTCCTTCTGGCCTAGCACGGAATAAACGTATTTCTTTAAGACTCCCATGAACCTCTCAAAGGGGAAATGTTGTGTAGAAATACAGGACCGAGAACGGAATCTCTTCGACTAGGTGAAACTATGAGGTGCGTCATAATATTGAAGAAGGATGGTGGGAACATCAACTCGAAGCTGACAAGACATTGGACCACATCCTTCTGTAAACTTGGTAGAGTTTCTGGATTGATCACATTCTGAGAAATTGCATTGAGGAATGCACATAGCTTCACAATGTGTACTCGAACATTTTCCGGCAGAAGCCCCCTCAATGCAACCGGAAGTAATTATGTCATAATCACGTAGCAGTCATGAGACTTTAGGTTTTGGAACTTTTTCTCTGTCATGTTTATTATTCCCTTTATATTCGACGAGAAGCCAGACGAGACCTTGATACTGCTCAGGACTTCAAAAAAGATCTCCTTTCTTCTTTGGTAAGAGCGTAGCTGGTAGGACCTTGATACTTCTCTGGATTCAGGTTGTCTCGTTCATGCATACGTTGCTGGTCCTGCCGCGATTCCGGTGTATCTTTCATCTTCCCATACACGCCCAAGAACTTTAGCAGGTTCACGCAAAAAAAATTCGTCACGTGCATCACGTCAATTGCAGAGTGAACCTCTAGGATTTTCCAATAGGGTAGCTCCCAAAATATAGATTTCTTCTTCCACATGGGTACGTGTCCGTCAGCGTCATTCGGAACAGATTGTCCGCCAAGACCCTTTCCAAAGATTACTTTTAAATCCTTGACCATATCATATATAACAACCCTAGTAGGGGGGTAGGCTTCGTCCGGTG